>LR991030.1:9227334-9827334 GCA_905163495.3 Cosmia trapezina
ATTTCATTTGAAATGAAATTAAATGAAATTGTTTATTCTGTAAATAATTTCATTTCATTTCATTTCATTTCATTTCATTCAAATTTATTTCATTTCATTTCAGAATGTATATTTACTTACGTTTAGGCTTTGGCTAATATGGAATGTACCTACTTTTGTAGGTTTGAATTGATAAATTAAGTATTTTTTTACTACGAGTATTAGAGGATAACTTTTTATCAGTAAATTCTCACAGGGAATCTTCCATAATCGAATCGAATTCGATTCTATAATCAGAACTTAAAAATTGTCGCTCCGGAATCCCGGGATTTTTTCGATACATAAGTTTATACATTCGATTCTATGATCAGAAGTCAAAATTTGTGAATCCCGGATTTTTTTTGATACAGAAGTGCAATCCATACTAGCCAACACCTGAACGCAAGTACCTAACTAAACATTCGATTCCAAAATAAGAACTTAAAAAGTGTCGTTCCGGAATCCCGGCATTTTCTCGATGTATAAGTGCAATCCATACTAACTAACATCTGAACTTAAGTACTTAAAACATTCGATAATAATAATTTAAAAATAAATCTTGACAAGACTAAAATAATGACATTTAATCAAAGAACAAATAAACCGAAACTGAATATAAAATATGGTAACGTAGCAATCGCTGAAAGTGACATCTCAAAATTTCTGGGCCTTTACATAGATAGTCATCTGACTTGGAAACATCATATCGACGCTTTGTCAAAGAAGCTTAGCCAATTTGCGTATGCTTTGTATAAGCTATCTAAAACGGTTAACCGCATTACAGTACAAATAGCTTATAATGCTTATGTGGCTTCTGGCATTAGGTACGGAATCATTTTCTGGGGCAACTCCACGGACAGAGACATTGCTTTTAAAGCTCAGAAGAAATGCTTGAGATCATTTACCAAACTACAATCAATTTTATTGATAGTTGTAAACCATTGTTTAAGGAACTTAGTTTGCTCACTCTACCGTCTATGTAATATATGAAATGGGAGTGTTTGTTCGCTGTAACCTGCATTTATTTGAAAAACTACGCTCTCGCCGTTATCAGAATACCATTCATGTTACCTCTCATAAAAACGCATTTTTCGGCAAAAGTGTGCTAGGTATGGCCCCAAAAATATATAACAGTATACCAGCAGCTATTCGAAATAAAGAGTGTCTGGGATCCTTTAAGAGGTGTTTGTTTAAATTACTTTTAGATAGATGTTACTACTCCATTACTGAGTTTACTGCTGATAAACAGAGGTATGACGATTCCGACTTGCTAATTAAACGCTTATGATTTTAGTTATTGCTTTATTATGAATGTGTTTTTAAAAAAATTGTAATGATTGGTTTTTGACATATTTTGAATTGAATTATTATTTTTATTATTTTTTAAATGTACTATTGACATGCCACCTTATTGTAATACTTATTTGTGTTAATTTTGTACGCCATATATTGGCAAAACATAGCGCACTTATTTTTATACACTATCTGTAATCATACCTATGTTTTACAAAATAAATGATTGATTGATTGATTGATTGATCGATTCTATAATTAGAAGTCAAAATTTGCCGATACCAGAATTCTGGGATCTTTCAATCCAAAAGCCCACTCCATACTTAGCCAACACCTCAACTTTAGGTTAATACGCATCCGATTATCCGATCTCTAGTAATAATGTAATGTCCCAAAACCCGGGAGATTAATTATAAAAAAATTAAAATTAAAAATAAAAAAGGCTTTTATTTCCAGTAAATTTACATTCCTTAAAATCTATGAATGTGTTAGTTTTGTTTAGTTCATTCTATTTTATTTATTTGTCTCTTACTTAGTATAATTTTATGTGTATCCTATGTATTATATCATAGTATTTATAGTTAGGTACTTCATTTTTTTAATTAATCTACAGGAACCCCAGAATGGGTGAAGGCCTCCTCCAGTGATGCCCATTTGACTTTGTCTTCAGCTACTTTTCTCCAGTTTGGACCAGCTATTGCTTTTATATCATCTTCCCATCTTGTAATAGGTCTACCTCTTGTTCTTTTGCCTAGTAGGCCATTCCAGAATGTTACT
Source organism: Cosmia trapezina (assembly GCA_905163495.3). NCBI lineage: Eukaryota > Metazoa > Arthropoda > Insecta > Lepidoptera > Noctuidae > Cosmia > Cosmia trapezina. The sequence goes on from LR991030.1 coordinate 9,229,423, forward strand.
CTTTTGGGAGATTAATTATCCCGGAAAAAATGTTGTCCTAAAGAAGTCTCCACTGTTTGTCTCCGTTCCTCGAAGTTCTATTCCGTTCTTTATTTATTACCAGAGATCGTATGTTCGGACGCATATTTACCTAAAGTTGAGGTGTTGGCTCTATAGAGGAAAAATAGAATGGATTACATGGGGTATAGGATATTGATAGTAGGAATTATAAATACAACTAGAACTTACTTGTTGGCTCCAATCGTCGTTATGTATTCCGGCAGCCCATAATATGGTCTCTTGTGTCTCTGATCGTCTAACTACAGAAACCTTTATTCGTTTGTCAGAGGAACATTTTTGTTGCGACTGGAACGTATGTCCTACTGGTGCGGTCATTTGTTTCTACGAGTATCTCAGATTGACTTATGCGGCTTGTTATGGAAAATAGTTATTCGCAATTTAAACAAAAGCCATAGCACGTATATGTTGAAACTTTTGTATGGTAGCAGAGCTTATTGTCTCGAATGTTCAGGTGAAAATTTACAAACTTAAATTCAATATTTCGCTAATCGCAAAGTAAAAATACAATTACTTGTGAAGCCTGAACATTCTTGTGAAGCCTTGTGTTGTACTTAGCTGTTAGAACTTTTGTTGTAAGGTATAACTAATCCCTTTAAGTATATAGGAAATGATTTGAAAAACTTAATTTTTTTATTGAATGAGTTAAGGAACATTTTCAGATTTCCATTGTTCCACAGTACCTATCTGTTAGCATTTTCAGTAATATATACTTTAAATCAATCTGCCTAGCCTTTTCCCAACTATGTTGGTGTCGGCTTCCAGTCTAACCGGATGCAGCTGAATACCAGTATTTTACATGGAGCGACTGCCTGTCTGACCTCCACAACCCAGTAACTGGGTAATACGATACCCCTTGGTAAGACTGGTTGTCAGACTTTCGGGCTTCTGACGACCCGTAACGACTGTCAAAGATCCACGAATGACAGCCGGGACCAACGGCTTAACGTGCTTTCCGAGGCACGGAGGAGTCTCGGTATGTAAAGATGGTCACCCATCCACTGACCAACCCCGGCAAGCGTAGCTTAACCCAATGGATCGACCCATGCGGCTGTAATTACTTAGCCACGAGCTCCTCATTATATATACCTTAGATAGTATTAATTAAGAAACAGTGTAGTATTTTAATTTAAATTTTATATTGTTGTTATAACACGAAATAATAGGAAATACCTACTTAATACCTATAGCATAACTCTAAACTGTTAGCATTTTTGTACATACTAGAGTAAAATTAGAAAATATTCGCAGCCGCCATCTTGGATTTACATTTTAGTGTCACTATCGGCCTTAACACCCTCGAAACCAATGAAAACGACACCCATGACGAAACATTTGAAAATATTCGCAGCCGCCATCTTGGATTTACAGTTTCAGCAGCTTTCATTATGGGACCAACTCTGAAATCACGAAAAAAATTACGATGTTTGATACAAAAGCTCAATACCTACTCGACCCGCTGATTTATTTTTCGTGATTTACGTGTTGATGCCATAGTGAAAGTTGTTCATAGTAGATGATCCCCTGTGAAAATTTAGCGATAAACAAGTTACCCAGTAATGGTAAAAAAAATACTTAATTTATCAATTCCGGAATCACGACATTTTGACGATCAATACATAAATATACATTCGATCCTATAATCAGAACTCTAAATTTGTGAATCCCGGAATCCGGGATTTTGACAATTTTTGACAATTGTTGATAATTACGCGCGGGCGAAGTCACGGTCACGGAATGGAACAGAAAAAATAACTGACTGGATTGGATCAGCGTCAATAATATCGGGACGAACAGACTGTTTTCAGAATGAAGACAGTATACGATAATATTACACTGTAATTCTGACAAGAGCTTTACCCAATTGAGTAGTTTAATTTTCTTAGTTTTTGAGATCATTTTGAACAGTCTGTTCGTTCCGATATTTTTGACGCTGACTGTACTCGTATTAGTCATTTTGTGAGATGTGACTGTAATGAAATGATTTTGCGCCTCATTCAATAGAGGTAGGTACGCACGGCTACAGATCAAGCTATACATATCCAGTATAAGCTGATCTCGCATTGTATAAGATTACCTTACAATGAGAGGTCAGTGTAAACTGGACATGCATAGCTTGATGTGTAGGCGCGTGCACGTTTGCAGTGAGTGTGGGTCTGATTGTCACCGCGTCGCGCTGCACAAATTGTCGTACCTACACCGCGCGCCACAATATCCAAATTTTATTTTATTTATTAAACAAAAAGGCATAGCACGTATAAGTTGAAACTTTTGTATGGTAGCAGAGCTTATTATCACGAATATGTGGGCGCAAATTTATAAACTTAAATTCAATATTTCGCTAATTGCAAAGTAAAAATACAATTACTTGTGAAGCATATTACTTAGCTGTTAGAACTTTTGTTGTAAGGTATAACTAATCCCTTTAAGTGTACAGGAAATGATTTGAAAAACTTAAATTTTTTATTGAATGAGTTAAAGGACATTTTCAGATTTCCATTGTTCCACAGTACCTATCTGTTAGCATTTTCAGTAATATATACTTTAGACAGTACTAATTAAGAAACAGTGTAGTATTTAAATTTAAATTTTATATCATTGTTATAACACGAAATAATAGGAAATACCTACTTAATACCTATAGCATAACTCTAAACTGTTAGCATTTTTGTACATAGCAATGAATTCACTATAGTTATCCACTCAGCGAAAATAAAAAACTTTAGAATTATCGAAGGGTAAATGGAAAAAATATTATATCTCTACTGGACTAAAGGTCAAACTCAAAACTCTTTATTAGAGACGAGAGAGTGATGGAGGTTAATGTTAAGTTAAAAAAAATGGATAGCTGCTAAATGTTAAAAACGTGCCCACCCGCACGAACAGGCTTGTACTAAATGGGTATTCCACTCCCGCGCACGCAGGGGCTTGCTTCGTCATACGGTCGGACCGATCACTCACCGCTCTTTCTTCGTGCTGTGTGATTGTGCAATATTTTATCGGAATTTCTGTGCTTAAAACTACGACTCGGCTTTTCTGTTATGAAATCTGATTGATAATGTACCTGTGCAAATATTCGTTGTTTGTTTTATAGAGTCAGATTGCTTACCTCTTTTTGGACTATGGTGTAATAATTAGAAATACAAAGATGGATCGAAGACGTCCGTGCATTTCTTGTCGACAAAATCTTAATCGAAGCAACAACCGTATTCGAAGGTCTACTGTTTTGACTGTAGAATATGTGGACCAAAGGCTGTGTAAAATATTTAGGATGGCAAGATCTACACTTAAAAAATTAATAGCGACAGAGAAGCTTTAATGCTCGAGTTTTTACAAGGCATTTGCGATATAACCATATAACAAGAGAAGAAGTAAGTCGCGGTGCCTAGCCATACCCAATGCCTTGTTTGGTGGGCGAGATGTAGAAGAAAGGGCCATAACAATACACGATGGCACATACACACATCAACACGGTCTAGGGATATTTCATACTCAATTAAATAACTCGAAAAGTACTGGCCACATTGGAATCTTTTATACACCGATTTGTTTGTAATTTATCTCAGACTAATTCCAAATTCAAATTTTTGAAAATTCTTTTGTTTCGGTGGCATAAAAATGTCTTGATGTGTAGGAGAGGGAATTTTCATTTGTGCGAAATTTAGAAAACAATACGAATTACGTTTAGTTAGTTTTTTTTTTCATTTTTAAACGAAAGATAAAGTTAAAATTGAGGTATTGTAGCCATGCAACGCCAAAATTTGACGAGGGCGGAGATGTTACCAGCTGTGGGAATGCTGGAAGCTGGGTCTGTTCAGCGTAATGTTGCTGAGGCCATAGAGACCCACCTAAATGTAATTTCAAGATTGTGGACACGCTATCGTGCCACAGGTGAAGTACACCGGGGGCCAAGTCGCATCACTACCCCCAGACAAGACCGATTTTTGCAACTTACTGCGCGAGCTCAACCAAATGCAACGGCGACTCAATTGGTCCAAAGGCTGCGAGTGGAATGCCAAGTGCTTGTGAGTGACCAAACTGTAAGAAGGCGACTGCATGAAAGCAATCTACGCTCTCGTAGACCACTCCGGGTCCAACCTTTACGGAGAGGCAATCTTGGACGACGATTAGAATGGGTTCGGAACCACGTGGACTGGGGCCGTGAGCAATGGTCCAATGTGCTGTTCACGGATGAATCCAGGTTCGGCTTCCATCCAGATTCACGAAGGACGCGTGTTTGGCGAGTTCCTGAACGATGGAGCCGTCTTCAGAACCCTCAGGAAGTTCACCCATACCAAGGAGGAACAATTATGGTTTGGGCAGGAATTCGTCTTGGAGGACGGACGGATCTCGTTTGGGTGCGGGGCAATATGACGGCAGAACGATACGTCCAACAGGTGCTGGGGCCCGTAATCTTGCCCCACAGAACACAAATGGGGCAAGATTTCCTGCTCATTCACGACAATGCCCGGGCACACACGGCGAGAACGGTAGCAGCTTGGTTACATACACACAATGTTAGGGCCTTAGACTGGCCTGCTCAATCGCCAGATCTAAATCCCATTGAGCATGCGTGGGATATGCTGCAAAGAAGAGCTCTAAAGGAAGTTCCTGAAAATCTGGCTACAGAAGATCAACTTTTTGCGCACCTCAGAAGGACATGGGACAATATTCCGCAGCAAGACATTGACAACCTTGTTCTGAGCATGCCGAATCGTTTATAAACACAAATTAAATGATTTTTCTATTTTTTTCAGTTTTTACTCACAAATTAAAAGTTAATTCATGTACGGTTTCCGTCTATGCTTCATTTTTTTTTTTCATAAAATCCTGAAATTTTAATCTAAGTACCTTAACCATTATTAAAAAATGGTAGAATATTAAATAACTTATCTTTTAAATATATACATGTCATATAAATAATTAACACATTGATAGTAATTCGCTTTTTTAAAAATATCCCTAGACCGTGTTGATGTGTGTATATATAGTTACAGAGAAGTGCCAATTACTGCTTTCAAAGGAAATCATAAGCCTTCACAAATGGCGGCACCTCTACAAACCATACTTGATGGCCAAATTATAGATATACTAGCTTTTGCCCGCGGCTTCGCCCGCGCGGATGTCGGAAAATATCCCATGGGAACGTTCATGTGGAAAACATAGGGCCGTCCGATATAACTGTGCAAACTCAAATCGCTACGATATATCGTTGCCGTGTATAGTAGGCATAAAGCTACCAGTCGGCATGATTTTTGCCGAGATCTTCAACAGTCGTCGTCATATTTCAGCCAATTTACACAAAACCATAATGAATTACACTGAATCACTCCGTTCATTGGAGAAAACCGTATGAAAATCCGTTCGGTACTTTTTGACATTATTGCATTCAAACAGACAGACTTACGCGGCGGGGCGCTTGTTAATTACTTAAAATGTATTATGCCAGTCACGCTCTAATAACAAATAACTTTTGTCCGAGTGTCCACTCGTTCAAATAATTTCCTCGTAAAAACGTCGAATGAAATAAAGACTAAATGTTACCTCAAGATTCGAACTATGACTACATTTCCAATCCCTTAAATCTCTTAAAAAGAGATAGGTACACAAACATTTTGTCAACCCCTATTGTACCCCCTCAAAAACGCTGTACCATACATTTCTTTATTTCCTACCAAAAGCATAAATTTAATTTTCATATCCCTAACATAAGAATTGCTGGGTTTCCCATACGAACTTTCATACCTTATATCAGCCCTTGTTGGATTATGTTTTAAGACAAAAAATAGCCCATGTCCTTTCCCAGGATGCTATCTATAGCATTGCTAAATTTTATCGATCCGTGCTGTTTTGTAAATTTTAAAATAAACCCCTATTTTACTCCCTTAGGGGATGATTTTTCAAAAACGCTGAACCGCGTATTTTACCCCCTTAGGGGATGATTGTTCAAAAACGCTGAACCGCATATTTCTTTATTTCCTATCAAAAGCCGTTCCTTCCTCGTGGTCAAACTGAATGGTCAAACTAATTTGACCACGAGGAATTCTGTTCCCGATAGTCAAACTATATTAGTTTCACGAAAAATATCCACCCTTTATTTACTTGTGCAGTCATTAACAAAAGTACTTTCCTTCCTCATGTTCAAAGTTAATGGTGGCTATTTAAACTTTTTATCAAGTGTTTACATAAATAAATAGAAATATTATTAAAAAAAAATAAAAAATAATAATAATAACAATAAGTTGTAGGATTAAAGAATTGGTTGGTTTAGCAGAAATAAAAGGCGGTAGTAAAGATGAAAAGTGTGCAAAAATAAAAGCTGATTTATTTAAATTAGAACGTGTTTATTTCTGCTAAACCAACCAATTCTTCCATCCTACAAAACAAGTATGTGCCCGACCCAGTTCTCGAAAATGACCATGTCACGTTGTACTGGGATCGGTCTATCATTACTGACGGGACTATTGTCACCAATAAGCCCGATATAGTGGTGATAGCTCGATTAGCGCGCCGCACAATGATTGTCGATGTTACCATTCCACATGACCAAAACCTCGTGAAAGCTGCAAAAAAAAAAACAAATAAAATATCTCGACTTAGCTCACGAGGTTGTTGACATGTGGAACGAACGAAGGGCCAGATTCAGAAGGCAGTACTCCTCGATACGGCTCGTATTGTGAAGAGGTTCCTATCTCTGCAGCCCTAACCACCGGTAGCTTGGACCCCGCTCCCGACACCGGCGGACCGCTATTTTTTTATATTTTTAAATGTTTTTTTTTAATATGCTTTTTTAAGAAATATTTAAAAATGTAAATAGAATAAGAAAGAAAATTAATAAATAACAATAAATTATTCCGAAAGCAATGGTCTGTTTATGGCCAGAGACATTGCACAAACAATGTGGTCCAAAGTTGGAACGGCCAACTAAACAAATCCATGAAATGTCAGAATCCAATTACAGTTGCTTGTTTACGTGAAACTACAAAAAGAAAAATGTTCTAATGAAAAAGTATCTCTTTTAAAAGGATTTCATAATGAAGTTTCAGCTGCAATTAATGCATGGCGGTATAAGTGCTGGGTACTTTTTAAATAAACTAACATAATTATTTTTGTTAATGACTGTACAAGTATATTTACGAACTATAACAAAGGGTGTATATTTTTCATCAAACTAAGTAGTTTGACTATTCGGAACAGAATTCCTCGTGGTTAAATCAGTTTGACCATTAAGTTTGACCACGAGGAAGGAACGTCAAAAGCATATATTTTAATTTTCGCATCCCTAACAAACAACCATAACAACCAACTTTCATCCCCTATATCACCCCCTGTAGGATTATTTTTGAAAAAAAAAGTAGCCTATGTCCGTCCCTAGGATACCATCTATAGCCTTGCCAAATTTTATCGAAATCCGTTCAGTGGTTTAGGCGTGAAAAGGTAACAGACAGACAGACAGACAGACAGAGTTACTTTCGAATTTATAATTATATTAGTATGGAAGTATGGATACGATCCGTACGACGCAACAAACATTTGACGCTAATATTTTAAATGGAATGCTTCGAAGACGTCAAGATTCGTTCCATTAGTTTTATAGGTCAAATGATGTTTTCATATTGAATCGGGGCTTCAGAGATGCCTTGGGAGAACGTGCCTATCTCAAGCGCCACACAAGGAGCTCAGCTGAGTACTGGGTGCCAACAAATCCAAAATGGTGACGATGTGTCGTTGGGTCGTTGAGACATTAACGGCCGCCTGAAAAATCAATTCAAGTTACTGCGACATATTGCAAACAACAGAGCACTTGGACACTTATTTAAAGAAATAAAAATAGCAGGCAATGCTCAATGCTTTTGGACGTCCTCTCACTAATTATAGATTAGTTGCTGATATTTAAATAGAAATTCATCAGCGATCAAGCACTGAAAACCACCTTGGTAACTACATAATCGCAAAAAATATGAACACGAGAAGAGCAGTTTTTCTAAGTATGATTGGAGACGATCTTGGAGTAAATGACTTTCCGCCTCTCAATATGGATGAGCTTATTGTTTACGCTTTAGGGACATATCAGATAAAGCAGGCCCGTAGCTACTATAGGGAACATATAAAAGAAAATGGGGTATACCGAATAGAGGTGTGTAGAGAAGTGGCTTTACAAGGGACAGCACAATATTACAGCCACTTATCCGTGGCTATTGAGAGGGCGAATACAGTCTGGACATAGATAGTCCCGAATATACTATACATATATTTTAGTACAAGGAGGCACGCAAGGCAGACAGGCAATACACTCACATTACTGTAGTTGCATTTTAGGTAAACGTACCTTGGGTTGCTGTTCCCACGTCATGTCGTTAATATGGTATTTGGGTAATTCTTCAAGCGTTTCAACCGCCGTCATTACCGTCCCCCAAAAGTTGATGAAAAATAATAAAAAATAATAAATAAAAAATATATTTAATGAAATATTTCAGCAATTCCCAGAATCTGCTAAAGAACCAGAATCTAAGAATTCCTGAAATATTTAATTAAATATATTTTTTTCATGAACTTTTGGGGGACGGTAATGACGGCGGTTGAAACGCTCGAAGATTTACCCATTTGGGATGGGGAAGACATCAGGCAAACTTATCTCCCCCGGTATGTTATTATTAGATGATATCATAATACGACATGACGTGGAAAACGAAGCTGATGAGCCCAGCGATGAAAAATTGTAATATGTAGTTAATAAGTAGTATTTTAATAATATTGTAGTTTAATAAAATACCAATTATTTTGTAGTTTGATTGTTTTTTTTTACGACTTAACGAAAATCAAAACTTAGAAAAATAGCATCATACTTCCACCGACCTGACAATATGTAATTCGTGAGGAGTGCGTAGCGTACAGGAGGGGATGTAACGAATATTCAAATGTCCAAAAACCTTTAGCGGCTATCTATTTTGTGGTAACTGGTAACTGAGTCAAAAATTGCCTACAAAGCTAATAAATACTTACATACAAACTTCTAACTCTTGTATCTCATTTCGGACTGAGTTTAGAGATATGCATGTCAAATAAGTTTCGTTTGTGACCCTATTCTGTACTAGAAAAACAATATTTGGTTGATGGCCGCGAGAAAAACAAAAGGCGCCAATTTCAGGCACTGTCTTTTGACCACAAGCTTCCTGATACACCCCGTATGATTCTAAAAGATAGTTTCAAAACGGTTTTTTTTTCATTTCACTCAACTAAAAGGTACATTTTTTTTTAATGTAAGACTCCAGTATAGTTCCCCAACCAGCTTTTGTACCAGGGCCAAGGCACAGATAATATTATAATACTACGTATGCCAAGGGCAATGAATACACGTAACTAGTTTTGCGTTGTGTGCCGTGGTTTACATTACGTATGTATGTATGGTTTTTGCAGGCAATAGAGGATCGGTTGTCAGCAATGAGGGTGGACGTAAGAAACGAGACATTCCGTTCTGGTTCTGTCAAAGAGCTATTAACTGGGAAGCAATACCGCAAGGCACTAATCATTGCTATAGGTAAGTACCTACTGATGTGTATTACTGGCAAAATGTGCGGTAAAAGGTGAACAAAACAATTCAGCATTTCATACATTTTGTTAAAGACAAAATTATTTAACAGGTTTGACAATGGGTCTCGTACTGTCTGGATCTGCTGCCATACAACAATATTTCGGGGCAATTGTTCAAGAGAGCAAGGTGAATGTCAATATATCCACTATGTTGATAACATTTGGAGGAGTCAAATTCGTTGTTGGTAAGAAAGTTTATTATAAAGACGTATTTAAAAAGTTAGTTGACAGTATGTTACATTACAGATGATGAAATATCATCTTTGAACATTAAATAATAGTACGTTAGAGCATCTATCAATATTAAAATTCCAAACTTTGCAGGTATATTTTCATCAGCTGTAGTGGACAAGGTTGGACGTCGTCCCCTGCTCGTCTTCTCCTACCTCAGCTCTGGCGTAGCCCTCATCGTTGTTGGAACCTATTTCTTGATAAAACCCACCTCTTCCCCATACTATAGCTATATCCCTTTCGTTGGCATCATCCTCTTTACCATGTTGGCCATGCTAGGCTATGAGTCTCTAGTTTTTATTATCATTGCAGAAATATTCCCCCTTAACGTCAAATCAGTGGCTATCACCCTCCAACATATTTTGGGAGGGTTCTTAAGCTTCATATCAGTCAAGGGTTATCAAGAAATTAAGGATGCAGCTGGTCTGGCTGGAGTGTTCTGGTTCTACGGTGGGTTATCAATAATCGGTGCTATTTTCTCATATTTCATGGTGCCAGAAACAAAGGGTAAAAGTTTAAGGGAGATTCAAGTTGAGTTACAAGGTGCTATGTATGACGAAGTTAATGATAAGTTGAAGAGTTTGTCTGGGAATGAAGACGCGGAGCATAAAGAGTTAAAAAGTGATACAGAGTGAGTGGTGTTATTCTTAATTGAGGTACCAAACAACGCGGTGTTCTGAAGGAATCTGGGGGCTTACTATGAGCTCTTATAGCAGGACAGAAGTTGAACGTTTCCAGTGAGAGAGAGACGGTGCTATAGGTCGTATATAGCTCCGTCTCTCTCTCACTGGAAACGTTCCAACTTCTGCCCTACTATAAGAGCTCATAGTAAGCCCCAAGGTAATTGAAATGAGTTAATTGTACTCCAGAGCAGTAGTCGTCGATTTACATCACGCCTAATTCCCGCAAAGGGTTAGACAGAGGTGTACCTACATAGCATTTCCATTAACAGTCCACCACCGATCAGACATACACTTCACCCTCGCCAACGTCCTCTATTCTCGATACCTCAAACCATTACCCTTAAGACTAGTCCATTGTACTTAGCCCTCACTAATATTAATAATAGTTTACTATCTGACGAATCTTTAGATGTCTTTGCGAGTACTGAACTGTGGTTCCTGAACACTGCTACTGGATACCTGGAGGCCAGTGCCACTTCCAGTTCAATCTCCTTCGTAAACAAGATAAATACTTTGCTGTCTTGTTATTAATAATTTTATTCTCATTCCGTCTTGTTTTGACTAGTTTTATATCATTTTACTTTGTTGTTGATTTTATGTGTAAGTTGTATTGACCGATAACTTGTATGTGTGGTTTAAAATGTAAATATAAGTTGGTTATTAATGCAATAAATCACGATGGCTGTATTTTAAACGATCCGAGTCAAATAACTCTTTTAATATTTTTTTTATTGATATTGCTAATATACAATCTCAACCTGCAAGAAATACCTGTTTAACTCAACGAACTCAACCCATTAGGAACAGTTCCAGCATATTTTTGAACCCATGTTCTGACACTGAAGTGTTTCGTCTAATAATATCGCTAAACAATAAAAAGTCGGTAGGGTATGATGAGATCTCTACGCACATAAAATCATATCACCAATACTGTGCCACACTATTCATTTATCTCTATTTGAGGGAATCTTCCCAGATAAAGGCAGGACTACGCTAGATAAAACTGATTATAGACCTATCACTCTTATTTCAATATTCTCAAAAAATTACGAGAAAATAATGCATAGTCGTTTAGTTCAATTTATAAACAAACATAAAATTATTAATGAAGAACAAAATGGGTTTCAAAAAGGTAAGTCAACAACTCTGGCAGCATTCTCTCTGTTCAGGTCCATAACAGATAATATAGATAAAAACACTCTGTTTCAGTTATCTTCCTAGACATGAGCAAGGCTTTTGATCTCATTAACCACAATACACTTTTAGATAAATGTGAGCGATACGGCATCAGAGGTCCAGCGTTAGAATGGCTGATAAGTTATCTCAGCAATGTGTTGAAGTATCGCGTAATAATGATAAATTTGTTGCAATCTCATACAAATCTTTATTTAGACACAATGGGTCTGGAGTACCCCAAGGAAGCATCCTTGGGCCTCTTCTTTTCCTTTTATGTATTAACGACTTACCAAATGTAACAAACCATAATTGCGTACTACTTGCAGATGATGTGTCAGTACCTAATAATACCGGAAAATAATAAAACATTACATTAACAAGAAGTAAATCAAACAATCAACAATATAATAAATTGGCTAAATGAAAATAACTTTAAAGTAAATCTATCTAAAACAAAATTTATTCAATTTGCAAACTACAAACAAAATCCCCCAAAAATTAATTTAATCCACAATAACGGAATAATTACCAAAGAAAATAGTATTAAATTTTTAGGTCTAACACTAGATGAAAATTGTAACTGGGGAATACATATTGAAAATTTTTCTAAAAAAATAAACAGATTTGTATAGGTACGCATTAAGGAGGATACGCATTGAGGAGCTTGTGGCTAAGTATAAACAGCCGCACGGGTCGATCCGTCAGATTAAGCTACGCTTGCCGGGGTTGGTCAGTGGATGGGTGACCATCTTTACATACCGAGATTCCTCCGTGCCTCGGAAAGCACGTTAAGCCGTTGGTCCCGGCTGTTATTCGTGGATCTTTGACAGTCGTTACGGGTCGTCAGAAGCCCGAAAGTCTGACAACCAGTCTTACCAAGGGGTATCGTATTACCCAGTAACTGGTTTGTGGAGTTCAGATAGGCAGTCGCTCCATGTAAAATACTGGTATTCAGCTGCATCCGGTTAGACTGGAAGCCGACCCCAACATAGTTGGGAAAAGCTAGGCAGATTGATTGTATAGGTACGCATTAAGAGAGCTACGCAAAACAGCGAATGAAGAAGCTGCACTCAACGCCTATCACGGCTACGTAGCGTCTGTATTGAGGTATGGCGTACTTCTATGGGGTAATTCGTCACACATTCTAAGAGCTTTCATAGCGCAAAAAATATGCTTGAGAGCAATAACTGGGGCGCCTACATGAGAGCTGTAGACCAATTTTTAAAAAGTTAAAGGTTATAACGCTAGCTCCTATTTACATTTTAGAAATAGCCATATTTGTTAGGAAAAATTCACACTTCTTCTCCACAGTAGCCGAAAACAATATATTTACAAAAAGGGATCTGCTGAGCTGTTTCTGTAGTGGAGAGTGCTGTTACAAAATTGGTTTTTTAACTTGGTGGGGCAAGTTAAAAAACCAATTTTGTAACAGCACTCTCCACTACAGAAACAGCTACCTTATGTCCATACAAATTTACAACCACATTCCAAAATTAATTAGAAAACTGCCATTTATTTCTTACAAAAAAGAACTAAAAACATGGCTTATTCAAAATAACCTTTAAAAGATTTTTTTAAGGGAAAAACTAGATATATTTAGATTTATAATTAGGTTGTTGTTAAGTTGTTTGTTATTGTTGTGTTTTTATTGTTTATTTTATATTGTAGAATATACCAGAGTATAATTATTAATTTTTCTATAGTTTTAAGTGTTTTATATTGTTTTTAGAGTACAGCTTATGTAGTACCTATAAAAGTTAGGTTATGTGCACATACAAATTATTGTAGATATTGGTATGCCTCTTTTAGCGGCGGATGTGTCCTGAACACAATTATTATAAATACCAACTTTTTTGCTACCATATCCGACGAATAAATGTCTTTGTCTTTAATAGTAGAGGGGCTTGTGGCTAAGTAATAACAGCCGCACTGGTCGATCGATTGGGTTAAGCTACGCTTCCTGCGGTTGGTCCGTGGATGCGTTACCATCTTTACATACCAAGACCCCGCCATGCCTCGGCAAGCACGTTAAGCTGTTGATCCTGGCTGTCATTCGTGGATCTTTGACAGTGGTTACGGGTCGTCAGAAGCCCCAATCTGACAAGCAGTCTTACCAAGGGGTATCGTATTACCCAGTAACTGGGCTGTGGAAGTCCTGGTTAGACTGGAAGCCGACTCCAACATAGTTGGGAAAAGGCTAGGCAGATTTTATTAATTCTTTAATAGTAGGTACACCCATATTTCGCCAGTTAAGTCCAGGGACGTAGGCAGGGGGGGAAGGGTTTGGGGTTCGAACTACCCCCGAAATGTGAGAAACCAGAATCTCAATCCAGAGTTCGTTGTCACGTGTTTAATTTGTGATTATCATACACGTCGGTTGCCTTTTAACACGGCTTTTAATTCAATTAGTACCTATACAATGTACCTATGTAAAATTACCTGTTAATAATACTTATTACGGCTATATTGAAAACCAGCGTCAGGCATTAGTTGTCAGGCATTTTTGCTGAACTAGGCCTGTTTGGCGCAGCCGTGAGACACATTCCTGCATCGCACTTGTTGTTGTTGTCGCACATGTTGATTTTGTTATTATTGTTATTTTAATCTGCTGTGTATTATTTTGTGTGCCTTTTAGTCTGTGCTGAATAAATGTATTTTCTTTCTCTCTCTCTTTCAATTCGCTTCTTTTAAAACTAAATTGCTCCTTACTGTCCTGGAGCTCGACCTCGACGGCTTAGGCGCGTCGCGTCGCCCAATGTGGGGGGTCCCTAAGGCCTATGCTCACACGAGCTAGAGTCGAGACGGTGGCAAGGTATCTAGCACGCGACGCGCGCGCCCCATGTGGGTCCCTTAGGTTTATGTTTGAGGAGTGACGGCGTAAGACTACACGCAAAATGAAGAATTACCGCACAGTGAGGACATAATATCTAAGCCTTAAAATCCATAACCTTTAGAATCACTCTTTGAGCACGTTCTATTTGAATTAGAAGATTTTTATAAGTGCCTCCCTGTAATACAGTACCTTGGTGATTATTGATGCACATGGCTCTGGTAGACCAATCACCTATTATGCAACTTTTTGCAGAGCACCTTGTGCGTGTAGGTATGTACATAATGCCTCGATGTAGGTGCGCCAGGGGGAGTCGCTCTCCAGATCGGCCACCTAAGAACCCTTATAACTTTTGAACCAGTGACCGACAAATTCTGAAATTTGGCGGCAAATTTCGACTAATTAGCGACAAAATTTTTGTGCTATCAAAATTAAAATCCCTGATGATGGCCATGCCAGTGTCAGTGACACGCGATAGCACACTTTTGTTATCTTTCTAATGACTTGATAAGATAATTCACTAGCGTAAAAAAACACATTTAAATCTTAAATAAATAGACTTCAACTTTTGAAGTCTACTTATTTATTTAAGATTTTAATTAAACTGATGATGTTTATAAAATACTTTTTTTTAACAGAGTTTCTGATAATATCACGACTGTAACATAGGTATTATGATGCCTGGTTTAACTAGGTTTCCATAGGTATTTACAGAGTTAACTGTTTTTAATGGTCGTATTAAGAGTTTGAGTGCACGTTAAATAGTGAGATGGCGAAAGGGAGACAAGCTCAATATTTAGTGGCAGCTGCAGGTGAGTCCAATGTCTATATAATTATTATATTTTTTATTAGATGACGATAAACTTTTCACTAAGTGTTCTTTATCAACAAGTAATAACATAACATCACGCCTGTATAACCCTGAAGGGTTAGGCAGAGGTGCACCTACGGCCGTATTTCGCCAGTTATGTTTAAGTACCATGTAACAGGGGGCGAGCCTATTGCCATCAACCGGGCACCAATCCAGACTCCGGTCTGCTACTGAGAAGACTACACCATAGGTGTACCTAGTATTGTTTCAATCAATCAATCAACTCAGCCTATCGCACTCCACTGATGGACGTAGGCCTCTCCCAGGCTGCGCCACAACACCCTGTCCTCCGCCTTTCGCATTTGCCTTGTGCCTGTTTGCTTATTCTGTAAGCTATGTCGGTTACTCCGGTTCTTTTCCGGATAACTTCATTCCTAATTTTATTCTTTGACGGGTTACTTAGGTTGGGTTGGGTTTGGTGTCTGTTAATTCCAAGTACCCAACGCGACAGAGGTGAGGAGGTGCGTCTACTTTTGACCCACTTACACTGTCGCGTTCAGTATCATGTCTAGTAGAGAAGTCTTAAGAAATCAGCAAAAAAGCGCAGCGCTGGACTGGTAGTTATGGGGGATGCTTGGGCGAAGCCTATATCTAGCAGTGGGCGTCTTTCAACTGACATTTATGATTATGGTTCTACTGTTTCAGTGTCCCTGTCCTGTATGGTTGTGGGTGTCTTCAATGGGTGGAGCACCCCAGTGATACCCAAGTTCCACAACAATGAAACCGGCATTAATATTACAGACGTAAGGTTATTTATAAGTAATAATTAAAATCATGCATCTTATCTTCTTCAATTTTAAAAGAAAAAAAAAACGGCCAAGTGCGTGTCGGGCCACGCGCAGACGAGAAAAAAAAATCCCCCCTTTACCTACCTACACTAAAAAAAAATGTTTCCATTATTTTATTTTACCACTATCGGCGTGCGTGATGAATGTGTATATCCATGCCAAATTATAGCTAAGCTGCGGACGGACAGACGGACGGACATAGCGATACTATAAGGGTTCCTTGTTGACTACGGAACCCTAAAAAGACAGAAAACTCACCCTGTGTGACGTGTTTCTGATTCTGGACTTATTTGTTAAAAATTTGGATTTTATACTGTAGAATCCCTTGGAATATTTATACAGTAGAATCCCTGGGAATATTTAGGCAACCAGAACGACAGATTTCAGTTGCTGTGCAAACTCATGATATGCGCCTTTCTGGTAAAACTCCAGACCATATTATGATCAAGGGGGAAAACGCTACGGAATAATGTCACATTTCTTTTCAGAAAGAAATATCTTGGATGACTGCTGTAGCATCTCCTGGCTTTATGGCTGGCAGCCTGGTGACGAGGTTCATTTCAGACAGTTTCGGGAGACGAGTCGTTATCTTAGGCAGTGCTTTGCCTATGATCACTGGAACAGTAAGTTGCGACTCGATTCAAGTCATCTCAAGACACTGATTTTTTTTTTTCCGAGATTTTTTCTCAATCTGAATGCCTTGTTCACTTATATAGGTTTTAATCGATCCTTTAATAATTCCCATTTTGCGCTGCTAAAAATATTAATGAACACTAATACAATGATTGCGTCGCTTTTTGTAGGTAAACCTTAATTAATTCTTATATTAGGGTCCTAAAAAAAGGGCTCCTAATAGCTGCGACCAACTTGGATGTAGCGGTCGGCGGCCGTTGTCGCGGCAACTCTCACTTCGCTCGCTTGGCTCGGTCGGCTCGCGCGCGGTTGGTCACAGTTCCAACGTAACCTGACCCGTTTGGTGGAGGTACCCTAGCTTAGTAACTCTAATCAACTGCGAGAAAAGGCCAGAAAGTTAAAAAAAGGCTCAATTATTATAAAAAGTGTGCATCATTAGAATCGCAAAAAGCTTTAAGAAGTTCATCACTTTTAAAAAAGTCGCCATCTTTTCAAGGTCAATAAATTTTTAGAGCATCATTTAAATATTTCCTTTTTATAAACATCTGTATACATATACTTATCAAAATTCTAACGATTTCAAAATAAGTAAAAAAAAACTTTTTCTAAAAAAAGGAACCGACTTCCAATAAAACACTACCTACAAAGCGAAAAATAACTTTAATTTTGGAAGTCGGTGGCAAAAAACTAAAATACAGATCCAAAGACACCGACTACCAAGATTAATAGTATATTATGCAATTAGTGAATAAAGGACAGATTTAAAGCGAGGACCATAGATGAATCACGAGCTAGTGAAGGATTCTAAAGACTGAATCACGACCGTAGGGAGTGACTCATGATGATTGAAGTGTTAGAACCCTGAGCGACGCGAGTGATTCATGGCCCTCGATATAAATCCGTTTTATTCAAGAGTTGCATACCTACTAGGTACACTTTATACCGCGACTACGAGAAAAAGAAAGATTTAAGCGAAAATAGACATTTAGTGAAGAAAAAGGAAAATTAAATTGGCTTTGATGTAAACCAGCCGTGATTTATTGGGTAGCAAGTTTTCCAATATATCGGCCGCCCTCTCTTTCATAAACTCAGGTCTTAACACATCTTCATCACTTGAATGCATTTTTAATCGATTTATTATTACTGTACAGTATTCAAAATAGCGCCAATTTACTAATGATAGCAAAAAGAGTTAGAAGAAGATACATAAAAAAAAAGATTCCGACAAACTGAGAACCTCTTCCTTTTTTTGAAGTCGGTTAAAAAGAAGAACTGTTTTTGCATTGAATTAATTAGGTGCTTAATTAAATTTTCCAGATAATCGTTTTAAGCACTGCGCGAGCATGGTGGATTTACATGACGCGGTTCTTATGGGGCACTGGCAGTGGCATGCTTGCAACTGTAAGTAATGTTGACAGACACGTTTTTTCTACGACAAGGTTTATACGCCATTTGTAGGCACGGTCGTCAATGTTGTATGGATCACTATTGAAGCTTGTTGACAGACACGTTTTTTCTACGACAAGGTTTATACGCCATTTGTAGGCACGGTCGTCAATGTTGTATGGATCGCTATTGAAGCTTGTTGACAGACACGTTTTTTCTACGACAAGGTTTATACGCCATTTGTAGGCACGGTCGTCAATGTTGTATGGATCGCTATTGAAGCTTGTTGACAGACACGTTTTTTCTACGACAAGGTTTATACGCCATTTGTAGGCACGGTCGTCAATGTTGTATGGATCACTATTGAAGCTTGTTGACAGACACGTTTTTTCTACGACAAGGTTTATACGCCATTTGTAGGCACGGTCGTCAATGTTGTATGGATCGCTATTGAAGCTTGTTGACAGACACGTTTTTTCTACGACAAGGTTTATACGCCATTTGTAGGCACGGTCGTCAATGTTGTATGGATCACTATTGAAGCTTGTTGACAGACACGTTTTTTCTACGTCACGGTTTATATGTCATGTGTAGGGACGGTCGTCATTGTTGATATGGATCACTATGGAAGCTTGTTGACAGACACGTTTTTTCTACGACAAGGTTTATACGCCATTTGTAGGCACGGTCGTCAATGTTGTATGGATCACTATTGAAGCTTGTTGACAGACACGTTTTTCTACGTCACGGTTTATATGTCATGTGTAGGGACGGTCGTCATTGTTGATATGGATCACTATGGAAGCTTGTTGACAGACACGTTTTTTCTACGTCACGGTTTATATGACATGTGTAGGGTCGGTCGTCAGTGTTGTATGGATCACTATGGAAGCTTGTTGACAGACACGTTTTTTCTACGTCACGGTTTATATGACATGTGTAGGGTCGGTCGTCAGTGTTGTATGGATCACTATGGAAGCTTGTTGACAGACACGTTTTTTCTACGTCACGGTTTATATGACATGTGTAGGGTCGGTCGTCTGTGTTGTATGGATCACTATTGAAGCTTGTTGACAGACACGTTTTTTCTACGTCACGGTTTATATGCCATGTGTAGGCACGGTCGTCAGTGTTGTATGGATCACTATGGAAGCTTGTTGACAGACACGCTTTTTCTACGTCACAGGTTATACGCCGTACCGCAAAGAAACCGTGCCGTGTACAAAGGGCATACACATAATTAGCTCTGCACCAAGTATCATAACTCTCGTTTCAGGTATCAGGCATGTACATAGCAGAGGTATCAGACAAGGAGGTCAGAGGTAAACTCACATCACCCATTCGCTACATGCGAAGTTTTGGCATTTTTCTCACCATGTCTGTCGGCCCCTTCGTTTCGTACTACACCATCAACTACATGTTACTGGCCCTGCCGATGTGTTACTTCATCGCCTGCTGCTTTATACCAGAATCTCCGTATTACCTGTTGAAAGAAGGAAAGGTAAACGCAGCGAGAGCTTCCCTAACCAAGTTAAGCGGGAGTAAGGATCAGGAGGTGAGAGAATACCTACCTAGTTGATATTCAACGAATTTTATTTATTACACTACTAAAGACCCGCTCCATGCTTCGCACGGTTTTTGCGGTTTGACAAAACATCGATAAGTATTGCTTTAATAATTAAAAAAAATCCAATAAAATTAAAAATTAATCATATAAATATAATTGAATTAAATTATATATTATTATTATTATACCTATATTTTTTTTATTACTTCATTATTTTATTTGGTTTATTTTATTGCTTTATTATTAAAATTTCTATAAAACCAAATGTATAGGTATGGTTAAATCATTTTGATTTTCCATGCGTATTAATATGACTGTATTATCTACTGCTGTACTAAAACCGAAAAGTATTTGAATTTTTTTCTATAGAAAAAAAACGGATATTTTCTGTTTGATACGATTAAACGTAAACAGTTCCTTAATGTGCAATAAAATTTGCTTTAAATCGATGGTATTTAAATATGTTAAGAACTTACAAAGCTAAAACATTATCGTGCGCCGTAGTTTCGCAAACAAGTGACATAATTGTTGCAGGTAATAGAGAATCGATTATCAGCGATGAGGGTGGACGTAAAAAAGGAGACATTCCGTTCCGGTTCTCTCAAAGAGCTGTTTACTGGGAAGCGATACCGCAAGGCACTGATCATTGCTATAGGTAAGTAGGTACCTACTGATAGTGTAGGTGTCATACTGGCAATCAACATTTCATACATTTTGTTAAAGACTAACAATTTTTGACAGGTTTGAAAGGGACTCTCATACTGTCTGGAACTATTGCCATACAACAATATTTCGGCGCAATTGTCCAAGAGAGCAAAGTGAACGTCAATATATCCACTATGTTGATAGCATTTGGAGCAGTCAAATTCGTTGTTGGTAAGAAAGTTTATTAAGATGTATTTACGAAGTTAGTTGACAATATCTTACATTACAGACTCAGATCAACAAAAAAAGGAAGATAGCGCGCCGCGAACATCAAAAGAAAAGCCACCTCTTTATCTATGTGTGTATTGTAGGGTTGCCATATGTTAATTTTTTAGGGTTCCATACCTCAAAAGGAAAAAACGGAACCCTTATAGGATCACTTGTTTGTCCGTCTGTCTGTCTGTCTGTCAGTCTGTCAAGACCGTTTTTCTTAGGAACGCGTGAAGGTATCCAGCTGAAATTAATATCAAATACGTAGGTCTATGGTCCCTTAGAGTTCTAAAAAGATCAAACTTCTAAGTCAACGCAATAAAAAAAACGGCCATTTATGCGACATTTTTTGATACTCGCAAGTAAATCAAAACCTATAGGGTACTTCCCGTCATCCTAGAATCATGAATTTGGCAAAAAGTAAGGTCTCACAACACAAATATAGGAAAAAGTCCGAAAATTGTTAATTTGTAATTTTATCACATAAAAAATATTTTCAAAGTTGTCAGTATGTCAAGACCCTTTTCTGAGGAACGCATACAGGTATCAAATTGAAATTAATATCAAATACGTAGGTCTATAATCTCTTGAAGTACTAAAAAACTCAAGCTTCTAAGTCAACGCAATAAAAAAATACGACCATTTTGCGACACATTTTGATACTCGCAAGTCGCAACTGTCGCAAGTAAATCAAAACCTATAGGGTGCTTCCCGTTGACCTAGAATAATGACAAGAAGCAAGGTCTCCCAACGCAAGTAAAGGAAAAAGTCCGAAAATTGTGAATTTGTAATTTTATGACATACATTTTTTTTATATCCAAAGTTAAGTTTGTTTTTGGGATAAATGCTTTTCAACTACGGAACCCTTCATTGTGCGTGGTCCGACACGCACTTGGCCGGTTTTTCCCTAGAATTTGGGGAATAATATTGTATGGAAAAGATTGCAAGACATTGTTGAGTATGGAATGTATTGTACGCACGGCTACAGATCAAGCTATACATTTCCAGTATAAGCTGATCTCGCATTGTATAGGATTTCCTTACAGCGAGAGGTCAGTGTAAACTGGTTTTGTATAGCTTGATGTGTAGCCGTGTGTACCTCAATTTGTTTAGAAGGACTGCTATTCCGGAAAAACAAAATATTTTTTTACATCGCCAAATATTTTCACATAATCAACTTATAATTTTCCCACTACTGGGACACAGGCCTCATCTTAGTGAGAGGGAGTGGGCTGTACTGTAAGTCTGTAATCCACCACGTGGGCCCAGTGCGGGTTGGCAGATGTCACATGTCTTCGAATTTTCGGTTCTAGGATAGGACATGTCGGTTTCCTCACGATGTTTTCCTTCACCGTTTTGAGAGCAGTGGTGATGAAATTATTTACACAAAGTAAATCCTGGGTTCGAACCCACGACCTACAACTTGTAAGTCGGGGCCGTTACCACTGGGCCACTACTGCTCTCAGCTCTGCTCTCAAATTATATTTTCAATCAACTTTATTAAATTCAAATCAAATTAAATCAAACGTCATTTATACAAACTAGTGCTTTAGCTGGGAAGAAGGAAAAATATTCGGCATAGTTTCATTTGTACGCATAAAGCCTAAAATTTGGGGTGGCGCCATCGTCTATTTTGTGTAATTCGAATGGGGAAAATTTAAATCATATTATGGCAGCCCTCGCACTTTATGTAAGTGCGTTCGGTCGCTGAGATTTTTTGTTCCAAGTAACCTAAAACTCAAAGTTTATTTAATAAAAAAACGATTTTTTGTATTATTTATTACAACTATTCACAACACAGGAAGACATAATATTATTTTTTTTATACTATGTTTACTTTTTTCCATACGCAAAATACGCGCACTGTCGTGGAGTTGCGGGTACCAGCCCGTATTACCTATAACCTATACTATGTTTACTAGACGACGACTCGTCACGTATTAGGAGTGGTGAGCGTAGTTTTAGTTTTACGCGTGTGCGTGAGCGTGTATTTTACTTGCAGGAGCTTGGTTTTGTGGCTTCACTTTTGATGTTCGCAGCGCGCTATCTTCCTTTTTCTGTTGAGCTGAGATTACAGATGACAAAAATATACTTTGATGTACAGGACTACATTTTTTTTTCTTCCTTTTTTTTTTGACTTTTTACTTTTTTTTTTTACTTAAGACTTTGTGTATAGGACGTTATAGCATCTATCAATATTTAAATTCCAAACTTTGCAGGTATATTTTCATCAGCAATAATGGACAACGTTGGACGTCGTCCCCTGCTCGTCTTCTCCTACCTCGGCTCTGGCGTAACCCTCATCGTTGTTGGAACCTATTTCTTAATACAACCCACCTCTTCCCCATACTATAGCTATATCCCCTTCGTTGGCATCATCCTCTCTAGCATGTTGTCCATTCTAGGCTACGAGTCTCTAGTATTTGTTATAATTGCAGAAATATTCCCCCTTAACGTCAAATCTGTGGCTATGACCTTCCAAAATATTTTGGGAGGGTTCCTAGGCTTCTTAGCAATCAAAGGCTATCAAGAAATTAAGGATGCAGCTGGTCTGGCTGGAGTGTTCTGGTTCTACGGCGGTTTAGCAGTAATCGGTGCTATTTTCTCATATTTCATGGTGCCAGAAACAAAGGGCAAAAGTTTAAGGGAGATCCAGGTTGAGTTGCAAGGTGCTATGTATGACGAAGGTGATGATAAGTTGAAAATTTTGTCTTGGAATGAAGATGCAGAGCATAAAAAGTTAAAAAGTGATGATGCCTACTTGAGGTCCCAAACAACGGTCGGTGTTGTAAAGAAATCTGATAAATGAAATGAAGTTGGTGAATTTTATTTCAGAGCAATAATCGTCGATTTAAATAACATAACATCACGCCTGTTTTCCTTATAGGGTTAGGCGAGGTGTACATACATAGTGTGATAGCTGACAGGCTTGATGAGAGCCCCATTATGGAACATCTCATCAAAACAACACTGTCTGTTGTAGTGTATAGAATAGAATAGGTCTTTATTTGCTTCGAATGTAGGTACATAAAAATAAGTTGTTGAATTATATAATAGGATCCATGTACATTCTGCCTTAATATAGCATGCAAATGTGATACAAAGTAGTGACAAAGATATTACAAAAAATTATCATTTAAGAAATCCTGCACAGAATAATAACATTTATCTACAAGTAATTCTGTAAAACGTTTTTAAAATTTTTGCAACGGTAACTTTTTAATTTCGTCAGGTATTTTATTAAAGATAACAGGAGCCATACAAATCACATTTCTTTTTAATAAGCTAGTTTTAAATACGCCCGTGCATAATAGATTCTGGTATTGTGATCTCATAGGTGTACTTCGTTTTCTAGTTTCTAATAAGGTTGCAAATAGACATCGATTTGTTATTACAAATATTGCTAATTCTAGGATGTAAAGACACGGAAACGTTAATAATTTATGAGATCTAAATATAGGTACGCAACTGTCTGTTACTTTAAGACCAAATATAGCTCTCACACAGCGCTTCTGAGCTTTGAAAATGCTTTCTCGTTCACTACAGTGACCCCAAAATATTATACCAAATCTTAAGATGGAAATTACTAGACCATGGTAAGCCACTCATATTGTCGGTAAATTTACTTTTTTTGATAGATTATGCAACATAAACGCGGCTGTGCTTAAACGTTTACATATATCTTCTGCTTGCGGCTTCCAAGTTAACTGGCTGTCAATTATGATTCCTAAAAATTTTGTACTGTTTACTTTCTCTATAGTTTTACCATTGTAGTTTATGTCCATATCTCCCGCAAGTATTCGTTGGAAGAAGTGCATGAATTTAGTTTTTTGAAGATTAATAACTAAATTATTATTGTCAAGCCACTTTATTAAACTCCTAATTGTATTGTTAATGTCATTTATATATGATTCTTTATTGAAACATGAAACAATTGATGTGCTATCATCCGCAAATAATACCATTGGATGAAGTATATTATTACGTGGCAGGTCATTTATATAAAATTAAAATAATAAAGGTCCAAGGACGCTGCCCTGCGGGACACCATATTTTATTTCTCTAAAAGACGATATATATTTTAATTCCTTCCTAGATTCCAAACACAGGCTTGATATCTCTGTACATTGTCTACGACCTTTTGTGTACGTTTTAATTAAATTAAGGGCATTGCCACGAATACCGTATGCGTGAAGTTTGGTTAGAAGGGTATCGTGATCCACACAGTCAAAAGCCTTCGACGTGTCAGCATATATTGCGAATACAGGTATTTTGGAGTCTACTTTTGGTATAATTTTTTGAAGAAAGTCGAAAATAGCCATATTGATGTTTTTATTTTTTCTAAAACCCTTTTGTTCTTCACATAGAATGTTATATTTTGTTAGAAAATTGTAAAGAGATTCATAGATAATTTTTTCTATGACCTTAGAAAAGATGGGAATTAGAGCAATTGGTCTATAGTTTGCCATTTCGTCTTTATCATTCTTTTTGTGTAGTGGTTTAACTATTACAGTTTTAAGACTTTCTGGAAATGCTCCTGAGTATATGCTTACGTTAATGATATGAGCAAGGGGCGCAGCTATACAATTAGAAACATATTTTACAACTGTGGTTGAAATGCCATCATAGCCAAAGCTCTTTTTATTTTTTAAGTTTTTAATTACACGCGTGACATCCTGAGGAACAACTGGTGTCATAAATATTGAATGTGGGTTGATAAATTATATTAATTGTGTGACCTGACGTATGTTTTGGTATACCCGAAATCTGGTCAATGAAGAAATTATTGAAAGATTCGGCTATCCTAGTAGGGTTTGATATTATTTCATCTCCTTTTTTAATTTGAGAAATGGGTTCTCTTACAATTTTATTGTTATTAATAATTTGCCAGGCCATCTTGGATTTATTTTTGGAGTTATTTATTAGGTAGTTATTGTGAGCTTTCTGGGTCAGTTTAATGATTTTCTTAAATCTCTTTGAGTAATTATTAAATGTTCTTTTATTTTCACAAGTTGGTTTTAGTCTCTGTTGCCACAGTAATTGTCGCTGTCTTTTGCTACATATTCGTATCCCCCGAGAAACCCATTTTAATTTTTTCTCAGACCTTATAGTCACTAATTTGTGAGGGAAGCAAAGATCATACAAAGTTCGGAACATTTCTAAAAAGTTATCATAAGCTTTATTAGTCTTCTGTACTATATACATCAGAAAAGGACAAGCTTTGGAGATGTGTTCTAAATTTAATAAGATTTTCCTCAGTTATATCTCGTCTTAATGTTCTCCACGATTTTATTTACCTGGTTTTACTAACTTTCATCTTAAGTATTTGGGCTACAGGTCAGATGTTGGCAGTTTCGTTTAAAATTATGTGCAAAATTGTCTAAACAAGTATTACTAATAAATCGAGTCGGTTGATTAATTTCTAGTTTGAGGTTGTAGCTCCTAAGAAAGCATTCAAATTCTAACGTCATTCTGTTCCTGTTTAAAACATCTATATTAAAGTCTCCACATAAAATTACTTTTTTGAAGGGATTGTTACACACTTTTTTTAAAATGAGATCTAAGTTTTCATAAAACTTACTCAGGTTACACAGTTTAGGAGGTCTATAAACACAAATAAATATAATTTTTTGTAAAGGTAATTCAACGGCACAACATTCTATAATTCCTGATATCGAGTACTTCATTATGTGAGATAGTTCTTTATACTCATGCCCATTTCTTATTAGGATACAGGCACCACCACGTTTCCTATTCTGCCTAGCATACCATGCCGCTAAATTGTAATTAGTTATATACCTATAATATTTTTTCTTGGCCTGACATTATAAAATGCTCGGTTATACATATTATATCCACAACTTTCTGTTTACTTAATAATTCTTGAATGTAAATATTTAATAAGTCTGATTTATTTAGAAGTCTGGCAATGTTTTGGTGTAGAACATACATGTGGTCAAAGAAAAAACTCACGACTTGGAGACACGGTGTTAACATTTTCATTAACTATAGCTTCACATTCTGTCGATACCGTCGATGAGCTCTGAGCTATAATTAGCAGTAAGTTCGTTTATCTTTCTATTGACTTTTGAGAACATAGTAAAATCATAAAGTAGATCCAAATTAGAGTCAAATGCGGTGGCGTAACTATACGCTTGTAAATCCAGATGTAATAAATTGTTAAAAGTCTCTATACGCCAATTAAACATAGTCGAGTAATCACTTAACTTAAAGGTGGGTACACATAAAATAACATTCGTATGCTTAATTTCTTCTAATATTTTCCTTACTTCTATTATTATTTCTACATAGTTGTTGGTTTTTTGGAAGTCTTCCTCTCCTACTAAAATGACACAATAATCATTCATTGTGTAGTCCATAACTTTTTGATGTAGGTTACTAATAAGTTGTAATCAAAGAGTAAAGTAAGTATGGTTGTAATAATCCACAGTATGATGAGATGTAGTGACATAACTGCCAGTTTTGAAATGTGTCCTCTGCGATGGATAGAATGTTATTTATTTTATTGGCACTAACAATGCATAGTTTATTCCTAGTGGATTCTGATTTCTCTGCCTCTGTGTCCTTCCTTTCAGTTATTTCCTTTTTTGAAGTCTTTAAAGTCCAGTCCTTAGGTGGATTTGGTATGTCTGTTGTGAACTGTATATTGTTTTGCTTTTTCTGCGGTTCCATTCGAGAATTATTGCTCTGTGAAGTTAAAGTTTGTGAACTTTTACTAGGAGAACCTGTTATAATTGTTTCCGTTTGTGTATAAGTAACGTACGTTAAAAGATATATTGTTACTAACATCTTTTAAGTAGGTTCTTATTTGTATTTTTGTTAGTGTGGACCTTATGTTGTATGTGAAATAAATAAATGTTAAGCTAAATTTCTTTTGAATAAAACTGCTGATTGTTCCTTAATTTCAGTATTTTTAATCTCCGTCTTTAACTCCAACGTCTTACAAGTTTTCTTCATCAGTTCTTAATTACTGTTGCTTCTACCTAATCTACATTTTAATCATTCATTCACTTTCTCTTTTTCACTCCTTGACTATTTCCTACATTCATCTCTGTCAGTTTTTTATGCTTTACATCTCATCTCACTATCCTATCATAACGTTCCGTTCCTACATAAATATATATAAATACTAGCTTTTGCCCGCGGCTTCGCCCGCGTGGGTGTCGATAAATATCCCAAGGGAACAAAAATCCTTCCATATTTCTTTTCTACCTGTGCAAAATTTCAGCTTTTTAGGTCCAAGGGTTTGGGGTGGGCGTTGATGAGTCAGTCAGTCAGGACTTTTCTTTTTAAAATTGAGATAACTTCTGCCCACGACTTCATCCGCGTGAAATTTCTTGTTCCCCCGATTTATTTTATCAACAATTTTTGTTTATATTTCCAAATTTTTTGGTTTTTTTTTTTAGTTGTCTAAAATAATAGGTACCTAATCATTAATCGTAAGAAAAAAATGGATAAGTGTCACTAAAACAATCATATTAAAATGGCTCCCAAGCATTTGTTCAATCGATTTACTTGATATCTTATGGGATGGGTATAAAAAATAAAAAAATGGACCATAATCTGCAAGTTTACAGAATGCGGTCCTCATATTTTGCATACTCAACTTCCTTTGGCGCCTGCACTATAGGGTTCTTTCGACTTTTTTTGCTTTTTGCTTGGCACCTAATGGTCCTAGCTAGAATGATGTTAATTACGCTTATAGCCTTCCATAACTGTTCTGGAATTGTCTGTGGAACTTTTAAGAAGAAAATGTTTGGAAATCTGTCATTATAGAAATATAATGAAAGTATTGATACGCAGTAATATATAAGTCAATGAATGAAAGTCTACTATTTTTTCTGATCTTTTTTCTTTACAAGTAAATCGTTGTAGTTAATAAAGTAATTCCTGATCCAGTTTGTATCATTTGGCGACCGTGATAATGGATAATATAAAAGAGTCTAGGAAAATTATATGTCAACGGTTTACAAAATGCGTGAGTAAACTTGAAAATATTCTGTCTCAGAAAGATAAAAGCGCATTAATACCCGAGTATGAAAGGCTAGGCAAACTGTTCGGCGAGCTCTCCATCGTTCAAAATAAAGTGTTAGATATTATGTGGTTGGACGATGATCAGAGGGATGAAAAGCTGTTGGAACAAGATATAGATGCCTCCGATTGTTACGAAGCTCGTTGGTATGAAATTAAATTTAAAGTTAAAGAATTTTTAGATGAAGAGTCGCAATGTTCCAATACAGGTACTGTTAAAGAGATTGATAAGACTAGCAATTCATCACAAAGTATTAATAAGCATCGTAATTTTAGACTACCCCAACTGCAGCTTCCATCATTCGATGGAGAAATAAAGAATTGGATTGGTTTTTGGTCTCAATTTAAGAAAATTCACATAAATAGCGACATTGACAATGATGATAAGTTCCAATATCTTCTACAATGTATGGAGCAAGGTTCAATTGCGAGAGAATTAGTAAAGAGTTTTCCACCAAATGTAGAAAATTATCACAAGGTCGTAAAGCAATTAAAGGAACGATTTGCTATGACGAGCTTATTATTGAACACTATGTTCGTGAGTTATTACATCTAGTGTTAGCTCAATCCAAAGGTGCAAAAATATCATTAAGAGCACTTTACGACAAACTCATGACGCAAATTCTGGCGCTAGATTCATTGGGTGTAACTCAGGAGAAATATGCAGAATTGGGCTTATCAAATGCAAAAATAATTATTAAAGTCCAACTGGTAGTTCCAGAGATTAGCGCGTTCAAACAAACAAAAAAAAGGGTGTGTCAGCTCCGACGCACGACTGGAGTTTACTCCTGTTTTTGTGCCGTTCCGAGTTTCCGACTTTACATTTTTCGGTCATTTCTGTCAGTCAATGAATTAGTGCTATACAAATAGCAAGTTTAAGGTGTAAAGGCACTCCCCCCCTCCTCTCCTTCATACCACTCCTCCTCTCACTCTAAACCCCGTCTAACCCCTACCCTTCCACCCATCTCGCCCTCTCCTATCATCCCCCTCACCGCCCCTCTCACTCCCTCAACCTCCCAACCCCTGTATCTCTATCTAACGCCTCAATCCCCTTCCCGCTTACCTCCCCATCCCCATCTCACTCCCCCTCACGTCCCCTTCACCGCTTTCCCCTCCCCCTCTACCCTCACCAACTCCACACCTCCCCCTGTTTCCTTCTCCACACCTTCCCACTCACTACACCCTCTTATCATATAAAGTAAAAATAAAGTAAATTTATGGGAGCTACATCTGCCAACAAACTGCTGTGCAGTTTGGCAGAAGTTAAACTTTTTGTAAAAAGATGTCACCACTAATAAACGCTTTTTCTTATTTTTTTTCATCCATCTCCCCCTTCTCCCCGTCCCTCAATCACCCCCTCTCCCTCCTCACCACACCCTCCCCTTCCCCCTTTCCCTCCTCACCACCCCTTTCCCTTCCCCCTTTCTCTACTCACCACCCCCTCCCCTTCCCCTTCCTCTACTCACCACCCCCTCCCCTTCCCCTCCTCGCCACCACTCTCAACTACCCTTCCCTCTAAAAACACTTAATGACAAAGTTTATTACTTGCTTAGGCAAGTATTTGTGCCAAGTTTCAAGTTAATTAAACAAATGAATAAGATTTTTCATATAAACTATTATATTCCCTGTTTTCACCCCCACAGAGATGGAATTTAAAAAAACCGGCCAAGTGCGAGACGGACTCGCACACAAAGGGTTCCGTACCATATTATATGTTTAACAATCGCAAAGATAACTTCGTATTTCATAATGATACTGTGAAGGTACAAGGTTATTTTTTGCAGTTGCAGAAAATCGCCAATATTTAAACAAAATACCTTATGAATCGCCGTTTTTAGTATTTCTTGATTAAGTACAGTATAAGGTACATTATATAAGAGAGCTCGTACAAAAAGGGTATAAAATTGCCAACTTTGACGGCCCCCTATTTCTTCATTTTAGAAGATAAAAAAAATAAAAAAATCTGTGCACTCTACTCGACGAGTTCTACACAATAACACCCCACACACAGGTTAATTTCTTTTTTTTCAATTTTTTTGTTATGGGGACCGCCCCCTTTAATTTTAACTTCACTTTTTTTTATTATTTGTTGTTATAGTCGTAATAGAAATACCTACACAATCTGTGAAAATTTTAACTCTCTACCTATTAAGGTTCATGAGATACAGCCCTGTGACAGACGGAAGGACGGACGGACGGACAGCGGAGGCTTAGTAAGTTTGTACGCACAATATTGAGATACTAGCTAGACTGCCCGCGGCTCCGCCCGTGTGGATGTCTGATTTCATGGGTTTTAATTTTCTTATTATTGTTTATTTTTCATCAAAAGTATAAATACTGAGTTTTTAGTTAATCGGACTGCGCTTTAAAATTCTTCCATACAAACTTTAACATACCTAAACCCCCTTTGAGGGGTAGTTTTGAAAAACTAATAATGACAAACTTTAATACTTACATAAGCAAGTATTTGTGCTAAGTTTCAAGTTCATTGACCAAATTAATAAGATTTTTCATACAAACTGTATCCCTGTTTTCACGCCCAGGGGGGTAGAATTTCTAAAATCGTCTGGGATGTTTCCATAACTTAGGTCAAACATTATTTACACCAATTTTCGAGTCAATCAATCCCCAACAAAATCCTCCGCTGTAAAATTTACTACCCCTTTTCAGCCCTTAGGGGTAGATTTTTGGAAAACCCTGATACACGTTAGTTAGTCTCCATTTTTGGTCTCAAGTACAAAACTGAGTTTTGAGTAAATCGGACCACGTGTTAAAATTCCTCCATACAAACTTTGACACCCACCAATCCCGTCTTCTGGGGTCGCGGGTTGTTCAAAAGAGATACCGTGGACCTGCCATAGGCAACTGAAGGAACATGGGTGGGTTTTAGTCAGTAAAAGTATGACACGCCCTTCCGCTCCACCCAGAGCGGGAGAAGTCATTTAATGATTTCCCATACACAAAATGGGCGGTAGTTTAGGAAAACTAAAAATGATTAATTTTATTATTAACTTAGATGAATATTCGTGCTAAGTTTCAAGTCAATAACTCAAGAGATAAGATTTTTCATACAAACTTTAATCCCCTATTTTATTCCTTTAGGGATGGAATTTTCAAAAATTCTTTCTTAATGGATGTTTACACTATATAAAGTATCTATGTGCAAAATTTCATGTCTATAGGTCCAGTGGTTTGGACTGTGCGTTGATTATTATCAGGCAATGAGTCAGTCAGGACTTTGAATTTTATATATATAGATTTACAGGACCATAAACTTCTGATAGGTTTTCCTGTAATCTATAGGTAAACAGCTATTTTCTGTATTTTTTTCAAAATTTTAGGCTCAGTAGTTTCGGAGATAAGGGGGGGGGAATGGTAAATTTTCGTCTATTTTCTTAAATAACTTCAAATCAATTTATTTTAAAATTATAAAAAATATATTTGAGACCCTCACAGTAAGACCTTTCATTTGACATGTCACACGGTACAGTTTGCAAAACTTTTTTTTTAATTGTACTGATTTTCCCCCCAAAAGGCACCCCTATATTCAAAATTCATTTATTTACGTTACATGTCCGTGTTTGGGTTACGAAAATACATATGTGTACCAAGTTTCAACTTAATCGGTTCATTAGATTCGGAGCAAATTGGCTGTGACAGACGGACAGACGGACAGACAGACAGACACACGAGTGATCCTATAAGGGTTCCGTTCTTTCCTTTTGAGGTACGGAACCCTAAAAATCTTTTGGGATATTTCCATAACTTGACTGAAAGATTATTTACACTAATTTTCGAAGTCCCGCAGTAAAACCTGCCCTGTAAAATTTACTACCCCTTTTCACCCCTTTAGGGGTAGATTTTCGAAAAACCCTGATACATACTATTCTTCATTTTTGGTCTCAAGTGTAAATACTGAGTTTCAAGTCAATCGGAACACGCGTTAAAATTCCTCTATACAAACTTTCTACTATGTGCAAAATTTCAAGTCTCTAGGTCTAGCGGTTTGGGCTAGAGATGAGACGTATATACTGGTAGAGGTATATATACCAAGTATGTGCTTCCCAGTACATAGACCGGGTACGGACCGAAATACTGGGTAAATACCTTGAAGGTATGACGTCAGACGCATAGTACGATACGAACCGCTACCACAAGGTAGCGCCCAGTTTTATCGGTAGTTCGGTACGCCGAAGCAACCCGAAGCTACCCGAAAGCTTACGAAGGGACCCGAAACGTCATTCGTGCTTTATGAACATTCGGTTGATTTAATTTAGTTAGACAAAATGGGTACTTATTTTTACGTGCATAAGGAACATAATAGCATAATTACATTTTTTGTCACGACGTGAAAGAGTTCCTTAGTTTGTTTATGTTAGGGAATATTATTACGTGTTTGAATGTTTACGTTGTCTAGTGGTACTTAGGTCGACAATGTTTTGATTTTTTGCGTCAGTTGTGATTGCGATTTCGTTACACCTGTTTGTTTTTATCTAGAAAAGTGTATAGTAGACACGTATAATTATTCAATAATAATAGCTTTTATTTATGTGTAACAACTTTGTGGTGTAAATATATTCAAGAAAGTGTAAATATTATTTGGATAGTACTTAGGTTAGGTATTCTAGTAGGTATATTAGAGGACTTGAGTGTAAAATGTGTAAAGCTATTTTCGCGGCTTGGTAGTCGAAAAGTCCAGCAATTAATATTCCTGCAGCAAAATAAAAAGCACTAAAAACCGTACAAAAAAATACAAAAAACCTGACAAAACTAAAAAAAATATTGCAAATTAAAATTACGATTGTAAATAAATTGATTTGAAATCTTTTAACTACGCCGGCTAGTTAGTCAGTTTAAATATAATTAATGTTATTTTGCATTAATTTATTTAGAAATAACTAGAATTCATTAATAACCATCGTCATACTCTTAGCCGACAGTCCTAAGTCTGGTAAAGTAGGAAGGAAAGATTTCATATTTCATAATGCATAATTACGTATAGGTACTTACTTGAAACGTCGTACCTACATTATATTGGAGGCATACCATACTTATCGCATACGTTTACTTATCGAAATCCTACCACACCCAAATACTTAGAAGTATTTTGATACCTGGTATTTGTACCAGGTATTTAGTGATACCCATACCTTAAAGGCCGGGTATGGAGAATGGCAGGTATATCTCATCTCTAGTTTGGGCTGTGCGTTCATATATTAGTCAGTCAGGACTTTGAATTTTATATACCGGGTGTAAGGGACAGCCCTCCACAAATTAACAGGGTGCATTCAGCTCCTTATTGTGAATCATATTCCACCGGAAATTTTCTCAGGAAAAGTTTCATTTTTTTTAACGTTTTTTTGGCTAATATTCCTTTATTTCAATGTAAAATTACATACTCTGTTTGCAGCACTCCATTTATGTAAATAAAACAGCTAAAATCCAAAAAACAGCAATGTATGTCGAAATACTCTAACGTACTACGCGCGAAATCAGCTGTTCACTTTCTGCATAGCTTCAGAGTTCATCAAACTCACCGCATACTACTTGCATACAATACAATAGAGACAAGCGAGACGCTCCGATTTACCGAGTCGCAACAGTATTGCCAACTTAATAAACCTCAATTTGTGAACGAAAATGTTAGATCAAACTTGGTTCACATAAGAACTCCTCTAATGTTAAATGCAAATCTTTTAGTGCACTTAATTTCTAAAGGAAAAACGCACATAATGTGCCCTTGAGTATTCGTGGTAGGTACATACCTAATTACTTAATTAATTCTACTTTTCAAGCGATCACTGGATCCAGTTTCCAAGCC
The DNA here is from genome assembly GCA_905163495.3 of Cosmia trapezina. Lineage (NCBI taxonomy): Eukaryota > Metazoa > Arthropoda > Insecta > Lepidoptera > Noctuidae > Cosmia > Cosmia trapezina. The sequence continues at coordinate 9,264,024 of LR991030.1, forward strand.
ACCCAAGGGCCTTTTCATGGCTTTACGGCAGCTACCGACTGGTAGTCGAGTCGCGAATCGAACGTAAGCCCTCTGCAATGGAAGCCCAGTCTTCTATCACGCTGGGCTATCACTACTATTAATTTGCTTAACATAAACTTTGAATTAAATTGACAAATTAATCGTTTCATTTCTCCAAAAAAAATAACAGCTCTAACATTTAGTCAAGCTTAAAAATAGTGGTATTTTTGTACAACATTTTTGCAAGAAACATGCAAAATTTTTTGAGTAGTTGACAACACTGTTTTTGTGTGTGATTTTTCGTGTAGTCATTAGTACAGTTTAGTTGTCCTGCGACTGTGTCCTGCGCAGTATCGCTCGCTGTTGTTCGCGCAGTCGCGTCGTGAAGTTTACGTACTTACCCATTTGTGTTGTTGTCTGTGAGAAATGGCTACACGAGCACTAAGCTCGTGAATATGGCGAAATGATAATGTGCTACGGGGAAGCTCGGGGAAATGCCAGGGAAGCGCTCAGAAATTACATCGATAGGTATCCTGACCGTCGGCATCCATCAGACTCCCGGATAATTACCAATGTCTATCAACGAGTGCTAGATAACCAGCCCATAGTTCCCAATCAAGAAGGCGCCGGAAGACCACTTCGCGGTGCAACTGTAGAAAGAGTTTTAGACCTGGTCCGTCAAAATCCACGCCTAGGCACACGCACTGCAGCTCGACTATTGCGCCGGAATCATGGAGCCCGCGTCTCACACTTTTAGACTTCTTTTTGTGGGGCTACGTAAAGGAAAAAGTGTTTGTTAGTGCATGTGCGAGTGAGGAAGAAATGCGAGATTGAATCACAGACACATTCCAGCAGCTGCGCTACAGCTGCAACGAAGATCCCAACTTGCTGACCCGCTTGCACGGGGAGACCCTGCGCCGTGCCAATGTGTGTGAAGGTCTCGGTGGAGGTCATTTCGAGCCGTATCTCATACGACCGGAGCGATTCTAAGGTAGGATTAATTTTTGATACCTATTGAAATAAGACTGATTGATTTACATTATTTTTCTATGTAATAAGCATTGTACTTATGGTAAAAACACATAACGCTCCTTTTTTAACTTGCCGCAGTCGGGTAAAAAAACGAAAACCACTTCAACGTTAGTTGTAGCTATTGTTTGGCACAAAATTAACTCTAGTGCTTATTATTTTGTTATCTTTACTCGCTTTACCAAAGCGGAATTCCCGCTGTGTGAAAGGGCAGCTAATGAGAAGCCTGAATGCATGTTTGCAAGTACTTAGTATTTTTTTATTTTTATTGACAGGTTTGTTTCATCTGCTTGTTATTTTCGTTAAGTTTTAGACTGTTGTTGGTTGAGCGGAAAATACTTTTGTATTAATTTGTTTAAAAATGCCTCGCAGACGATACAACGTTTTACGTAGGCAAGCCAGAAAAGATAAAGGTTTTTGAGGGAATACAGCCATCATCGTAAATACAAAATAAAAACATTATTCCTTATTTCATAAAACCTACTTATTTTATTTTTCATTGAACCCTACCCGTACTTGACAAACTGACCAATAAGTAGGTACCATACACCACTTTAAACATCTTTCAGTTATAAAAATAATTAAATGAAGGCTAAATTATTGTCGCTTTTACTGTACCTGCGCGTAAGTATCTACCTACTCAACTAACTTGTGCACTACGCTGTCGCTAGTTTAAGCCAAGTGGCGCGAGAATTGACCCCGTGGCGGGTGGGGCAGCCGAACACTCACTGCGCTACCGTTCGCTACGTGCGTTTTGCCACGGAAGCAATACATTGCGTGCGAGGTAATAAAACAAATCAGGTTTATTGGATTCCCATAACGTTCCTGAAATAATTTCATGTACCGGTCATCTTAGTATGATGTACTGAATTCACCCTATCAATCTGCGGAGGGCTGTCCCTTACACCCTGTATATAGATAGATTGCTCATTTAATATTATAGGATTATACACATTTTTAGTACTTAGCTACACATCAACAGATTCCCAAAGAGTTCATAGTTCGAAATTTAAATAAATTTTTCATCGGTTGCTTTTCTTTTAAAAACTTTCAGTGTACTTTTTATGTTGTAATGTAAAGTAATATTGTGCGCCGGAACAGAAAAAGTCAAAATGGTGAACACTGTGTCCTAGCCGAAAGCGGTTGTCGTGCGAACACGTGATTATGCGATCGTTTATCGGAATACGCCGCCGCCGAATAAAAAGCGCCTTCATTGATCGCGTAAGTAGACGTCATGTTCAGATAAACGAGCGCGACGATCGCGTAATGCGCGATAACTGTTTTTGGCTAAGGCACGGTCTAAAGGCGGAGACCGACTTGCAACGTTTGTTTGTAATGTATAGAGTTTTTGTAACGGTTACAGTACCTAGTCAGTGCACCGAGCCGAGCCGCTCGATGCGACCGCCGGATCCTCCACTCGACTGTCGGCTGTTTCGTGAATTCCTCTGCAACGCATTACATTAAGCCGTGTACGCACGAACGAACAAAAACATTGTGAACACGAACATCGAACACTTTAAATGTTCAACAGGGTCCTGAGTTTCTTCAGATGATCCGTGTTCGATGGTCGTGTTCATCATGTTTTGTTCGCTCGTGCGTACACACCTTTAGACAGTGTAGCGAGCTGCTCAATGCGAGCATGGGCGTACCCAGCTTTTGCCGGGGGGGGGGGGGGGGGCAACGCCAAGACCCGATATCTCGCACTCCCCAAACCGCAGTCGATAAACTCGGCGCGTGGTTTCGAAAGTGGAGAATCGAAATCAATCCCGACAAAAGTCAAGCGGTTCTCTTTTTGAAACCGCGTCTCAATCGATCTTCTCCCACCGACTGATCACCATGTTTGGCAAGCCGATCCCTTGGGAGAACCAAGCCAAATATCTAGGTGTGACCCTCGATGAGCACCTCTAAGCACATTCAAGCAGTATCGTTCTGAATGCATGTAGCAAATATACAGCGTGTATTCTCCCACTAATGACTTATGCGGGTATTTGCACACGCAAATTCCCGAAACATCCATAGGATGCAGACCTCACAAAACCGTTTCCTCCGAACGGCTACGGGATCCCCTTGGTTCGTTCGGAATGAAATCATCCACCTAGCCTTAGCACCTTAAAATTACAACTATCCATCAATTCTTGAAACGCAATTCCAAGCATTTCTTCGAAACCCCTGCGAAACATCGCACCCCTTCTGGTTGTCGAATCCGCTAGTTGTATCCCCTCTAAAATCAGTAAAGTCCGCCGTCCAAGGCATGCTCTCACCGACCCCGATTCAATCTGCCTAGCCTTTTCCCAACTAAGTTGGGGTCGGCTTCCAGTCTAACCGGATGCAGCTGAATACCAGTATTTTACATGGAGCGACTGCCTATCTGACCTCCACAACCCAGTAACTGGGTAATACTTGGATAAGACTGGTTGTCAGACTTTCGGGCTTCTGACGACCCGTAACGACTGTCAAAGATCCACGAATAACAGCCGGGACCAACGGCTTAACGTGCTTTCCGAGGCACGGAGGAATCTAGATATGTAAAGATGGTCACCCATCCACTGACCAACCCCGGCAAGCGTAGCTTAACCTGACGGATCGACCCGTGCGGCTGTTATTACTTAGCCACCGACCCCGATTCCGAGGTCAGAATGTAGATTTGTGTTTGTAAACTGTGACGACGACCCCACGTAATTCCCCCCGACCCTTGATTGGTGAAGGAGTGCCAGCTGGTGGCGTAGCTGAGCCTGAAGCAGATAATAATTATTATTTATTTAGTTATTTATTACAATGATCTACTTAGGTTATAAATATATTAAGCCCCACAAAACGTCAATTGACTGTGGGGGCTGGCGAGTCTTTATTATTATTACTTTACACATTAAAATCTTAAACTCTTTACTTTAGGACTTAGGTAGCACTGTAGTTAACGTTTCCAAATAATATCTTTTTAATTTATTTCTGAACCTATTTGCATTGGCTTCGCTCCTTATGTCTGCCGGCAGGCTATTCAATAGGTACCTATGGTATTCGTTTTTTAGGGTTCCGTACCTCAAAAGGAAAAAACGGAACCCTTATAGGATCACTCGTGTGTCTGTCTGTCTGTCTGTCCGTCTGTCACAGCCAATTTGCTCCTAATCTAATGAACCGATTAAGTTAAAATTTGGTACACATATGGATTTCTGTGACCCAAACACGTACAGCTAAAGTAAATATATAAATTTTGAATATGAGAGTCACTTTTAGGGGGAAAATAAGAAAATTTAAAAAAAAAGTTTTGTAAACTGTACCGTGTGACATATCAAATGAAAGGGCTTACTATGAGGGTCTCAAATATATATTTTTTATAATTTTGAAATATATTGTTTTAAAGTTATTTAAGAAAATAGACGAAAATTGACCATTCCCCCCCCCTTATCTCCGAAACTACTGATCCTAAAATTTTGAAAAAAATGTAGAAAATAGTTCTATACCTGTAGATTACAGGAAAACCTATAAAAAGTCTGTGGTCTTAAAATAACATGGTAAATCTATATATATAAAAAAATCAAAGTCCTGACTGAGTCACTGACTAATATATCAACGCACAGCCCAAACCAATGGACCTAGATACTTGAAATTTTGCACATAGATACCTTATATAGTGTAAACATCCACTAAGGAAGGATTTTTGGAAATTCCATCCCTAAGGGGGTAAAATAGGGCATGAAAGTTTGTATGAAAAATCCTATCCCTTGAGTTAATAGACTTGAAACTTAGCACGAATATTCATCTAATTAAATTATAAAGTTTATCATTTTTAGTTTTCCTAAACTACCCCCTAAGGAGGGATTGGGGGTGTCAAAGTTTGTATGGAGGAACTTTAACACGCGGTCCGATTAACTCAAAACTCAGTTTTTATACTTGAGACCAAAAATTAAGACTAACGTGAATCAGGGTTTTCCAAAAATCTACCCCTAAGGGGTGAAAAGTTAATTTTATAGCGGAGGATTTTATTGGGGGCTTGATTAACTCTAAAATTGGTGTAAATAATGTTTGAGTCAAGTTATGGAAACATACCAGACGATTTTTGTAATTCTTTATCTGTGTTCGTGAAAACAGAGATACAGTTTATATGAAAAATCTTATTAATTTGGTTAATGAACTTGAAACTTAGCACAAATACTTGCTTAAGTAAGTAATAATGTTTGTCATTATTAGTTTTTCAAAACTACGCCTCAAATGAGGTTTAGGGATGTTAAAGTTTGTATAGAAGAATTTTAAAGCGCAGTCCGATTAAAAAAATGGTACTTTGTGTCAAGTTAGGAAACTTGGCAAACGAATTTTCACCGATTTTGACGGCATATAGCTGATGTTTTAAGGAGTAACTTAGACTATTTTTATTTTAGAAAAATAATTAGGGTTCCGCGCAAGAAAATTAAAATCCATGAAATCAGACAACCACGTACAGTCCAGTACAAACTTACTAAGCCTCCGCTGTCTATTACGGCTATAACAACAAATAATAAAAATAAAGCAAAGTTAAAAATTTAAGGGGTCGGTCCCCATACAATAAACTTTTCATTTTGAAAAAAAAATAATAATTTGAATCTAGCATGTGGGGTGTCATCGTCTAGAACTCATTGAGTAGAGTACAATAGTACATTTTGATACAAGTGGAGATCGTTTGTTATTGCGTTCGAGGCGGAATTAACACCCGAGCCGTAGGCGAGTTGTTTTTGAGCCGAGAACTGCAATAACAAATGTCCACGAGTATCAAACGACGTTTTTCAATACACTTTTGAAGAAATAAAATAAAATAGCGAACAATATTTTTGTCATGAATTATTACGAAACTATGATTTAAATTTGATTTTTGGGTTGACTGGTAGAAAATGCCTATGGCATTAAGTCCGCCTCTGTACATTTGTGCTTGAAGTGTTAAATAAATAAATAAATAAATAAGTTTTCTTTTTTTTCCGCGCTTTGCTTTCGCCAGGTTGAAGGAGAAGCAAAGGTCGAGAAGCAAAAGCCGATAAACAGCCTAATATGAACAATAGAACATTTTAATATTTTGAGTTTAGAACACAAATAAATGTTAATTTGTTCTTAAACGTTTCTTTTATTGTAATAATCATAGTTTTTGATGATATTCAATATATAAATATTCAAAAAAATATTAACGCCGTAAAGACGCATATCTCTTAGCCGAGATTAAAAAAAAACATTCACCTCCGAATAGAGAGTTGTGAATAGAGGCATTGAACCAATTTGAACTAATAGTTAGGGAGGCGAGGTAGCTAAATGGCGTAATTCAACGGCGCCGTCGAGACCTATCAAAATCGAAAGGTAAAATAATTTCGAAAAGAAAAGCTCTTATGGTAAAAACCATTTTAGCGGTGGGTTTGGCGTGTACGGGTTTTCAAAAATGTTAAAAAAAACAGTTACTTGGGCATTCTCGAGCGCGTCAGATATTCATACTACGTATGCCCCAAGTGCCTCTGATAACAACGGTATACTAATCTGCCGGTTTGCGTGGTGGGGGTAGGCATATAAAGTAGTCAAAAATGCAAAAAAAAAAAAATTACTCGAGCGCGTCAGATTTTCGGAAGGGGTGTTAAGTAGGCCCCAAGGAAGCTCCCTTTAAAAAAACTGACGATTTCAGCGTGACGATAAGTTACGATGAATTTTTGAAAATGCAAAAAAAAAAAGTTTTTTTGAAATACTCGAGCGCGTCAGATTTTCATAGGGGAGGTTTATCTCGGTATCCTGAAAGCATATTTTCTTAATCTGACAAAAATGTTGGTGGGTTCTCTTAATCTGACCGAAAAAGGTTTTTTGGTTTCTTTTTTTTCCTTTCTTTCCTTGATAAAACGGGGAATTTAAGAATGACAATAAAGCGATAGATACAACCAACGTAAATTTAGATGAAATGTAGTACGAATTGTATTATTTATTGTATAAAAAAATGAAATTATATAAAAATTGTATTATAATTGTATTGTTATGTATGGCCTTTACATTTTTGCTCAATACAATTCATCTTCTTCTTCTTCACTGGAACTTTCGTATTGTGGCTCCTCATCCACAATTCTTTCCTGCTGAGTGCCTGCAACATCCGTAACAATTATTTCTATTCAGTAATTTTGTTGAGAGAATATTATAGAAGTACAAAAATTTACCTGAATCAAGCGTCTCGTCATTGCTGTCCTCAGTGTCATTCTCGTTGCCCAGAATATCCGGCGATACAACAACATTATCATACGCATCGGGCAATTGATTCCCGATAAACCACGTGAACTCGAATTTATTATTATTTTCATTCCACCCATGATCGGTTGGTGCAAGGTCAGTGATGTCGGATTCGTAAGCATTCCTCCACAAATTGGCAATGTACCGAGTTCTGAGGCAATGTTGGTATAGTCTGACTGGCATGAAAATTGTCGAGAAGCTTTAGACAAAAAAAAAATTTGAGATATAATAAAAGTCACATAATTTAATCATCGTTATTTCATATCAATTTTTTTTAACACCCTCAGTTTTCGAGATATACTCAAAAAACCGGGAGTTTGAGTTGTTATGATGCTTCAAGTCAAAAAGTTTTAACTTTGGACAAAAATGTAAAGAGACCTTTTTTGTGTAAAATAAAATTACCTTTTTTGTTTATTTAAACTTTTTTTTTGTAAAATGTATCGTTCGCGACTTATATGCCGCAACGCGTTTTTCGGAAGACGAAATGGCTCCTCCACACTTCGGGTCATGTGGAAACCGGCAGATTTTGTATTTTTAGTAAGTTTTAGATTATATTCTTCAAAATAAAAAATAAAAAAATCGCGCTCGAGAATGCCGGATTAACGTTTTTTTTTTACAAGTTCGCGACCCTATAACTCGGCGGCGTCAAGGACTTATCGTCAGATTAGTTAAATTTAGTCTTAAAACACTAAAATCAACCCCCAATATCTTAATCTGACGCGCTCGAGTATTTCAGACTATCGATTTTTTTTTACTAATCTGATCGTCTATCCTAGGCGCGCGTCACTACATATAGAGCTAAATACTTTACAAGGTTGTTCTATTAGGTCTAAGGTATCTCTCATATCTTAAACTGCCACGCTCGAGTATTACCGAAATTCCCTTACTCGCCTCCCTAACTATAAGTATAGGTATAAGTTATCCGTGGCAATTTTTATGCCCGCACACGTGCGGGAAAATAAAAAATCGCACGCGTGTGAAATACATTGCATTGTGAACCTAATCGTAGTGCGATATGAACCAGTTTTCGAGGAAGTGTATTGAAAACATATTTTTTTTTATCTTTTAAAATTTAGAAATAGGGGGCCGCAAAAGTTGTAAATTTTAGACCATTTTTGTACGAGCTCTAGCGCAACAATTCAACAAATTAGGAATTTGAAACTTCTTTATACCATGTAAGTACCATGAATACTGTATTTAATCATCAATACTGAAAACGGCGATTCATAAGGTATTTTGTTTAAACATGGCATTGGGTGATTTTCAGCAACTGCAAAAAATAACCTTGTAATTCACAGTATTGTAGCGGCATCGCCGCCACACGACGAAGCGACCCGAGGCGCGAGATCACTCATCGGCTGGTTCCGCCGTGCGCCGCGCTCCACTCGGCAATGTTCGGTTTTATCGCTTGTGACGCGCCAGTCCATTGTCCGCCGTCGCGCAAGGCACTCACGCGCTCGCTTGCCTTGTAACAACCTATCGCCGCGCGCTCGTAACTCGAACCTTTCTTTTCCGTTTAAATTCTATCTAGTGTCCGACCGAAGCTTCGGCTTCGGCTTCGGCTTCGGCCACCTTCGGCCAAAAAAGCACCTTCGGCCAAATCTTCGGCTTCGGCCAAAAATTTGCCGAAGGTTTGGCCGAAGCCGAAGGTTTATTTTTGTTAAAATTACTTTAAGTAAATAAATATTTAATTAACATTGTATATTTGAAACTTTTATTTTAGACAATATTTTATTAGGCTACTTGTATATGTTGGTCACTCGGCTCGTTATTGGGCTAAATCTCTAAAGCTCTCACAATATGTATGTTGAGAACGCTCTTCTCAACATCGCCGCGCGCTGGCGGCAGTGAACGAGGGGTGCAGGGCAGCGGCGAGGCAGCCGGGCGAGCGGCTGCAGCGCGGGCCCGCGCGTCTCACGAGTCAGCTGTTGTACGCCTCCACGCACGGCTGCGCTTACGCGTCTTATTATCGCTCATTACTTATTTGCTTGTTTGCCTCTAGTCGACACCGTTGTTATCCATTTTAAATCATTATACGTGTATACAGTCCGCTACAGCTTTCATTTACTGCACAAAGACCTATCGTCGCGAATAATGTATCTAGTATATTATGAGATCAAAGTAACTATCGTATTTCTCAAGGTCAATGACACCTTCGGCTTCGGCTTCGGCTTCGGCCGAAGGTTTTGGTGAATACCGATTAATCGGCTTCGGCTCCGGCTTCGGCCAGAATTGCACCTTCGGTCGGACACTAATTCTATCTGCCTATCTAGTGCCTGTATATGTTCTTCAGCCTTTCTATCTGTACTGTAACCTTACTGAGTAAACTTTTTCTTCAAGACTATCAATCTCGTATTATTTAGTGGACTAATACCTACATATTGGTGACCCCGACATGGGAGCGACTGATGGTAATTTGACTGCGGAAACGTCGCGTGTAGGCGTTCGTCCACCACCGTTTTGGCCTGATGATCCTGAAATGTGGTTCGCACAGATGGAGTGCCAGTTCGCGTTGGCGAACGTTACAGCGGACCTTACCAAATTTTATCAGGTCGTGTCTGCGCTGGAGCACCGGTACGCCACCGAGGTAAAAGATATCATCACCAACCCGCCAGCGACGGATAGATATGAAAAGATAAAGACAGAGCTTATCAAGCGGTTGTCAGCCTCGCGGGAACGTAAAGTTAAGCAACTATTAATGCACGAGGAGCTGGGTGACCGTAAACCATCGCAGTTTTTGCGACATTTACGCCACCTAGCAGGACCTTCAGTACCGGAAGATTTCCTAAGGACATTGTGGTCGAATCGGTTACCGACCAACCTACAAACGGTTATTGCGTCACAACCTGATCTACCGTTGGACAAATTAGCGGATTTAGCGGACACCGTCAATGAAATTGCGCCGGCGCGGCCCATGCAAGTAGCAAGCGTAGCGGAGGCAGGTACATCTACACTTATGAAAGAGATGGCATGTCAAATAGCGGAATTAACCAAACAAGTGAGTTCACTGTCAGCTAGAGTGGATAACCGAAAGCAGGTACGTGGTCGTTCTCATTCACGATCTAAAAGTGGTAACAGGCGAAATAGATCCCATTCCAGGCCATGCCAGCCGCCAGAAAATCACCCGCATTGTTGGTACCATTTCACATTCGGCGTCCGTGCAAAGAAATGCACACAGCCTTGTACATGGAGGTCGGAAAACTCGAAAGGCAGCCCGAATTAGCGGCCTACGACTGCCCATTAGCAACAGGCCGTCTTTTTGTTACTGACCGTTATTCTAAAATGTTATTTCTTGTGGATACAGGCTCGGATTTGTGCGTCTACCCTCGGTCAGCGATCAAGACGCCCTGCAACGTAACAAAGTTCAGTTTGACGGCAGCCAATGGGAGTATTATTAATACCTACGGTCCAGTGCAACTTAACCTCAACCTAGGTCTTCGCCGTTCGTTTACATGGAAATTTACCATAGCCGACGTGTCAAAGCCAATTATAGGTGTAGATTTTCTAAGTTTTTATAATCTGCTTATAGATTGCCGCAACCACAGGCTCATAGATGGCACCACCTCACTCTTCGTGGCAGCATCCCCACAGAAGGTTCCTGATGATGTGGCATCTGTCAAAACTGTCACCGGAGAGACTGAGTTCCACCAACTACTGCGTGAGTTTCCAGAGGTAACCCGTCCTGCAGGTACTGTGAATCAAAACAAACCTAAGCATAATACGGTGCACTTTATTAAGACCACTTCTGGACCGCCCGTTGCTAGCAGACCTAGGCGCCTGGATCCAGAGAGATTAAAGATAGCAAAGAAAGAGTTTGATGACATGGTAGCCAATGGAACTGCAAGGCGTTCCGAGAGCCCGTGGTCTTCGGCTCTGCACCTGGTGAGGAAGAAGGATGACGGGTGGCGCCCGTGCGGCGACTACCGTGCGCTAAATTCACGTACTGTACCTGACCGCTACCCTATACGACACATCCAGGACTTCTCACAGCGGCTTTCTGGCTCCACTATTTTCACAAAAATTGATTTAATTAAGGCATATAACCAGCTACCAGTAAATGAAGCGGACATACCAAAGACAGCCATAACAACACCATTTGGTTTGTTTGAATTTCCTTTCATGACCTTTGGCCTTAGGAATGCAGCTCAAACCTTCCAACGTTTTATAGATGAAGTACTTACCGGCTTTGATGACTTTTGCTTCGGATTTCTCGACGACATCTTAATTTATTCTTCTTCACCAGACCAGCATAGGCAGCACCTGCGCCAGCTGCTGTCACGCCTGCAGGAATACGGCGTTCTCATCAACGCAGCAAAATGTGTGTGGGGCCAGCCCGAGGTGACTTTCCTTGGATACCAGGTATCTGCTGCTGGTACCCAACCTCTCAGCACGAAAGTCCAGGCAATACAGGACTTTCCAGTTCCACGCACGGTGAAGGAGTTACGGAGATTCCTGGGCATGCTAAACTTTTATAGAAGGTTCGTACCCAATGCTGCAAAAAGTCAAGCCCCGCTAAACTCGATGTTGGGTGGAGAAAAGGTCAAGGGCTCAGATCCAGTACAGATGTCGCAGCTCCAGCTAGAAGCATTTGAAGAATGCAAAAGAACGCTATCTAATGCTACGCTTCTTGCACATCCAAGGGAACAGGCAGAGCTTTCTCTACTTACTGACGCATCTGACGTTTCCATAGGAGCAGTTCTTCAGCAACGCGCCGGAACACAGTGGGAGCCACTTGCGTTCTTCTCCAAGAAACTGAACCAAGCTCAACGCAAGTACAGTCCCTACGATCGCGAGCTGCTTGCCGTCTACGAGGCAATCAAATATTTTCGGCATATGGTGGAAGCGCGGGAATTTGTCGTCTTCACCGATCACCGCCCACTGACATACGCCTATATAAACTCAAGAGAGAATTGCTCGCCACGTCAATACAGGTACTTTGATTACATCGCACAATTTACTACAGATATACGCTACATACCCGGTGCTGAAAATGTCGTAGCTGATACCTTGTCACGTATTGAAGAAGTCACGACGTCGATTGATTACAAGGTTTTAGCCCAATCTCAGGAGTCAGACCCCGAACTTAAGTCGCTAGTAGAAAAAGGATCGTCGCTGAAACTAGAGAAGATAACTCTGGTTGGCTCAGACACCAATCTCTACTGCGACGTTTCAACTCAACCGCCAAGACCCTACGTCACACCAGAGCTGCGTAAGCAAGTGTTTGATGCTCTTCACTGTCTGAGCCACCCCGGACGTGCAGCTACCGTGCGACTGGTCGCGCAAAGATTTGTCTGGCCAGGGATTCGTAAGGACTGTAGAGAGTGGTGCAGATGCTGTCTTCACTGCCAGCGCTGTAAAGTTACTCGACACACATCCGCTCCTCTTTCCCATTTCCCTTCAACCTCGTCGAGATTCCACCACATCCATCTCGACATCGTAGGGCCTCTAATACTGTCTTCTGATTTCAGATATTGTCTCACCATCGTTGACCGGTTCACACGATGGCCTGAGGCGATACCACTGAAAGACATCACTGCCGATACCTGTGCGGCCGCTTTGGTATCCGGGTGGATATCGAGGTTCGGTTGCCCCTCGCAGATCACTACTGATCGCGGTCGGCAGTTCGAGTCCGGCCTGTTTAAGGCCCTGGCAGCACTGCTCGGCGCACGTCACTTCCGCACTACAGCCTATCATCCTGCATCAAATGGGATGGTTGAGAGGCTGCATCGACAACTCAAAGCAGGCATCATGTGTCACAATAACACGCAATGGACAGAAGTCTTGCCAATCGTTCTGCTCGGGATACGTAGTTCCTGGAAAGATGACGTCCAAGCATCCTCAGCTGAGCTGGTTTACGGCGAGCCTCTACGCTTGCCAGGCCAGTTTCTGTCACCGTCAGACAACCACACCGTTGAAGACATCACCAGCTTCGCTACACGTCTGGCAAAACACATGGCTAACTTGTCTCCGAAGCCAACTAAGTGGCACAGAAACAACACCTTCTACATACCAAAAGACATGCAGAACTGTACCCACGTCTTCTTGAGGCTAGATTACGTGCGCAGATCATTGGAGCCACCGTATGCTGGTCCTTACAAGGTGCTAAAGAAGATGGCTAAATACTTTGAAGTTGAGGTACGGGGCAAGAGCACCAACATATCACTAGATCGCCTGAAACCAGCATACGTCACTCAAGACAGTCACAGGGACAACTCAACCACAGATCCAGTCGGCGCACCTCCAACTGACGCGTCCTTACCATCTACAGATGAACCAGTGACTCGCACGCGCAGCGGAAGAAGAGTTCGCTTCCCTGACTTCTTTCGACCGTAGTCACGGTCTCGCCGGGGGGCTACTGTAGCGGCATCGCCGCCACACGACGAAGCGACCCGAGGCGCGAGATCACTCATCGGCTGGTTCCGCCGTGCGCCGCGCTCCACTCGGCAATGTTCGGTTTTATCGCTTGTGACGCGCCAGTCCATTGTCCGCCGTCGCGCAAGGCACTCACGCGCTCGCTTGCCTTGTAACAACCTATCGCCGCGCGCTCGTAACTCGAACCTTTCTTTTCCGTTTAAATTCTATCTGCCTATCTAGTGCCTGTATATGTTCTTCAGCCTTTCTATCTGTACTGTAACCTTACTGAGTAAACTTTTTCTTCAAGACTATCAATCTCGTATTATTTAGTGGACTAATACCTACAGTATCATTATAAAATAAGTAAAAAGTTATCTTTGCGATTGTTAAACATATAATATGGTACGGAACCCTTCGTGCGCGAGTCCGACTCGCACTTGACCGGTTTTTTAGAGTTCTGTCACCATAGTAATTGGTGACTTGAATTTGCCGGCAGCCATAGATCGCAAATCCAATTATCCAGATATGATACAGCCTGTCCCTCCTTGCTCTACTCCACCCAGCGACGCCCTAAGCCGAGGTACCTACGTACCTACACCACAGAAGGTGTCCATAGCATACAGTCGCTTAATTCATAGACCAATAAAGCCAGGTTTATAGGACGACGACAACGTGACGTGGCTCTAACATAACTTTTTTCGACAACATGCCTTTGGCATATAAGATCCCCTGCCCCCCTGGGTACGCCCATGAATGCGAGCATTGAAAAATGATTTGAATGATTGATAAATGATTTGTTTTGATTTGATTGCGTGAAGCTCAGACATTTTTGACATTCATTCTGAATAAAAATAGAGCACGCTTGAGTCAAGTGCTCGAAGCGAGCGTTCGCCACGTTTTTTAGGTGCAGCGCAGACGACAGACTATCCGTGACGCACTTTTTTGTCTGTGAAAATGGAACCAAAGCAATCGTGTAATGCTAAATGCGCAAAACCTCTTAAGGGGTCATTGTACTCATCATTATGAACAACTTTTACTATGGGCCCAAACCTGAAATCGCGAAAAAAAATCAGCAGTTCAGTACATTTTGACGAATTATGCGAACTTATGTACTGAACAGCTGATTTTTTTTTCGCGATTTCAGGTTTGGTCCCATAGTAAAAGTTGTTCATAATGAAGAGTACAATGACCCCTTAAGAGGTTTTGCGCATCTACTGCATTATCAGGTATCTACTGCATTGCTCTATTCTGTGACGCAACATAGTACCTACTCGAGTTCATGAACTCATGAGCGGTGCGCTTGGCGCGCGTTTCCCGCGCATCGTAATTTATTACGTATCGCTACTCCTTGCGGGGGCTGCGGTAAGCGTTTAATACCTACGGCGCTTGCTTGCACCTCGCCTTAACGTTACACGTTGTATATGCAGTAACGCACACGAAGCGCAAAGTCCGGCGCACAAAAATCCGTGTCATTCTGGCAGACGCGCCGCGCGCCGCCGCTACGAACTAAAGTGCGCGAAAAAATAGATCGTTTGCTTCAACTCGCGCTAACGCAGACGCCGCACACTTTTAGTAGGTTACATCTTAAGTGGGGGACAGAATGATCGAAGATGTGCGTCGTGTGTGTTGAGTCTGCGTACAACCCGCGACGGACTTTTTGTGTGCCATGCAGACATTTTGGGCGCAACAGACTCGATCGCACCTTAGTGTATCGCCGTTTTGTAAGAAGAAATGGCGCGCGCTTGAGGCATTTGCTCGAAGCAAGCCTTCGCCACGTCTTGTGTACTTATAGCCGTTTTGTAACCAAGCTCACCTCGAATACAAACAAACGTTGCAAGTCAATCTCCGCCTTGTCTAAGTCCTTAGTTGTAATTGCTGAAATTTGCTAAAATATTTATTTAGCCCGTAGCTGCTATGTCGTTACGGACGTTTTGGGTGGTACCTAAATGATGTAAATGGTCTATCACTGCAATTTAGCTAAAAGAAAAACACAAATTCAGATCAATATTCTATATTCTTCATTTTATAGTTACAAACCAGAAAAAAGGCAGTAAAAAATGTAGGCTTATTATTTAATTTTTTACCCGCCTGACCGACAGAAGGAGGGTAATGTTTTTTCAGCATCTTTTAAAACTTCGTTTACAGATAACTGGCCTTTAAGTATAAGACCGATTAGGTCTAAAACACGTAGGTACACAGTCTTCAGCTTTCAATCTGATTACTACACAGACAGCTCTGCTTAGGTAGGTACTTGAGTTACGTTATAGGTAGGTAATACTATTCATATCAAATTCTTAAGATAAATGAATACCACGAAAAATGCCCATTCGGCAACGTTTATATCGAGAACTAACAAGATTGATTGTAAATGATTTATCAAAAGCCTCTTAAGGCGAAAGCTCCAGGGTAGCCCGCGAAATTCAAAATTTCTTAAGTTTTTTGCAATTTGTAGGTCAGTGTGAGCTTGTATGTTAATTAAAATATGATTCGCGGCCGTAGCTAATATGGCTTAACAGAATTATAATCATTAGAATCAGCAATACAACTCCATAAGTTAGCATTTACCTCAAACCTCATGATTTCATGAAATCGCTAGATTTGAGGTAAATGCTAACTTATGGAGTTGTATTGCTGATTCTAATGATTATAATTCTGTAAAGCCATAATAGCTACGGCCGCGAATCATATGTTAATCAACATACAAGCTCACACTGACATACAAATTGCAAAAAACGTAAGAAATTTTGAATTTCGCGGGCTATCGTGGCGCATCAACCTTAACTACTACTTAAGTAAAAAACGAGTATCTAAGAAGAATAATACCTATCAGTTTAATAAAGATAAGTATAACCATAAATTTTTCAGATAGATAGATATCGGAACTTGGTTCAATTTATGTATGTTTTAGATTGCGTTTAAGGGGTTAGATAATCTATCGAAAGAATACAAAAAAGCCTCTTGCATAAAATAACACTATAGGTACACTACAACGCCATCTAGCGGTTGAGGTAGCAAATCCCTATGTAAGCTTAGAGGCTCCTACAAACAGGTGCGACACGCGATATAATCGCGCGCGACACAACGGCACCGCTCGTCGTGCGACACGTGACTTTGTGGGAGCCTTTATGCTAGGTATATTCTAGTCAAAAACTACATTTTCTTCTTATAAAATCTACTACTTACAAGTTCTTTGGGGATAAAATGGTAGCAGAAAAAAGATAACTAGATATATTTTTTATACATATCGAATATACTAGCACCTTAGGCACATAATTATCACATTTTGTATCAAACGTAAATTAATGTTAACATGGAAAGTCTTTTTTGACCTAAATGCTTCGATCTAAATGTTAGCTATAAAAACTCTTTGGAAACTTAACATTTTGTTATGTCGTGTACCTAGTTAATATTTCAGACATTTTATGACTTGTTAATGAGCTAGATAAGTAATTTTTTAAAAAGCTTCTTCATTGACCGGTACGTCAGACCTAAAAACACCTAAGTCTGTCAAGCGACTCGTGTCCCATGAAAAAACTGATATAGTACGCTGAAAACATGTTTGATACTTGAATTTTTGTAGATATTATCGATCAAAGATTTTATCGTAAACTCTTCAATCTAGCTCTTGAACTATACTTAAAAATTTAACTCATTATATCTTCTAAACTGAGACCCGACTAAATCTGTGACTTGGCGACTAATTTCGACTAATTAGCGACTAAATCTGGGAGAAAACAGATCTTCGCTAGGTGCCCTACTTTTTGAGATATAAAGGTGGCCAAGCTGGGGAGACTCTCTCCAGATCGGCCACCAATGACCCCTTATAACTTTTGAACCAGTGACCGACAAATTCTGTTATTTGGCGACAAATTTCGACTAATTAACGACTAAATCTTTGTGTTATCAAAAGTAAAATCCCTGATGGTGGCCAAGCCAGTGTCAGCCACACGGTAGAACAGACGTTGTGACAATCCGTTAGACAGATAAGTATTGTCATTATAAGAAATCAGCTAAATGGTCGTGGACACGACTCGCTTGACAGACTATGTTTTATTTGCAGCAAAATATTATAAACAATTAAGTATTAAAGATCAAGCTTAACATAATACTTAAATCCACACTTAAAGTTAAAACTAATGAAAAAACTATCATACTTTAGAAATTTATCAACTTTTGGTAAGTGTTACAGTAAAAGGTACAAATAAAATTGAAACTGTGGGTAGGTAGGTGATGAACCTAAATAATTGGTTCACAATTTGAACACATTTGATACAATTATGGACTTTATATTCATTCACTCAAAGTACACAATAGCAAAAACAGAAGATACAGGCAGAAAAGGAATAGAACACATACGATCGATAGGTATACCTTATTACCAAGGTATACAGTAAAAATCTTCGATAGTAGGCTTATAAATCTTATAATCCAAACATACAATTGGATACAAAATTTTCATACAATATGATTAAAAATGCATATCGAGATTTTCTTGGTTTGAGATTGGTACGGTAGGTACTTAACTAAATCTATGACAGTCTTAGTTACTAATATGTACACCTAAATAAACTTATAAATTTTTAATTTGCAAAAAGCAAGCTTGAGAAACTCGAAATAAAAAGTGATGAACTTCGGGATAATATCTTACTACTACTTAGGTAGGTACGGAGATTCCAGTTCATCTACTCATAGAGATAAAAAATATCTCTTTATGTAGGTATACGAGATTACAAATCAAAATATTTTCCTATAAATTATCTTTCTTTTTAAGTTCCTCCATTTCAGTGCCTTCTTTCAACATCATCAACAGCAACGGCGTCATAACCGTCACCTTGTAATTCTACCTGAATGTCTCTCAGATGTTTTCCTTTCGTTTCTGTGACCCAGAAGTTACAAAATGCACTGCCACCAAATGCGAAACCAGCAAATATCCAAAATACAGTCGTCAAACCACATAAATCTTTGACTCTTTGATACGCAAGAGACATAATAAAACCTAAAGCAGAGCCAAAGAGGCTTAGGCACGTCATTGCAATCGCTTTCACGTTCATAGGAAATATTTCAGCGGGTATGATGAAAATGAGAGAACTGAAACCCAAAGTGGAGATGACGTTTGCGAGAATGATGCCGACCAATGGTATGAAGCTGAGGGTGGTTAAGATGTCAGTGCTGACGTTGGTGCCCTCTTGGAGGAAGAAGTAAAAACCGACGGCGGCGAGTGAGACGCCCGTGCTGAAATACGAGAACACGAGGAGGGGCCGGCGACCCACTCGGTCTACTAACACCGAAGACACCAGACCTGTAAATCAAATATCGATCTTAAAATAAATATAGAAATTTTTTGATTTTTTGGAGACATCAGATGGTGTAATTTCATGGTTGAAAACACTAATATGGAGAGAACACAATCCCAAAACCCATGTACCGCTTAAATAAGAACTCAAAAATTTGAATTCCTTTTTTTTTTTTTTTTTTTTGAGGGTGGGAAATCATCAAATAACTTCTCCCGCTCTGGGTGGAGCGGGGGATTCCTTGGTTACTTACTAACAACGAAGATAACTACGCCATATATGATGGGCACTAGAGATTCATTCATTTGTAACTTGGTCTCATCAATGATCCATCCCAGATACTGCTTTATTACCACCGCACCAGTCATTATCTGCGTTAGTTTCAGTCCTGCAATCACGAAGGATTATTTCTTATTATTCTGTTTCATGAGTAGCAATTTAATCTCGATATTTTGGAAGACCATTTCGTTCAAATGGACTCTCTATAGTAATTTTATTTATTATATTAACCAACTTATATTTAAAGTTTGTGTAATACTAGTATTATGGCAGATAACTTGTATAATCTGTCAATAGTAAACTAACAAGTTTAACTAATTGCATGTATTTTTTTGTATTTGTTGTTATTTCAATAAAAGTAGGTTTACTTTATATTAGTCAATATGTTTTTTTGAAGATAAAATATGTCACACTCTTCTTCTGTCTTCTCTCTTGTTTCAATATAGGTACGTCTCTGTACGGATTTATAAAATTATATTCTATTATTCTAAAATACTCCAAGTCTTTCTTTCAGTAAGTAGTGATAACTTCCACAATTTACAACTGTATTTCTCTCTGTATCGCAAAACTTTTCCATACCAGCGGTACCTACATTCGTGTGAAGGTAAGAATGACGGGTGTATTGCTGCAGAATTGAATATGTTATATATGAAAGGAATGTACCAGCAATGTACTAGAACGTACCTTTAATGAAATTCAATGTACCTCCATGAAACAAGAACAATTACAATAATAAAGTGAGCCGCAGACCTGACAGTCTGAATGACGGGTGTATCCTGATAAACAATGTAATAGATATCTTATGGTTATCTAATGTTTACCAGAGGAATGTACCTGCAATGTACCTCCTAAAATATAATCTGAAAATATAATGCGACTAATAAATAACGAGAAAATCAATAAAACAAATTTTTTGACAGCAATATCGCACCTCCGCTCAATAAGTGTCGTAAGTCAAAAAATCAAACTTTCCAGGAAGGAGGTTTGTGCTAAACAGACTCCGTGGTCATGGGCGTACCCAGTTTTTGGACCAGGGGGGGCAAATCGGAAGTTTCTTAAGCCCACATATTTTTAGGGTTCCGTACCTCAAAAGGAAAAAACGGAACCCTTATAGAATCACTTGTTTGTCCGTCTGTGTGTCTGTCAGTCTGTCAAGACCCTTTTTCTCAGGACCCTTTCTCAAGACCCTTTTTCTCAAGTTGAAATTAATACTAAATACGTAGATCTATGGTCCCTTGAAGTCCTGAAAAAATCAACTTTCTAAGTCAACGCAATAAAAAAATACGGCCATTTATGTGGCATATTTTGATGCTCGCAAGTAAATCACCTCGTAAGTACATCGCAAGTAAATGACCTAGAATCATGAAATTTGGTAAGAAGCAAGGTCATACAACACAAATAAAGGAAAAAGTCCGAAATTTGTTAATTTGTAATTCTATCACATAAAAAAAATGTTCAAGTCTGTCAGTCTGTCAATACCATTTTTCTCAAGGACGCGTGGAGATATCAAGTTGAAATTAATATCAAATACGTAAGTCTATTGTCCCTTAGAGTCCTAAAAAAATCAGGCGTCTAAGTCAACGCAATAAAAAAATACGGCCCTTTTGCGACACATTTTGATACTCGCAACTGTCGCAAGTAAATCAAAACCTATAGGTTACTCCGTTGACCTAGAATAATAAAATTTGGCAAGAAGCAAGGTCTCGCAGCACAAGTAAAGGAAAAAGTCCGAAAATTGTGAATTTGTAATTTTTTGACATAAAAAAAACTTTTTTGGGATCCAATGTAAGTTTGTTTTTGGGATAAATTCTTTTCAACTACGGAACCCTTCATTGTGCATGGTCCGACACGCACTTGGCCGGTTTTTTTTTTCACCTCATCAGTCTGCTCAATGTCCTCAAAATCTATGAGAGACTTATTTCCTCAAAGATTATGCCGAGACAAAGAGCCTAATTCCTAACGAGCAGTTTCGAACCCAACACTTGCGTACAGCAGGTCCACCACGTTGCGCATCTATACAGCGTGTATTCTCCCAATCATGACCTATGCGGGTTCAGTATTTATATATATTTTCTTTATATTTATTTCGAAATGCAATTCGCTCAAACCTCATTTTAGGTAAGTTTTTAAATAATAAAAAAATAAATGAAGGAAGGAACCTGGATAAATACTGTCTAAATCCGAATATCAGCATATTATGGTGGAAATATGGTCAAACTGCAAATGATTTAGATATGTATTACGTTTGTATGGACAATTCATCCGTCGTCACGCTCTTATGTCACTTTCTTGCTTGTCTGTTGTTCCGGCCTTCCGGGTGGCCTCTTGCAACTCAAATTTCGAGCAGTTCCCGATTATATTCAGCTGAAATTTTCAGGATATCCATGCTCACAAATCCATGACAATGCATTCTAAATTCACCATGACCTGGCTGCTGCATCCAGGATTGGCTTCAGACGAGGGAACTCCTCAACAGTCAACAGTACAGACACGAAATTTTATATACGCTTTAATTGTGACAGTCCTCTCTAAATTTCACCATGACCTGGTTGCTGCACCCAGGATTAGCTGCAGACGATCCCAACTCCTCAACAGTCAACAGTACAGACACGAAATTGTTTACACGCTTTAATTAAGTTAGTCCGTTTTAAAGTCCACCATGACCTAGCTGTTGCACTAAGTATTGGTTAGACAAGGAAATGCATAAAAACATGGTTTTTAGATTAAGTTTTTAATCTACATTTTTTTTCATTGCTTTCATAAAGGTTGAGTACATTTACTCAACCTTCATGAAAGAAGTGTAAAAAAAATGAAAATAAATAAAATAATATTATTTCCCTCTTATTTTTTGTTTTATTTATCAAATCACATGTAACTATGTAAAAATATCATAATTAATTTATTCAGATAACAAACATCCATTAGGTTATAGTAACAATAGTCTTAACCTATGTTAGTACTTAACTAAAGTCCCCGTCACGAGAAACCATAAATTTTGTAAATAAAGAACTTTTACTAAGTTACGTAGCGACAATTCTTGCAATCAACTCAAGGTAACGTATGTGTAATACGAAACTAACGAGCATTTTTACGTCGTGGTCGCGTTATATTTTAGCGATATAAAGTGCTGTCGTCTAATATTTTGTGGCACTGGAACGCGTACTAACCACAGCGTCTAACTCATGGAACGTAAATATTTGCCTTGATTCTCGTAAGGACAGATTCTCATAAGGACAGATTCTCAAAAAGACAGTAGGAGGAAATATCTCGGACACTGTTTCCACAGTTTCTAAATAATTAGGTACTGTTGGAGGTTGCAATGTGGCGTCACTATTGGTGTCTAATATTGTGATAGTGTTCGGTCCAATAGTTGCAACCGAACAGCTCAGCACTTTTGCCTGCATGCATTTCCATAAATGCATGTATCGCAGCGATTACCAGTCAGTACGTATTCGGAAACCAACCGCGTAACTCAAACCATAATACCAATCAAACCATCTTAGAATTTAGCTTAGATTTACCATTTAATTTAATAACCAATAATAATCAATATAGTCTTTAAACCATAACCATTTCGTATCATTAAACCAAACAACAAACCAACTTAGGACTTAGTGCCAAACCACGCAGGCGCTAATTCCTACATGGTCCTTCGAGTATTAAGGACATCGGTTCGCGAAGTACAGTGAAGTGTTTTGTGCGCCGGGACCTTGCAACCAGTGTTTTGTATTTTACCAGTTTGTAGGGAAAGTAGACAGGTAGTGAGATCAATTTGGAAGAAATTGGGCAGCTGTCGCGTAAGGAGAAGATAAGGTCAGACCAAACCATTTTATACACTTTATTTTCACTTGCGTATTTAATTAACCATGGCAACAATGGAGCAGTTAGCAGTCAGCCAAACGGAGATTTACGACTCGTTGGTTAAACTTCTAACTAACATCAAGAAAGACGGAGCTGAACGAAAAACCATAGATTACTGCAAACGGAAGTTGGAGGTATTAGAAAATTATTGGAGAGAATATCAACGTAACCATAGAAAGTGCTGTGAAGTTGCTGAATTTAGCCATGTGTATTTCGAAAAGAATTGTTTTGACAAGGCGGAAGAAGTCTATATTTCGATCAAGCAGCTAATTACCAGAACCATGGAGCACTTGTTGTCAAAACAGGAAGAACCGTTCCAGCCACCGGCAGAGGCGGTGCCATCGAAGCCAGCAGGAGATTCGTCTCATTCACAGGCACCGCAACAGGAACGTAGGGATACGCGAGTTCCAAATGAAGACAGTAAACTAGAAGCAATGATAAAAAAGCAGACCATCAACTTTAGAGCTTTTATGAGAACAGTAGCTACCATAGAAATCGACCAACTACAGAACAAGTGGGAGTTTGACGATGCATTAAAATCTCTTCAATGTCGTTGGGCTATTATAGATGGCCTGCACTGGGATATAGAAGGAGAAAACGGGGAAGAGGATGTCTGGTACCAAGAGGAATTCAACAGATATGAGAAAATGTATCACGATTTGAAGAAAACCATCAACTCTAAAATGTGGTCTGTATCTCATCGCGAAAAATCAACTCCACAGATGGATATACCAACATTCCAAGGCAATTACCACCAATGGACGTCGTTTAAAGACTTATTCACAGAAACCATCCATAAAAACCCATCATTATCAAACGCACAAAAAATGCAGTACCTAAAAAGCAAAGTAGCAGGAGAAGCTGAGCGTCTGATTCACCATCTTCAGATTAGCTCAGAGAATTATGAAGTATGCTGGGAAATACTAAGCCACAGATATGGCAATAGCAGACTTATTTTCACGTCTCACGTCAACATACTACTGAACATTCCTAGCATGCAGCAACAATCCATCGGAGCGATCAAAAAACTGCATGACGTGACCAAAGAATGTCTCCACGCAATTCAAAACTTAGGAGTAGATATCACCACCTGGGATCCACTGTTGGTACTTTTGTTAGCACAGAAACTTGACAGTGAGTCATTCGCTGAATACATTGAGTCGGTGAAGAATCCCAGGGAACTACCTGTCCTTCAAGAATTCCTAGATTTCTTGGAAAACAAGTTTACCGCCTTAGAAGCATCGCGGCGTAAACAAGAATCAAATAACCAAAGAATTACCACCCAACCACAAAATCATCAAAATTACCAAGCAAACCAGAAGAAATATTATAGTTCATATAATAACCAGCAATCATCAAATAAAAACCATCCAAACATGAAGAACGAAGCAAAATCGTACCATGTGTCGCGGCCAATAACCTGCGCATTGTGTAATGCTGACCACGGGTTATGGATGTGTAACCAATTTTTGCAAATGTCGGATGAGCAAAAATTGAAAACTGTCAACCAGCTAAACTGTTGCACGAATTGCCTATTCAACCATTTAAATAAACCTTGTTTTTCTAATAAAACATGTCGCAAATGCAACGGTAAACATAATTCATTATTGCATGACGCAATTTCAACCAAAACCAGGCCAAATACATCAGCAAAACCAAACCATAAGGCTGCACACACACTAGCAACATCTTGCGTGACCAATGATGAACAAGCAGCAGCTTCAACCCATGTATCTTGGGATGAGGTATCTGAGACACTCTTAGCTACGGCCTTAGTGGAAGTTCCAGGATACGATGGCACATACCATACCATGAGGGCTTTGATTGACCAGGGTTCTCAAATTTCTTTAATAAGTGAGAAGGCGGCTCAATTTTTGAAACTACCAAGATACCCTTGCAAAGGAACCATATACGGCGTAGGGGAAAAAGAGAATAGCTGCAAGGGAGTATTGACCATCCGAATTAAATCAATTCATAGTGAGTTTGCCTTAGAAGGAGAAGTCCTTATCATGAATAATCTAATTAAAAGTTTACCAAATAAATCATTCATAAAACCAACTTGGCCTCACATACAAAACATTAATCTGGCAGACCCAGAATTTAATACCAGTCGACCAGTGGACCTACTGCTTGGAGCAGATGTATACTGCAAGATAGCTTTAGGTGGCCTTTCGAGGGGTGATAGCGAGGATCAACCAATAGCTCAACAAACGCAATTAGGATGGTTGCTTTGTGGGACAATGACAACGACACCACAATACAGTTGTAACGTCGTTCTTCACAATACGGACGACTTACGCAGATTTTGGGAAAACGAAGATATCAACCAGCAGATTGAAATGTCTACCGAAGATCATGAATGTCTGCAATATTTTCAGTCAACAACAGGGAGACTAGAAAATGGGAGATATCAAGTTCGATTGCCGTTCAAACCAGAAACCAAGGAACGGCTCGGGTCCACTAAACCATTAGCATTAGCACAATTTCGTAACTTAGAGAAAAAGTTACAGAAAGATCCAGAATTGGAAACAGAATATACAAAGTTTATGAACGAGTATTTTAAATTAAACCATATGACGCCGTCAGCAATAAGCACGAAACCCGAGTGCTACCTACCACACCACTGCGTCACTCGTGCTGAGTCAACCACTACAAAGTTGCGTGTTGTGTTCAATGCATCTGCTAGACCATCATCAGGACTTAGTTTGAATGACGTCATGTACCGAGGTCCCAACTTACAACAGGATCTGCAGGAGCTGATTTTAAAATGGAGACAGTATCAGTTCGTTTACACTGCTGATATCGAAAAAATGTACCGACAGATAATGATACATCCTGAAGACCAGTTGTATCAGAAGATATTATGGAGGGACTCACCATACCAACCCATTCAAATATACCAACTTACGACCATAACTTATGGCACAAAGCCAGCACCATTTTTGGCTATGATGTGCTTAAAACAACTAGCTGCCGAGGAAAAACAAAATTTCCCCGAAGCAGCAAAAGCATTAGAAGAGTGCTTCTACATGGATGACTACTGTGGCGGAGCAAATTCAATAGAAGAAGCAAAACAGTTAAAATCAGACCTAATAAAACTACTCAGCAAAGGTGGGTTCAATTTACGAAAATGGGCCACAAATGAACCAAAATTACTCGCAGACTTAGAAAAAGATTTGTGGAACCAGCAAATCTACGAGTTTAAACAGTCAGACTCAACGAAGACATTGGGGCTAGGATGGAATCCACAGCAGGACAAATTCATCTTTGACTCGAAACTGGAGCCAGTATCATTATCAAAACAAACCAAAAGGTCGCTTCTCTCCGACATATCAAAAATATTTGACCCATTAGGCTGGCTCACACCATTAACTATCACCATGAAGATGTTATTCCAAAGTGTCTGGTCATCAAGTCTTAACTGGGATGACGCACTACCAGAGGATATCAAGATCAAGTGGCTAAACTTAAGGGGAGAATTAAAAGACATCAACACCATAAAAGTAAAACGATGGTTAGGGATACAGAAAAATAATAGCTTGCAATTACACGGATTTTGTGATGCGTCGAACAAAGCGTATGCCGCTGTTATATACTGCAAAGTCAACAACCAAAGTAATTCTAACGAGGTAACTCTGGTCGCAGCAAAAGCAAGATTAGTGCCCGTTAGTAAAGAAATATCCATACCAAGGTTGGAGTTAATGGGTGCCCAACTATTATCACAGCTGATGCAAAAAGTACAGACTTATTTAGAATCTTATAACCAGGAAATATATTGTTGGAGTGACTCAACAGCAGTGTTAGGATGGATTCAAGGAGATCCAGCGAGATGGAAACCATTTGTCTCAAACCGCGTAAAAGCTATCACCAAAATAATACCAAAAGAAAAATGGAGTTATGTCAAAACCATTGAAAATCCAGCTGACTGTGCCAGCCGTGGATTAAGAACCAAACAATTAAGAAACCACGACTTATGGTGGCAGGGCCCATCATGGATTAAACCATTCCAAAACCATGACCTACCTCAAACCACCCATGAAACTAACTTAGAGATAAGACAGTCTAATGCAGTAGTTGTGGAGGAACACCAGCAAGCAACCATGATCATACCAAAAATTATTCACCACTTATTAAACAAATTAAACTCATTCGCAAAAATCGTACGTATTTTTGCATGGATACTGCGAATACCTACTGCAAAGGCCGGCCGTCAACCTTATCTCACGTTACATGAACTTCGTCGCGCAAAACTGCTGATTATTAAAAGTGTGCAACATATGGAGTTTGCCAGTGACGTCAGTTGCTTACTTAAGAATGGAAACGTGCATTCGAAAAGTAAACTTTTACCCTTACACCCTATCCTAGACCAAGATGGTATTTTACGAGTAGGGGGCAGATTAAGAAACGCACAAATAAGTTCAGAGATGAAACACCCAATCATATTACCACACAACCATCGCATTACCACGCTAATAATTGAATACGCTCATGAGCTAACCTACCATGGTGGAGCGCGCCTTACTCTATCAAACATTCGACAAAATTATTGGATAATCAGCGGATACTCAGCTACAAAGAAAGTCATACGACAGTGTGTCACATGCAAGAAGCAAGAGCCCATCCAACAATATCAGCTCATGGGTGATCTACCATCATCCAGAGTGAACCCTGAACGCGCCTTCTATCATTGTGGCGTCGACTACACGGGCTTTGTGGAAGTGAAAGCAAACAAAGGGCGCGGGATAAAAACTACCAAAGGCTACATAGCGCTTTTCATATGTATGGTGACGAAAGCTGTGCACTTAGAACTTGTGTCCGATTTAACCAGCTCAGCTTTCTTAGCCGCAACAAACAGAATGGCAGCACGACGCGGAGCTCCACGTCACATCTATAGTGACAATGGAACCAACTTTGTTGGAGCCAACAGAATGCTGCAAGAAGAATACGACCATCTTCAAAAAGTTTTCAATGAGTCATTCTATAAAGAGATAACAGAACTAGAAATTGAATGGCATTTCAACGCACCTTCTTGGCCTCATGCGGGAGGACTTTGGGAAAGAGCAGTGCGAAGTCTCAAACACCACCTCAAACGCGTGATTGGACAACAAAAATTTACGTTTGAAGAAACCACACTGTTATCAAAACTAGAAGCTTGCTTGAATTCACGACCACTTTGTGCGCTATCAGAAGACCCGGAAGATTTAAATTTCCTCACACCAGCCCATTTCCTGTCAGCACGACCAGGTTTAACCATAATTGACACAGCAGATGACGCCAGAACCAGGTGGCACCTAGTGTCGAAATTATTTGAAGATTTATGGAAGAGGTGGAAAACAGAGTACTTAACTCAACTATCAACCAGAAACAAATGGATGAAAAACCAGAAGAATGTCAACGTGGGTGATTTAGTAATGATACATGACGACAACTTACCAGCAGGGAAATGGCCAATGGGTCGTGTGATGGAAGTTCACCCAGGAAAAGATGATCTTGTCAGAGTAGTGACTCTAAAAACCAAAAACGGCTACATGAAGCGCCCTGTAGTTAAACTATCAGTTTTGCCTATAGACCAAACGGAACCAATCATACCAGAAAAACAAAATGGCGAACCACTACAACATCAAAGTACCAGAGCCGAAAAGGAACCACGTAATCGCCCGCAACCAAACACCAGAACGTACAGTACCTATCCCAAGATAGTAAACATTGCACTGGCATTGTTACTGTTTTTAAGTATAATACTACCAACAACAGCTTCATACAATATTACGCAATTTGATACCAACAAAACTTTGTACTTTGACAGTGTGGGGAAAGTACAATTGATTCGAGATAAGTGGAAACTAGTCACATACTTTGACATGTCTCCATATTGGCAAGGAGACAAAGCCATCAATGACTTTACAAGCTATCTCGACAAAACATGTGAAACAATTATGGAATCAAGTCACTGTCATATGATACTCCTACAAATACGTCACGATTACAATGAACTGCAATACTACAACCAGCTGTTGCTTAGCCAGCATTACGGCGAGCGCTTACGAATACGACGCGGCCTTATCAACGCTGTCGGCTCAATTGCAAACTCATTGTTCGGAGTATTAGACGAAAGTTTCGCAGAAAAGTACAGGCAGGACATTGAACTTGTGCGCCGTAATCAAAAACACCAAGGTCAGCTATGGAAGAACTTGACATCTATCGTCGAAGCAGAGCACAACGTATTACAAAGAACTGAAGACATAATAACAAAACAACACAAAACCATAAATAAACATTTAAATGCCTTGGACAAGGTTAGCAGTAATCTGCAAAAAGAAATCGATGTGGTGACAATACAACAGGACTTCACATTAGTCGCTATAGCTACCATTAATATGATGCAAAACTTGAAACAGATACAGGAAACTTTGATCGATACAATATCGGAAATCTACCATGGTCAAATCAGTTTGCATCTACTGACACCAGCGCAGCTCAAACGAGAGCTACAAATCATCTATGGGCAAATGCCTCAAGATTTAGGCCTGCCAATCGAAAACATAGAAACAGACCTTCAGCACATCTACAAGCTACTGAGAACAAAGGCTCGGGTAACTGAAAAATATATCATCTTCGAAATCATATTCCCGCTCATAGCAAGAGAAAGTTTTCAATTATACCGGATAATACCAGTTCCGCAACAAACCAATCACAGCATGACCAGCATTATACCAATATCGGAATACGTCGCAGTGAACCTAAAAAAGGATGCTTATTTCATACCAACCATACATGAACTTGACACATGTTTGTATCACGGAGAATCCTTCATGTGTGAGCTCTTTAAACCAATCCTGAATTTGGAAAATGATGAAAACTTTTGTGAAACAAGCCCAATAAACCAAAGGTGCAAAATAGAAAAAACCGTGTGTAAAAACACATGGGTAGAATTACACCTAACGTCACAATACCTTTATTTTTGCTGTGACACATATTCAATAAAAGTCATATGCGACGATCAAGTAACCGTTCGTCAGCTGACACGAGCAGGGGTCATTAGCATGACACAGAAATGCTTTGTCAAAAGTAAAGATTTTACGCTGTATTCATTACACCAACAATCGCACCAATTAAACTTTTCACCAAATATGCTCGTACCAGAGCTAGACCAGATCAACCATATTGTGAGCGTTAAATTACCATCGGATACAGCGCTACCAGAGGACACAAGTCTAAACAGATCTCTATCCATCCTTGGAGAACAAATCGAAACTCTGAAATCCACCAAAGCAGAAGTCGACGACATATCAGTCCATGATATCCACCAGTACACCGTCGTCTACATACTGCTGGGAGTAGTCCTATGCGCGGCAGCAGTCTGGATCTGGAGAACGGTAACATGCTGTCCGCTTTCTTCAGCCAGCCGGGTGGAGCCTCACCACAGGCAGGAGCCTGTGGCGACTACATCGGAGTCAACAGTAGTGAATAGTGAAGTGCCGCGAAAGCAGAGTAATGCTGACCGTCAGCAAAGTGAGACTGAACAGTTAAGTTACTTCGCCAGACGGTGGCCCAGTGCTATGCGTAGTGCGGGTAAAACTAATAAAAAGGAAAGGGCTACGTTGCCTGTAGTGCGTAAAGATCGTGTAAAAATTGAAGACTCATTAGTGTAAAGAATCTATGTTTTATGTTTTATACTTTTCTTTTTATCTTTGTTTACTTTTGTTTACCATTTTATAATTTACTTTACTCTTGTTTACCATTCTACTTGTATTATTATTTTTAACTAAGGTGATTTGATGATTTCTTCATTAATTTCTTATCTCATCTTGTGCTCGGGAATATGTTCGGTCCAATAGTTGCAACCGAACAGCTCAGCACTTTTGCCTGCATGCATTTCCATAAATGCATGTATCGCAGCGATTACCAGTCAGTACGTATTCGGAAACCAACCGCGTAACTCAAACCATAATACCAATCAAACCATCTTAGAATTTAGCTTAGATTTACCATTTAATTTAATAACCAATAATAATCAATATAGTCTTTAAACCATAACCATTTCGTATCATTAAACCAAACAACAAACCAACTTAGGACTTAGTGCCAAACCACGCAGGCGCTAATTCCTACAGATAGTGATATTTTAGTCGATAGTGGGTAAAATTGAAAACATTATATCTGAATGTTTAAGGAGCGGTCTATCAACTATAAAGTACTTGCAACGTCTTGAGTCCTGCCACTCGCTTATTTTAGTGATTGAATCAAGGGTAGACAGGAAAATATAGCGGTGCCACCAATTAATAAAATTATTAAACGTTTAATTTTTCTCTTTATCTGCTTACGTGTACTCCTGTCCTTTTGAGAATCTGTCTTTTTGAGAATCTGTCCATATGAGAATCTGTCCTTTTAAGAATCAAAGAATATTCGGGCCACAATTATGAAGTAAACTCACGCCTATATAAAAATCATTACAAAACTGTTTTTTTTTTTATTTGATCCAAAGGTTGCGAACCCCTGAATCTGTGTTTACAAAATTTATAGCTTCTCGTGACGGGGTCACGGGGACTGTAATAACACAGACACGTGTTGTAGGTGACCTCACCAACGGGCTGTCATATCTCCCGGCTATAGCGCATAGAATGCTGCTGGGGCTGCCACGGAGTCTGTTTAGCACAAACCTCCTTCCTGGAAAGTTTGATTTTTTGACTTACGACACTTATTGATCGGAGGTGCGATATTGCTGTCAAAAAATTTGTTTTATTGATTTTCTCGTTATTTATTAGTCGCATTATATTTTCAGATTATATTTTAGGAGGTACATTGCAGGTACATTTGTCTGGTAAACATTAGATAACCATAAGATATCTATTACATTGTTTATCAGGATACACCCGTCATTCAGACTGTCAGGTCTGCGGCTCACTTTATTATTGTAATTGTTCTTGTTTCATGGAGGTACATTGAATTTCATTAAAGGTACGTTCTAGTACATTGCTGGTACATTCCTTTCATATATAACATATTAAATTCTGCAGCAATACACCCGTCATTCTTACCTTCACACATTCGTTGATACACATGATTGGCTAATATCATTCATCTGAGGATAAACTTTATACATTAGATCTAGTATAGGTACCTACTACTTACTGGCTGGTCACATAAATTAAGGACGCTGAACAGTTTTTTTTAAATTCAAATTTAGTCTAATTTTGGCGCCATTTAGTTCTGCAAAAATCCTAAAGGTGATTGCTTGCTTCAATGAAAATAATGGGGAAAAATAAAAGTTGTGATAAATCTACAAGGGACGTAATAATAAAACTTCGCGAGAAGAATTGGTCGTATAAAAAGATAGCCGACCATCTGCAATGCTCAAACAACCAGCCAAGTGCGTGTCGGACTACGCACAATGAAGGGTTCCGTAGTTGGAATGAACTTATCCCAAGAACAAACTTAACATTATAGTTGAAAAACATGTTCCCATACATTGCAACAGTAAATGTAAGTTTGTACTCACAATATTGAGAGATTTACCATGTTATTTTAAGACCACAAACTTCATATAGGTTTTCCTGTAATCTACAGGTATTGAACTATTTTCTGTATTTTTTTCAAAATTTTAGGCTCTGTAGTTTCGGAGATAAGGGGTGGAATGGTCAACTTTCGTCTATTTTCTTAAATAACTCTAAAATAATTTATTTAAAAATTATAAAAAAAATATATTTAAGACTCTCATATGATATGTGACACGGTACAGTTTGCAAAACTTTTTTTTAAATTTTCTATTTGCCCCATAAAAGTGACCCCTTATTCAAAATTCATTCATTTACTTTAGCCGTACGTGCTTGGGTCACAGAAATCTATATGTGTACCAAATTTCAACTTAATCGGTCCATTAGATTCGGAGCAAATTGGCTGTGACAGACGGACAGACAGACAGACACACGAGTGATCCTATAAGGGTTCCGTTTTTTCTCTTTGAGGTACGGAACCCTAAAAACTATGGTTTTCCAAGCTGTGAAGCATTTTGCCTTTATCAAACTAGGTACTTCAAATACCTAAACAGAGAAAGTCATCTCGTCGAGATGATCGAAATATCGTTCTCAGCTGATATTTTGGTGAAAACAACCCTTCAGCAATTCGACACGCACTATTCGAAGGTGTTTGATAGAAGAAAAGTTGCACGGTAGGATAGCAAGGAAGGTGCTTATGTTGAAACGGTACCATAGGGAAGCCCGGCTCGCATTTCCAAGAAGGTATGAAAACTGGACAGTTAAAGTGTAAAATTTTTCTTTTTTCTCACGAGACAAAAATAAACAGGGTTTGTTCTGATGGAAAACGATATGTACACACGGCTACACATCAAGCTATACATTTCCCGTTTACACTGACCTCTCACTGTAAGGAAGTCCGATCGAATGCGAGATCAGCTTATACTGGAAATGTATAGCTTGATCTGTAGCCGTGCGTACGACGCCTTCCGAATAAAGCATTCAACCCTAAGTACACAAAAAAGACATTAAATCATGGTGGGGGAAAAGTGAGGGCGTGCTTTTCTGGACATGGTGTTGGACCTGCTAAACTGATAGAAGGAAACATGGATCAATTCTAATACAAAAATATACTGGAAGAAACAATGTTACCATATATGCTGAAGACGTGCTTCCGATTATTTGGACATTCGAACACGACAATGATCCAAAGCATAGGTACTGCACGCACCGTTAAGGAATTCAATCAGTTTGTCTTAGATTGGCTAGCTAACAGCCCAGATCTAAACCCAATAGATCATCTTTGGTCCGAGGTCAAGAAAAAGGTTTCAAATCGACATCGTGGCAATTTATGAGAGCTGTACGACGTTTTCTTAGAAGAATGGAACTCTATCTGTCTTGCAAAATGTCAAAAGAGTCAATGTCTCGCCGCCCGGTGTAAAGCACTAATTAAAAGACGTGGACATGCTACTAATGGAAAGAAGTAAAAGCCGTGGACATGCTACTAACTATTAATTTTAGTTTAAAATGTATTAAATTGCTTTTTTTCTTTACACACTTCACATTCATGTGATTTATTTAATCAAGTTCCATATAAAACAACTCTCGAGCCGTTTAATAAATCGATCGTTCTTAATTTTTTGTCCAGCTTCATTACTATTTGAATTTGTTAGGTACTTTATAGAATAAATTAAATTTGTAAAAAGAAATTGTTACCGATTTTATTCTATATTCCTAATCCCGTTTGCTCTTTTCATGTAGCTATTTTATAACGTTACTTCTAAGAATGAACACATAACCTACACATGACATGATTTAGATAAAAATTTCTGGAACTTCAAATCGGTCATAATTAAATTATTTTTTTATAAATCGAGCTTTTTATTGTTGTGAAATCAAACATGCTGTTACAGTTTTTACGTCGGGAAACAAGTAGGGTACCTGTTTACCTCGTTAAAAAGAATATCGCGATAAGACCCGTTTTCGATATTGTTTTATAATGCTGTTACAGGCTTGCAAAAAAGGACTGCACCACTTAACGACTTACATCTCTAAAGTGAACATCGACTTACCAGTAGCTATTACAATAGCTTTCCTGTACTGCACTCCGACGAACAATTCCTTCACTGAGCTGGAGTGTTTCATTTCATTTTTGACATTCGCCCGCAAAGCTAGCAGTTCATCCTCCAACACCTGTAGCAGACACAGACATATGAATAGGTCTTTCTTTACCTATGAAATTGCCGATTTTTGATACCGGCTAGTGTGAAGATCTTCCATCCTATTTAGAATTTCAAATTCAAATTAATTTTATATTATAGCATAAATCATGAATTCATGATATTTAAAAAAAATCAGTTGTTCATTTGTTTTCCCGCCGTTCGATTTTTCTTTGCAATATCGATTTAACTGTAACCATGGAGAAATCGAAATAGTGCGCTATTTTCGAATACGAGTTTCGTCGTGGCACCAACGCAGCACAGACAGCACGCAATATTAACGACGCGCAAGTGAACGCACTGTGCATTTATAGTTTGATCGTTTCCGTTCTGGAAATTTTGATCTCAACAATGAGCCCCGGGGAATAAAGAATTCATCGATTCCCGTCCCCAGGATTTCTATAGCAGAGGCATCAACGAACTTTAATTAAAATGGCAAAAGTGCTTAGGCAATGTTTCATCAAAAAAAAAAATTGTTTGATTTTTTCAATGTAAAACGGCAATTTCATATGTTATAGTCAGGCTTTCGGGTATCTTCGGGAATACTGGCATGCTCTCCGGTTTTTTAACGTGTACGAGTGGAGAGACAACTCCAATTTTGAGATACTCGGATTGTTTATTTGAGCTAACTCCAGTAGAAGAGCTACTATGTGGCTTTCTGGTCAGTTATTTCAAAAGATTTAGATAGACCATGTTCCACTACAAAGATAAATTACGTTCTCATCCTTATATCCTCTCAGTATCCGAAGTGATCTTCTAGCCCCTTCCACATTGTCATTTTTCAGGCAAAAATATGGAGTCTCCGGTATCCAATAACAGGTCAAGAAGGACAGCACAGGTAGGGCGAGCATGATAAAGTTCAGGGTCTCGTAAGACAGGAAGGGCCCCGTGGACATGACCAGAAGGGATCCCAATTTGAACATAAATCCGGTGATGAGTGACAGTGTACCCCTCACGTCTTTGTCTGCTATTTCTGACAAATAGTAGTTGATGACCTGAGAACAAATAAAGATGTATTAAAAGATGCACTTATTAATTGACTTCTGATAAATTGAAACTATGGAAAATTGGAAACTATGTTCATAATGTTCGATCGACTAAATAGATCGGATATTTACCCCGAATTCACCGTCATCATCCTGCTCTTAAACCAATTTATTTGGTGTCACCGTAGCATGCTTCTCCCAACATAACTAGGAAAGTATTCACTCCTTTTTAAACGACTTCCAAAAAGGAGGAGGTATAGAGGATACCTACAATGTTCGATTTGGCGTTTTTTTTATTTTTTGTTTGGTCTTTCTCCCCGGGTCAATGTGAATGGAATGGTTCACTCTACTTCTGTTAAGAAGAAGAGCTTTCTAGATCAAGAACAAATAAAGTGTACACGTACCGTGCTGACCATGCCTGTACCGCAGCTCCAGGAAAACGTCGTTATGCACACCTGCCATGCTTTTAGAGCAAACGCTATAATTATCTGAAAAGGATAGGTACAAATTAATTAATACAGACATTATAAAGGAATATTAATACAGTAATCAGGTTTGACTTGTTCAGTAGAAGATATATAGGTCTCTTTAGCGGTATATAAACGGGAAGGGACCGGGCGCCATCACGCAACGCGGGAGGCGCGGAACGGGCGTTCGTCAAGTCTCATCTTTCGTGGCGCGTAGTATACAACTTGTAAGTAATCTGTGATGCTCATAAATACCTACATAATTTAGCTCTAAATAAAGGCAAAGGTATGATCGGATGCTCCATACTTAGTCCTTTACACTTCAATTTTTTTGGCGTTATATTTGTAGATACATTTATGTAATCCTCCTGATTGAAGTTCGCTCATGGCGGGACATGCCTTATTTTATAGACCATTGTGTCATTGGCAAATATAGCAGACAATTGACTGTGCCAATAACGCAACAAGCCAATAGTTTATTTGAATCGATCCAAGAAGTAACCTTTATCATAGTAGGTACCTAGTACCACAGCTCACAGTCTATACATCATACAGTCGTCCGACGAAGCCGTCTAGACAGGGCAATCGTGCGGGACGTGAGGGGCGAGACGCGGGAGGCGCGAACCCGAGCTGCATACTTCCACCATGTTCGTAGCTCGGGACACGATTTTCAGGGCTATCGTGTTGTTTTTATTATTTTTTTAATTTATTATTATTATTTAATTTATGTACACAGAAAAATACAGAGATACGACACAGTAACATTTGAGTACCTGCTTGCTTATTCCTTAAGTTTTTTTGGAACGGACGGTACGAACTTGGCTGATGGGGCTAGGCGAAAAAAAAATTAAGATTTTTCCGTCACGACCCTTGAGTGTTTTGTTTTTTTAATCTAATATTTAAAAATGTAATTTATGTATAAAATGAAGTAAAGGTAAAATATGTAGGTACTTATATAAAAAAAAATCCGTCATGGGTGTAATTTTCATAGTTTTGAGGTCGCTGAAAACGATAATGAGGTCATGACGAAAAATTTTAAAATTTTCGCAGCCGCCATGTTGGATTTTCATTTTGACTTAACTATCGGCTTTAACGTCCTAGAAAACCATAGAAACGATACCCATGACGAAAAATTTGAAAATTTTCGCAGGCGCCATCACCTTATCGCCATCAGCGACCTCAAAAACCATGAGAATGACATCCATGTCGAAAAAAATTAACTTAAAAATAATACAATAATTAGAAAAAAAAACTTAAGAAATAAGCAGGCACTCAAATGTCGTTTATAATAATAATAATGTTGATGACGATGTTGATCTCAAATAAACAAATTAATTAATTAATATCGTTTACTTGGGACAACCCTTGCTGTTGCGACAATGTCTAGACGTTGTCGGCATTTACCACGAGATCAAAGGCGTCATCCTACTGTATGTTTTTATTATGTTTTTATACTGTGGTAGTACTAAGAATTTAAACATCACGTAGGTATGTACTTTTCTATAAACCTAGCAGCAGATGGCGTTCTACGACATTCATAGATAAATGAAATATCTCAAGAGGAAGTAGCAGCATCTTCTATGGGCAGAAGAAGACGTATCTACATCCTCTCCAACCCTCCCAATAGCTAGGTACTGCTATCATTGGAATTAACTCATTTCAATCATAGTACCTACTTAATAACTATCGGGAAACCAGTGTCTGACTTAACATTGATGACTGTAATTATTTTTGATATAAGTAATATTATTTGTTTGCTAAATCCATATTATTATTATGAATTCGAAAGTAACTGTCTGTCTGTTTGCTACTTTTTCACGCCTAAACCACGGAACGGATAAAATTTGGCAAGGCATGGCATCCTGGAGAAGGGCATAGGCTACTTTTTGTCTCAAAAATAATAATACAGGGGGTGATATAGGGGATGAAAGTATGGGAATCCCAGTATTTGAGTTAGGGATATGAAAATTCAAATATAAGCTTTTGCGAAGAAATAATATGTGGTACAGCGTTTTTGACAAATCACCCCCTTTTTTTTGTGGATGGGAAATCATCAAATGACTTCTCCCGCTCTGGGTGGAGCGGAAGGGCGTGTCAGACTTTTATTGACTAAAACCCACCCATGTTCCTTCAGTTGCCTATGCCAGGGCCACGGTATCTTTTCCAAACAACCCGCGACCCCAGCGGCATCGGCCGTATTGG
Organism: Cosmia trapezina; assembly: GCA_905163495.3. Lineage (NCBI taxonomy): Eukaryota > Metazoa > Arthropoda > Insecta > Lepidoptera > Noctuidae > Cosmia > Cosmia trapezina. The sequence continues at coordinate 9,302,401 of LR991030.1, forward strand.
ACTCCTTCTTTTGCTGACATCTCTTTGAGGCGCGCGTGGAACACAACGCGCCGTCGACCTGCAGGGCTATTGGCTATCTTTTTCATTGTCAGTGACTAACTGGCTTTCAGTTGTACACCGAGCTTTGATGACAACTGAGAATGACATAACATTGGTATTGCGTATCGCAGTAAGTGGATATCACGTGACGGTGGCGAACGGTGCTCTTCGTCCAAGCACTTGACGCTTCTATTTTTTATCGACTATTATGCGGCTTAATTCAGTAACGCCTTTTGAGCGTTACAATACTTCATTTTAGGCAGCATTTTATATTAAGCGGTTTATATTGACTTGACAATCTTTTGCAGTTATAACCATATACTAGTATTTATAAAATGAGGTTATAACTCGACAGTCTAGCGGAATTCAATTAAATAATGTGTGTGTTTATATTTACTTTTGTTATTTTTTTAAATTGTATGTATGGTCGAAGAAATAAAGCGTACCGACCTATTTTTTAGCAAACTATAGATCTAATGTTAAAAATCTGAGATATGGTTAATAGAGATAAGTATTTATTTTATATAATAGTTGACCAACTTAATTCTTCGTCAGACCCCTAGATCCACTAGAAGTACTAAACTTGTTAAGACGAATCAAATGACCCCAAATTGGATGGGGTTGCGTCGTTTTATTACAGAGTTCCCATAGGCGCCTTCCAGGGTGCTACCTTCTGGCTCCATCGTCAGACCCTGGATATCATCTAGGACCAGAGTCCTTGCCAAGATGAATCAAACGAGCCCAAACTCTATGGGGCTGCGTCGTTTTATTACAGAGTTCCCATGACCACCTTCCGGCTCCATCGTCAGATCAGCTCCATGTCATAATAATATTGCATTGTCAACCAATTTAGTTAGGTATGCAAAATTTCAGCTCAATCGGAAACCGGGAAGTGGGTCAAATTTAACTTGCAAGATTCGACCACAGACAGAGAGACGCCGGGCAGGTGAAACTAAATAAAAGCTTGCAAGTCCCAGCAGTATTAGACGTGCCATACTTCTGGCACGAACAAGGATCACAATAAAACAACAAAAGCCGTAATGTTTACACGTTTCACATAATACGGGCTTCGGTGATAATCACTAGAATTTCTAAAACACTACCTTTGAGTATTGTCTTTCACGAAAGCAACCACAGACTAAATGATCATCAATTTGATGTCCACTAAGCTTAGACAATCGCAATCTTATAAGTATTGATACAATAACATCTGTCAAAATATGTTACGGTGGCTATCAGCGATACTCGGTGCCTATGACGTCATCCTAGTTGGTCACTGAAGATATCCTATACGAAACTAACTGTTTGACAGTTAATCGATGTACACTTTGCCAAGTGATCATCACTATGAACTGTCAACAGAGATACGCAATAGCCCTGCTGGGCCTGGTCCTTGCCGGACGGCGAGCTACAGCCCACTACTCACCGTCCGCAAGCCCGCGCCTACGGTGGGCGGGAATCGGCTACCGATTCCCGCCGCCCAGGGCGTTTCCTGCGGCGACTGAGGGCGTGAGGCTGCCTCTCCCTCATGCGTTCCACCGCCTCTATCGCGAGCATTACTGCTTCGCAGAAGGAGGTGACGGCCTCCCATGCACTCTCACTCCGCACCACGGCCTAGACCAGGGGGCCTACTCCCTAAGTCCGTCCGTCTTTCATCCGTCCGTACATCCGTCCGTCTGACATTACGATCCATCAAAACAAGTGTAAAAGTTAAATTTTTCGGACAAGCAAAAACACACCGGGAGTAGGGACAACTGGCAAATCATGTTGTCATTCATACTTCGTTCGGGCGCCGAACCAATCCTCCTCGAATTCCTGCGTCAGGCGGAAGGTGAGGACGCCGTGGCGCCTCTCTAACCACTCCTCAAAGAGGGGACTTATCGCCGCGATTGTGGCGTGCCCAACAAATCACCCCCTAAGGCGGTAAAATAGGTGTTGATTTTAAAATTTACAAATAACATTACTTAAAATTTTTGTGTAGTTACCCACTCTTTTTAAGGGATTGAAAATGTACCTAGTCATAGTTCGTATCTTGAAGTAAGTAACATAATACCTAGTCTATATTTCATTCGACGTTTTTACGACGAAATTGGACGTGCACACTCGGTCAAATGATATATTTGTTATTAAAGCGTGACTGGCGTACTAAATTTTAACTAAAAAAAAGCGTCCCGCCGCGACTGACTGTTTGTCTGTCTGTTTGAACGCGATAAACTCGAATAAAAATCGGTCAAGAGCGAGTCGGACTCACGCACCGATGGTTCCGTTCCGATTTCTGAAAAAGTGTGCTATTTAGAGACATCGTTTTATTTTTCCTGTATACTTTACATAAACTTCTATCACATAGAATAATTTCAGATTTTTCGCTTTGCAAATTTCGGAGAAAACTTTACATAAACTTCTATCACATAGAATAATTTCAGATTTTTTGCTTTGCAAAGTTCAGAGATAAAGGGGGGGAACGGTATTTTTTTTTACATTTTTCATCAAAATTCGAAAACTATGCGGCCTAAAAAAAGAAAAATATGAATGTGCAAACAGCGCTCTTTCATATGATACCCCACATGCCCTAGTACCCCTACTTTGAATTTTTGAGACCCCCTTTAAGTTCCTGTTGCAAAAAAAACATAAATATTTTTATTTCTTTCTTATTTGCAAAATAGTTGGGTAAACGTTATCTATAACGTGCAATTAATGTGCAACGGTAAGCAGGTTGATGTCGTTTATACAGACTATAGCAAAGCCTTTGATCGGATTGACCACAACATTCTGATATCCAAGTTAAATGGCATGGGAATTCGTGGTGACCTACTCAGATGGTTTGCCTCTTACCTTGTCAACAGGTCCCAAGCAGTAGTACTAAATAATTATATATCTAGCTGGGTCCCTGTTCCTAGTGGAGTCCCGCAAGGTTCATTGCTCGGTCCATTGCTATATATTATCTACATTAACGACATCCACTCCTGCTTGACTTCTTCCAAACTTTTGTGTTTTGCGGATGACATGAAAATTTATGCCACAATATCATCGCAGATGGACGTAACGGCGCTCCAGAATGATCTGCGTCACCTAGAGGACTATTGCCAAAGAAACAAGCTTGATCTTAATCCCGCTAAATGTTCGGTTATTACGTATTCTCGGAAGCGCTCAATCATTGCTACATCGTATACCCTAGGTGATCAAGTTCTACCTAGATCAAACTCCATCCGTGATCTGGGGGTTCATCATGATTCCAAGCTCAGTTTTGAAATACACGTTGATGCACTAGTCGCTAAGGCCTCATAATCACTGGGTTTCATAATGCGGTTATCCAAGTGCTTCACTAAAGCCAAAACTCTAAAAATACTATACTGTACTTTTGTTAGAAGCCACTTGGAATACGCGTCTGAGATATGGAACCCATGTTACCACAAATATATTAACCGCATTGAGAGCATCCAAAAAAGGTTCATAAGGTATCTATGCTATCATCAAAAAGTACCGTATCATTCGGAAAACTATCTTAATCTATGTAAAAAATTTCATTTATTACCTTTAATCAACCGCCGCGCCGCGAGATCTCTGACTGTGTGTGTTTGTTGAAAATATTCAGCAATACTATAGACTGTCCCGATATTTTGGAAAAAATTTATTTCTACACTCCCATGATGTCTAAGCGATACAATCCACCTTTGCGAGTGCCGTTTGCTTCAACCAATTATAGGCAGAATTCGTGCGTTGTGCGTGCAAGCAAAAATTTAAATAAGCTTTGTAAACAGTACGATATAGATCCATTCTTAACTAGCGTGTCGTCAGCCAGGAAGTGCTTAAGCCGGAACTTTTTCAAGTAAAAAAAAAAAATGTTACGAGGGTTGTTAGGCAGTGCGAGCAGCATAGCAATTATATTGTATACTTAGTAACTAGGTGTGAATGTCCTTAGAATTTAGGTTTTTCTTTTCTTTTTTCTGTTTTTTATAAGTGGAGACCTGTAATTGGCTTTCAGACTAATGTACTGTTCTTGATCTGTTTGTTTTAGCTGTAAGTCTCCCATGTTATTTAAATAAATAAATAAATAAATAAAAACTTTTTGCAAAAAGAAAAACAACTGACTTCCAAAAAAACACTACAAAGTGAAAAATAACTTTAATTTCGGAAGTCGGTGTCTTTGGTTTTTTATTTACTTTCTTTTTTTTTTGCCACCGACTTCCGAAATTAAATTTGTTTTTCACTTTGTAGTGTTTTTTTGGAAGTCGGTTGTTTTTTTTTTGCAAAAAGTTTTTATTTTTCACTTTTTAGCGGTAACCTACCCCACATAAATCTGAATACCACTCTAAAATATAAATTAGAGGAGCATCATCCACATACACTAAATGGGAAAATACGTAGGTATTAAATTATTAAAGCTAACTCAAAAGCCACTCATCAGAACTTGAAGATATTTTTATGCGACCATCTCAGGAGTATATACCATTTTAAATAAAAACTTTGCAAAAAGGCAAATACATCGCGCTAAGTCGTGTCAGAACTTTGGTAGGCGTAGTTTTAGTTATAGATAGCGGAGATAACGAGGCTACGAAATCTGCCTTCTGACTATCAAGGCCACACATAACATACAACTAAAGTAGCGCAATTTGAATCATATAAAGCCAGAGTGCACCTCATGACAATTCCAATAAGCTCAAACACGGCTAGGATACATCGTTTTATTACTGAGTTCCGATGCCTACCTTCCGGCTTCTTCATCAGATCGCTTCGATGGTACCATTTCCATCAAAACCATTTATTTAAAGCTTCGTCATAGCCCCTTAACTATTTTAATCGAGATATTAAATCGCCACCCGTGAAATACATATTATCATCGTTGAGGAGTTCCCGTGGCCATCTGTGGTCTTCTTCATCAGTTCCACTTCACCAGATGATACTTTTTGAATGCAAACGCTTGATTTGTTGATGAAAATACCAAAATCGCTATATGTATGCCTATAATATTTGAGGAGTTCCCTCGATTCCTCATGGATCCCATCATCAGAACTGAATTTTAATAAAAATGGGACCAATCTGGAAGTATACCCTTTCAAATCAAAAAAGAATTTTCCGAATCGATTCATAAATGACGGAGTACTGAGGTAACAAACATAAAAAAAAATACAACCGAATTGATAACCTCCTCCTTTTTTGAAGTTGGTTAAAAACTGTTCCAAATTTCAAGTTGATAGCATTAGTAGTTCTTGAGATATCCAGGTGTGACAGACAGACAGACTGAGTCACACCATAAGGGTTCCTTTTTTACCATTTTGGTACGGAACCATAAAAACTACCGAACGGATTTTCATACTATACAGGTTGATTTTTTAATGACAACTTTCAATATGGGAGCAACTCTGAATTCACGAAAAAAAAAATCAGCTGTTTCATACATTTTGGTCGAGTAGGTATTGAACTTCTGTATGAAACAGCTGTTTTTTTTTTCGTGATTTCAGAGTTGGTCCCATAGTGAAAGTTGTTCATATTCATGGGTAGAACACCCTGTGAAAATTTGGCTGGTCATTAAAAAATCAAAGTGTATATCGGACGGCTCTATGTTTATCCGGGAGTGACTGACGGACTTCGATACCATGACTTCCGAACTGGCGCATGGCGTACTGCTCGCATTTTTTTTCGAAATGGCGACCTTCGCGATAACGTCATTCGATATAGCGGTTTTCGATTTAATGAGTTTTCGAACTGGCGTAGCACTCGCAAAATTTTTCGAAATGGCGACCTTCGCAAAAACGTCATTCGAACCTACATATCACTCCCATTTATCCACATGTAGGTACATAAGTACGTTCCCATGGGATATTTTCCGGCATCCACGCACATAGTTATAACCTTTATTTTTTACATTCGGAAACGAAAAGAAGAATTAAAAATGTAGGTAGTAGGTAGATTATTATAATTCTTTGTTGGTCGCATGGTCGTCTGATGAGGGGCAAGCCGTGGGTTCGTTCGCTCGGCCAAAGTTTTATGACCAGAGATGTACTATAATGTTAGCACACATATACAGTGACAGTTCAAGAGACGTATAACACGACTACGTGTTATTGCCACAGATAATAGTGCAGACGTCCATACTTTCATAATGGCGAAATGTTGGAGCACACTTCTGCCAACCCATGTCCTCCAATGACTCTTAGCTCTACTTACCGATCCAAGTGCGATAGGCAGTGCGCTCGCTAGTATAGTGATTCGCCTCCCGAACTTGTCTGCGATGTAGCCGGTAGCGACTGAGCCCACTGCAAACCCAACTGGTATTAGAGCCAGCATCGTCGACGTCTCGTACTGTAAAACAAATGAAGAGAGTTTAAACATGTATGATAAATTATTTTATTTCTGTTAGTAGGTTTGTACAAACACTTTTACACGACAATAATGAGTTCGATGATTCCTATCTGACTACTCTGAGAAGAAACACCAAAACAAACTTTCACAGTCTCCTTTAAAGTCCAGACATAATCTTTGCCAGATCATTGTGAAGACCATGTAGATTAGTGTCTGAAACGCTCTTTTGGCGAAAGAACTACACAGATTTGAGTGGACCTTCAGTCAGTGAATTTCATGTGGATGAAGTGCTTGTTAGCAGTGATATGCGCAAGTATTGACAACTTGTCTTTTGACAAATAATCTACTTGGCTGAATTGAGTCGTCTTTTTAGGGAGTTTTAAGAGAGGGGTATTTAAAAGTTTCTGTATACACTATACTGAATCCGTGTAGATTGAAGTTCGTCAGAAACGGAAGTATCACGACCTTTCTTCTTTCTAATTAGGGTTCTTTTTATGAAGTTAACCTGCTGAACACGATTATACTTGTCTGAATTAAGTAACTTAGCCGTTTAGACGACAAGTTGAATAAGCCCTTTCAGCTGTGTGCGCAGACCTAAGGAGGTTAAGACTGTCTTTATGCAGATTATAAATTTTTAAAACAAACTAAGTAGGTACACATTAGCTACACACATTAAGTTTGGTGCGTAGACAGTTACTGGAACCATGTAAAGTCATCATGCCTAGCCTTTACCAACTACATATTACGTTGGGGTCGGCTTCCAGTCAAACCAAACGCTTAGCTACGTTCGGTTTGACTGGAAGCCAATACCAAAATTTTATATGGAGCGAGTGCCTATCTAACCTCCACAACCCAGTTACTTGGTAATACGATAGGTACCCCTTGATAAGACTGGTTGTCAGACTTTCGGGCTTCTGACAACCCGCAACGACTGTCAAAGATCCACGAATGAGAGCCGAAATCAACGGCTTAACGTGCTTTCCGAGGCATGGAGGAGTCTTGTAAAGATGGTCACCCATCCACGGACCACAAGCGTAGCGTTCGATCGACCCGTGCGGCTGTTATTACTTAGCCACAAGCATCTACCTGGCATCATGCTTTTTTTTCGAAAAAAAAAAACTCAGGTCCAAAGCATTTTCCTCCTCCTTCCTTTTTTTCTTTCTTTTTTTCCTTCTTTTTTCCTTGTTACCTTTTCTCTTTCTTTTTCTTTTCCTTTTTTTTCTTTGTCACGAGAGTAGAGTAGCCTGCTCATTTAGCCAGTACCTTCCCAAAATATGTACTTTGTCTCTATGAAGTTACCTACTTGGAACATGCGAGCGTTTTATTTCTGACCAAGAATAATCTGTCCGCTACATTTGATTTCAGTACTTATTACTTACTTAATATGTAGGTAATATAAATAACTCTGTCTGTCGGTCTCAGTCGGTCTGTTACCTTTTCACACGGAATCCTTACTTATAATACCTAAATAACTTCTCCGTTCTGTCTGCAGTGAATCAAGAGCAGTCAAAGCTCACTCATCCATACCACGCATACATATTATTATATATTTACATACCACAAACACAGTTGCGCGCAACCTTACTCTCACTCACTACAAACACAACACACGCACACACACACACACCCTAACACACTCACAACACACACACGCACTCACACATACACACACATTCTATATAAGTATATTAATAAATAAATTGTACCAACTTACTCGCCGCGGGAGGAAGACCTGGAGTCCTGAAATACAGGGCTGCCCTAGTTTAGGCTCCAGTCCACTCCTACTTTAATAATGTCTGTACTGTTTTGATTAGTGTGGAAAATAAATGCATTTTTACTTTACTTTACTTTTCAAGCCTTTACCTACGGCTGAACTGATTTCAATATCTGGCACACAGACGAAAAGGCAGCACAGAATTTCAAAAAAGAGGTCGTGTTTTCCAGGATCTAGGACGATTCATCGCTTGCCCACAGATAGTACGTATGCTTCCTATTCAATATATTTATCTTTGCACTTCTGTCACGTACCTATTATCGTCATCCGTTTACAAGGAAATGCTGCTTGTCATCTTTACGATCTACGAATTAATGATACCCATTTAAATTCCCTTTAGCATAACAAAAAAATGGCTGTAGCATAAAATCGACCAAATTATTTCTACACGACCAATTCTTTATTCAGCACAGGACGGGTCGTGTGTGGCCATGCAAAAGTACCTAGGTACTTATTTAGGTAAGTAGGTACCTAACTTGTTCATTGATATACAGTGTTATTTGTAAAACACCAGCAACCTCTTAAGGGGTCATTGTACTCATCATTATGAATAACTTTCACTTTGGGACCAAACCTGAAAGCGCGAAAAAAATCAGCTGCTCCCTACATTTTGACGAGTTTGATTTAAGTAAACGTACAGAACAGCTGATTTTTTTTTCGTCATTTCAGGTTTGATGCTATAGTAAAAGTTGTTCATAATGATGAGTACAATGACCCCTTAAGAGGTTGCTGGTGTTTTACCAATAACCCTGTATAACTGGCAAGACGCAGTGATGACAAGTGGAGTAAAAGGCTGTGACAGAGTGGCGTTCAAGAACTGGAAGACGAGATGTCGGTCGTCCGGCGGCGAGATGTGTGACATTGTAGCCATCGTGGGAATAACTCCCTCACTAAGATTTAAACTGTTATTAGTTTAAGAAATATTGTTGTACCTACTTTGATGGAAATAAACATTTATTTATTATTTATTTATTTAACTTGGATGAGGCTGGCACAAGAACGTGGGGATGGGCACAAGAAAAGAGAGGCCCAGCATTGGATGGTGAAGTCGGGATGTGGATGATGATGATGAATATGCAACAGACGTGATGTAAGGAATTTTATCTGTAGGTACCACGTAATGTGACTGTGACGTCATTCAAATAATAACTAGTCGTCAACATTTTCCTGTGCGTTTTGCTCTCAATCTAATAATCAAACCAAAAACATATTATATTTATTAGCTACTTTTATGGATAACATTTTACTACTTACTTACCTAAATATTTTTACTTTCAACAAATTCATAACCTACCTAGGTACCCTATAACTACATAGCAACAAGTAAATACCCACTTGGGTATTACTCAGTGAACGGAAGTGAACGGAAATAAACAGTTCACGGGTATTACTTATTTACCTGATAATGGTAGCTATTGAAATTTAAGAGGAGCTTGTGGATGGGTGACCATCTTTACATACCGAGACTCCTCCGTGCCTCGATAAGCACGTTAAGCCGTTGGTCCCGGCTGTCATTCCAGTCAGTCAGTCCCGGTTGTCATACAGTATATGTTTATTGGTTTTGTAACAACAACTAAACTACTGCAACCTAACCAACACTGGTCGTCAGAAGCCTGAGAGTCTGACCAAGAGGTATCGTATTACCCAGTTACTGGGTTGTGGAGGTCATATAGGCAGTCGATTCATGTAAAATACTGGTATTCTGCTGCATCTGGTTAGACTGGAAGCCGACTCCAACACAGTTGGGAAAAGGCTAGGCAGATTGATTAGTAGCTACTGAAATTGGATTGGATTGGAAATCGGGCAGAGCAACAGAATTCTCTTAAATAGTGCTAATAAGTATTTTGCGCAGGGATCACATTATTATTTTAATAGCATGATATCAAAATCCCACAATAATTGCATATATATTATTAGAACAGTTAGTAATTAATAATTAATAAGTAGGTAAGTCGTATGATTCACATCCGGTACGCTCCGGTTAGCTCGACTTTAACAATTACAAAACGTAACGTTAGGTTTCAATCTGCTTCTTCAGCTGGATTTATTCCGAACTAATAACAAAAAACTAACACCACTTTAATTATTTAAAAAGTGGTTTCCGTTCGGAATAGAAAATAAATACAAGTTCAAACAAATACCATAGTATTAGTTCGGAATAAATCTTCAGCTGCATCCGGTTAGACTGGAAGTCGTCCCCAACACAGTTGGGAAATAGGCAGATGATAAACGTTAGGTTTCAATCAAGGCTGATTGTTATTGTTATTTGTACACATACCTAGAGACCAATAACAGCCACACCAATCGGTCGATCAGGTTAGGCTACGCTTGCCGCGGTTGGTCCTTGGATGGGTGATCATCTTTACATGTCAAGACCCCTCCGTGCCTGGGAAAGCACGTTAAGCCGATGTTCTCGGCTGTCATATGTAGATCTTTGACAGTTGTTAGGGGTTGCCAAGCCCGAAAGTCTGACAACCAGTCTTACCAAGGGGTATCGTGTTGCCCAGTAACTGGGTTGTGGAGGTCAGATAGGCAGTCGCTCCATGTAAAATACTGGTATTTAGTTGAATCCGGTTACACTGCACTGGGAGCCTACCCCAACATAGTTGGGAAAAGGCTAGGCTGATTATAATTATACGATGTAGTATTATCTTAACTTACTTACCATTCATATGGTTGGAATTTTGACTATTTGAATGTCAGACACCCGAAATTCTGACAACTACTTTTGAAGATTGGTGTTGTAAAGAAATTGGAACGTGCGGAGTCACTTTATCCTAAAATGTTTATCATCTAGCTAGCCTCATCAGATTTCTCGAGAAGCACCTACTTAGTGAAATGTAAGGAAACTAGCTTAGGCCTGCAATTTCACTGCAGTCCTAGATAATGTAGGTAGTGTAGGTACTCACACGCATACTTATATCCATAAATCCAAGTATCATTCAAATCCGGTCACCCATGACGGCCATGAGTAGCACACAAAACTTAATTGACTTTGACTTACCTTATCAATATCGACATTGGTCTGGTTGTTCTTAAACTTAGGCAGCACCACTGTGACCCAACCAGATAACACACCCATCGTCACCATTGACATCGACACTGCAAGCAAGATTACCATGATATCAAAAACTTTGACGGCTATATCCTGCGAGCGTTTTGCAAGGTAGATTGGTCATAATCACCCATGACGAGCTTCCTCAGTAGGTGGAAACAACAACAAGTGGAAAGTTCGTCATCCTCTATAGAAAAGAAAAGATCCTCCCACCAGACGTGTATTGTGTTTGGTGGGCTACTGCCCGACGGTTGATGTCGGGATTTCGTAGGTGTGTGTGTGTGTATTATGCTAGTCGCACGGTTAACTTTGCTTGCGCGATGCAGAATTTTTGTGACGTCAGGTTTTTGATGCGAAGTTCGCATGTGGCGTTGTAGATGCCGCCACAGGTGCAAAGGCAAGACTCCGATGAGTGCACGGAGCTTAGCTTTTGGATAAATACAACCTTAGGTTTTGTTTACCCTGAATCTACAAAGGGATCATTTTACTCATCATTAGAACAATGTTAGGGTACTAAGTATGGGACCAACTTTGAAAAAGTGAAAACAAAATCAGCACCTCCGTACAGGTTTAAAGGTAAGTACCTTCCCGGGGGGCAAACAAAAATTAAGATTGTTTAGAGAACGTCTTATCTACATAGAAACCAATATTGCACAGTCACTCTTGCGCAAGAAAACTGTGATGTTTCTAACTGGCTTGGCTGCATCAGCCCACGTTTGCAGTGACGGCAAAAAGTTTTACTACCCTTTCAGTTAAAGCAGTCGATGACATGATACTTTAACAAAGCAGCACTTACCAGATAGTGTCACCAAATACAGATTTCTTCTATTTCCGTTCTCCATTGTCTGAAAAAATTAAAAACACTAATAAATAAAGGTTTTTGTAGTTAAATGAAAGCGGTACCTAATTTATAGTTATCCAACCAATATTAAATAAAACATTAGCTACCTAATAGTCAAAAAAGGCGTGAGTGTAGATATTGTGTATATATGTAGGTAGGTATAGGTAGCTATTATACATATCCTGCATAAACTCACGCCTGTCCTTAGTTGTATACTTTTGCTAATCGACAAAAATTGCTGTCATATAGCTGTTTCACATAAAAGATAAATGCGGATTTTTGACGAAGTAATCCTAAAAATAGTTTAGTAAGATACTTCATGACGTAGCTATTTGAATCCTCGCGCTCAAACCGCATTGGGCTAGAAGTCTAGACTAGCTAACTACTGGAACACGCCGTTCATACTTTTGTTTGTACTTTAACATCAAAAACATCCAGCTCACGAAAAAGCACATAAAACTAATGCACTATCACACAAATAAATAAAAGAACTTTAATAATAATAATCAGCTCAGATAATACTTAGATAATTTAATTATTATTTTTGGTTTCATGATAAAACGAGATCAATAAAAGGGATGGAACGCGAAGGTAAAAAGTTGTTTTGGTGTTGGCCTTTAATGATGGCGTTTGAGGGTTAACTCTTAGCCCTCAAGGATGATTCTGAATTCAAATGTGACAGAAGATTAATCTTTCTGTGAACATATTATTTTTCTTAGTGCTTTGATATCAATTCTGACATTCTGATAACACGGAAGTTAGGTAGAGTTCAAATATTAGGTTATGTCTGGTTGATTTCTGTAAATATTTTGTACCCTTTGTGTAAGTAAATACATTTTTAGTTTGGTATAAATTGTGCCAATTATTTTATTTTTGGTCCATAAAATTGTTACTTAATTAATTTGGAATTTAGGATTTCCTGTTAGATAAAGCTAAAGCTTTTATCTGCCTGTCATTATTGTTAATAAATAACAAGTAAGTCACCACTTACGTTCGCCTTATCAATAAATTCGTCAAAATAAGCATTTAATATCACACTGTTTACAATATAGTTTTTTTTTACAATACTAAGGACTCTCACTCTTTCACAGGCACTTAGTTAATCACCACATTTTTTTAAAATATTAAGTAGGTAAGTACTTAAGTTTATTTCGTATGATTAATTATTAATTCACATTAATATATTTTAATTCATATTAATTCGTAAAATCTTGTTGCTATTTAAGTTTGCACGACCGTACACGCCAATCGTGCGTTTGCTACTGAATTCGAGTTGGTGTGACCTAATCAGAATCTAGACTGATTACGGGCATGGCATACGGTCCGGCTAGCAGACAAACAGTGTGAACTCGAGAGCTCGTAGTCTCGTACAGACTATGCTGGGCGGGCTAGCCGTCAATGAAATGTTTAATTTTATTCACTCATACATAATTATAACAGTTAGTTAGCCGGCGTTCCCACGAGCGTAATAAAATCGCGCCGGCATTTTATCGCGCACTGGATTTTCAACTCTCGTTGTTGAGCCGAGCGTTGAGAATTCAACCTAACAAAAACAGAGTGCGACGAAAACACACTGTTGGATTTTCAACTCCCGGCTAAGCGCAGAGAGTTGAAAATCCAGTGCGCGATAAAATCCCGCCGCGATTTTATTACGTCCGTGCGAACGCCGACTTAGTTTGGAGAGCGTTCGATCAACCATTCTTCTACACTTGAGGTTTTCGTTATTCCAACCAATCTCAGATTACTAAAAACCGGCTAAGTGAGTGTCGGGCCACGCGCAGTAATAGGGTTCCGTAGTTGCACAATAATGCGAACTAAGAAAAGGGCTTTTTGTTGTTTCATGAAGGTACTCATTGACCTATAGGTAGGTACATATATAGATTTTATACCGTAAACTTGAAAAGCCTACTTAGTTCTAACTCTGATCATAGTTTTCCTTCTTCGAATTTTCACTTGACTCTAAGGGCGAGCGCGCACTGCGGTGTGTTTCCGTTAGTTCTTCCGCACTGGGCGGGGCCTACAGTAACAAAACGCATGACCGCAGTGCGCGCACTTCAAGGACATTCTATACTTCACAGATTATGCGTTAGAAAAACGCACCACAGTGCGCGCTCGCCCTAACAAAAATTAGCACTTTAAGGGCGAGCGCGCACTGTGGTGCGAGCATTGACATGCTCGAAGACTATTATTAGCACTATAACGATTAAAATTGGAAAGAAGGTAATGCACCTACTTATAACCGATAAACAATGCCGTAGTGAGATTACGTACTTACTCCAAAAGAATAATCAAGGGTCATACAAATAAACACAATAACTGAAAGATGAAAGAAATAAATTCAATACACGTAGACGTTGGATCCCATAATAATATATTTAAAAAAAACCGGTCAAGAGCGAGTCGGACTCGCGCATTGAGGGTTTCGTTCCGATTTCTGAAAAAGTGTGCTATTTAGAGATTATTTTCCTGTAATCTCTACATAAACTTCTATCACATAGAATAATTTCAGATTTTTCTCTTGGCAATCTTCGGAGATAAGGGGGGGGGCACGGTATTTTTTTTTACATTTTTCGTCAGAAGTCGAAAACTGTGAGGCCTAAAAAAAAATTAAAAAGTGTTTGTGAATGTGCAAACTGCGTTCTTTCATATGATACCCCACATGCCCTAGTTCCTGTTACAATAAAAATATACTTAAATATTTTTACTTCTTTCTTATTTGCAAAATAGTTGGGTATTCCAAATTTCAAGTTAGCATTAGTTAGTAGTTCTTGAGATATCCAGCTGTGACAGACAGACAGACTGAGTAACACCATAAGGGTTCCTTTTTTACCCATTTTGGTACGGAACCCTAAAAACAGAACCCTTATTATTATTATTTTTTGGGATTACAGTGAAGTTTTTTTTTGGTATAAATTCTTTTCAACTACGGAACCCTTCATTGTGCGTGGTCCGACATGCACTTGGCCGGTTTTTTTTCCGCAGGTTTATGATAACATGACAAACGCAGCCAAAGCACTTGGTCGCCATGTGTTTCTTTCAATTGTTTTTGGCTCTTCTATAAACAAAAGAAGTAACTTCGAAAGTGTGGTCTAAGAATTTTTTGCTTCCATAATAGCGGTAAACACGGAAGAACGCAGTGTCTGAACACAATTTTATTCAGTTCTCGTATAACGTCACATTCCATTGTATTTGAACCTAAATAGGTGTTTTAGTAGCTATTGTGTATGATGATCAATGATATTTTCACAACTTGGTCTTTGTGACATTCTTTGTAAGTGCCTATTTGTATCTATGGCACCGAAGTATGGCACTCATTCGTAGACAGGTAAGTAGGTTACGTAGGCACCTACAGACTATGCAGTAGGTACACACTTATCTGCAATATTTTTATTTATGTTCAATCTGCTCAAACTGTCAACCGCGAAATTAATTTTTTTGGGTTTTTTGCAATTTTCAGATCCTTGTCAGGTTGTATCTTGTTCAAAGTATGATACCGGATGACTTTTTTTACCGTCTCGAAAAAACTTGGGTATATTAGGTGAACGGAGTAGAAGCTTATGGCATACCTAACTTTTTTTTTTTTTTCAAAAAAAAAAATCAAAAAAATCAAAAATTCAAATCATAAGCAGGTTGCATATGATTTGAATTTCGATATTTTTAAACGATTTATTATTTTTTTTCAAAATTTCTGTTTATGGTACAAGAATGATAAGTTTAGGTACATGGAATTTGTAGTATTTATTGGTACTTAGATAATTTTTTCTGTCTAAGCTATTAAAAAAAAAAAACTAGGTATGCCTTAGGCTTCTACTATGTTCACCTAATATACCCAATTTTTTTCGAGACGGTAAAAAAAGTCATCCGGTATAATTTTACCTATAAAAATCATCAATACATCTCTCTTAGTTAGATTTCGTGCAGATTCGCCCAACGAACGAAATTTAGCGAAAACTCAAAAAAAAATGAATTTCGCGGACTACCACTGCGCATTATCCTTAAGGCCTAGCTAACTAGCTAATACCTCTATGACTGACAAATCCTCTATGGCTGAGTAATAACACCGAGCCTTTTTCCGGAATGAGAATTTAGCAGGTGAAAAAAATGAAACAGACATAAAGACAAACTATTCTCAATGTCGTATACCTTGTATACTTACACGATACATAAAAATCTAACCCTTTACAAAAAAAATCGGATGCACCACCATTGCAAAGAATTGCACTGAACCTGCTACCCTTTACACAGAAATCGTACGCACCGCCACTGCGCCACATGACAGACGATAACATTGCTATACCCTGATAAGAAGTATTTTATCACGCATAGTTCCACGCTCGCTCAAATCACACTAAACTATCAACAAATAAATAAAAAGGAACCTACCGTGAATGCGTCCGTAGATGTTACCAGTTCAAAAGGCTACACTACAATAGTTCGAAATTCAAATTGGGTTCAGTTTTATACATTGGCATGGCCATAGACTTATAAAAAAGGAGGACTCCACGCCACGCATATCGAAATTGAAGCACAGTAAGCCGACGACGTTGGCACTTTTTTTCGCGCACTGCATTTTCAACGCTCTGCTTAGCGCCGGGAGTTGAAAATCCAACAGTGTGTTTTTCGTCGCGCTGGGATGCACTCTGTTGTTGTAAGTTTGGATTCTCGAAGCTCGGCTCAACACCGAGAGTTGAAAATCCAGTGCGCGTTAAAATCCCGCCACGATTGTTTTACGTCCGTGCGAACGTCGGCTAAGTATGACCGTTTGTTTGTACAAACACGCCTCACGCACACATTTACATCATAGTATGCCGCCCGGTCGCCATTAGGTACATGACACGAGCGACGGCGTCTTTGGAGGTACTCAAATCACGCACACATAGATCGATACGGTGCTTCACTTTCGGATCGTTATGCATGGCGCGGAGTCCTCCTTTTTTTATACGTCTAGATGGGCTTGGCGGGACTTTTTATTTCATGGTGGAGAGAGATCCTCGAAAAGTCCCGAGTTAATTTCGTATACAAAGTTACTGCACTTGCGGGGATCACCGCTGCCGCTGTCTTGTGCAATAACGAACCCATAAAGCGCAACAAGTATCTAATGTGTGGATACAATCATAATCATTTATTTAAATAAAGAAATTATTTTTTTTTTAACCACCACATACGGTGATGTTTCGTGAATGGATAGTAAAAGTATGTAAGAAGAAGTCTGAAAGTACAGTAACAGGCAGTTAATGAAAAGTTGTGTGGAAGTCCGTTGTCTTGGTATGCCATGGGCATGGCATGAGGAAAATGTCGTTATGATAGTTTTAAGTATGAATGTGGATATTATGAGGAGAAGACGAAAGAAACGATGGATGGACTGTGTGAAAAAAAAAAACCCTATGGCTTATTGGCTAGATAGGAAGTGACTACAGAAATGACGACTTAACTTATAGAGAATTGTACTTTGGGAAGAAAAAGACATAGGTATTGCGCCGACACGAAAAAAAAAGAATGATAAAATTTAGGTAGATACCATAGCTATGGTATCTACCTAAATTTTATCGTTCTTTTTTTTTCGTGTCGGCGCAGTACAGCCTATGTCTTTTTCATGCATAGTAACTACAGTAGGTATCCAGTACAGCAATATGCCCGTTTGGAGAGAGATCAAAAGTTCAAGGGTCTTTTTAGATAGCAAATCAGTGCTAAGTAATTATTACCTACATTATTACCAACTTACAATACATAACAATAACATACGTGCTGTACCTACATAGTTACATAACATCACACCTATATCTAATTCCCGAAGAGTTAGGCACAGGCCTCTGCCTACTTAGAATATGATTGTATGTTTGTCTAATATTCTTGCTCTACATAAAATCGTAAATCATTGCCTATGATATTATACCGGGTGTTAGGCCGCTTTCACATATAGGCGACTTTAGCAGCGCGACAGTCGCGCGGCTGACGCGCGCCTGTCGCGCTGTCAAAATTTCATAGTTTAAACAGAAGCGTAGTAGTAGTAAATGCTCTAAGCATGGGGGCAGCGTGGTAAACCTATTTACCGTGCACAGACCAAGTAGTACTAAGAGAACTCCTCAACAATTAATGTCCCTGCAGGAAAAGCAATAATTCTCTTAAATAAGGACCAGGAAAACTGGAGCTACATGGTGAAGTCATCATGACCATTATGCATTTTGACGAGCATAAATTACTTAGCAACCATATTAGAGTAATCGAATCGCAACACGTGAAATAATTTGGTATAATTGAGTAGTTCCGATGGCCATCTGTGGTCTTCATCATCAGTTCCACTTCACCAAATGGTGCTTTCCGAGAGCAAATGCACGAGTAAAACAACATCCCGACATAAATTTTTTGGAAGTCGGTTGTTTTTTTTTTATAAAAAAGTTTTTGCATTAGTTATGTTTTTGTGATGAACAGAGTTGGCGCTGTGCCGATCACATTAAATTAGGTATAGGCTCTGATACTTATACTTTTATCAGTGATGTCGCTTGGTGTCTGAAGCGGCGTGGAATACGCTAGGGAAGGTTGAAGTTTACCATGATATTTATTGGTCTGACCATTTTCCACTTGCCATTCAAGTTAACCTTGGAATGGTTATGCCAACGAATCCATCAGCTAAACTAGGGAATAGGATATGTGATAAGGCTATATGGGGTGAAAGAGATGCAGCACAAAAAGACTGTTACTATAAGTTATGCATGGAGAAACTTAAAAATGTAGACTTCCCATCTGAACTCGGAAATTGTTGTGATAATTTTTGCCATAACAAGGAACATTGTAAAATAATTGATACCTTGTACATTGATATTGTGACGTCGCTTCGGGAAGCGGCAGAAGGCAGCTCTAGTTTGTTAAGAGATGGGAGGGGTCGGCGTACAGTGATTGGGTGGAACAGGTATGTCAGGGATGCTCACGGGAACGCCAGAAGGTCCTTTCTTAACTGGGCGTGACATGGGAAACCTCACATAGGGCAGCTTTTTGTGGAAATGAGAGAGACGAGAAAAGTTTTTAAGCAAAAGTTAAAGTTTTGTCAGGATAATGAGGAACAAATTAAGATAAACATTTTGGCAACAGAACATAGGGGCAAGCAGTTTCAAAAATTTTGGAAATCCACGCAAAGGTTGAGTCCAAAACTTGCGGTTCCGGTGAGCGTCAACGGCATGACTGAGCCTGGGGAGATTGCGGATATGTTTAAGAGGCATTTTGGAGTGACCTCGCGGCTTCAATCGGAGCGACGGGGTGATGTAGCTGAGAGTAGATTGTCTGGTGTTCCAGTTAATATTTCATCAAAGGAGATACGGAACATCATACAGTCGATGACCATGGGGCAAATCTCCAGGTCACGATAAATAAATAAATAAATAAATAAATAAATAATATCCTCGGACATTTCACACAACGCCATCTATTCCCAAGCTAAGCAACCTAATGCTTGTGTTATGGTAACGAGATGGCTGATAAACTACTTATATACATTTTTTTTTGTAAATACATACATATTATAGATAGAAAAACACCCAGACTCGGAACAAATACTTGTAGGTCGTACAAATATTTGTTCCGTGCGGGAATCGAACCCGCGACATGATGCGCAGCAGTCAATCGCTCAACCACTGCGCCAACCGTGTCGTCAAACGATGACCTCAGCATAGAGCACTTCCAGTATGCCGGTCCGCATCTCCCAAGAGTCCTATCTATGCTGTATAATCATTGTGTGAGACATTCGTATTTACCAACTGATCTGATGAAGACGATAGTTGTGCCCATAGTCAAGAACAAGACCGGCGATGTCTCAGACAAGGATAACTATAGGCCAATATCGTTGGCTACTGTAACAGCGAAGGTGCTTGATGGTGTGGTGTGGGGACTTAAAGTAGTTGCGTGCCAAAGCTAAGGGGTAGGCTCAGTATTGATAAAGGAAACCAGGAAAAATAAAAAAAATAAAAATAAAATAAAAACAAAATAAATATTGCAAGATCAACCAAATTCAGTACCTAATACCAATCGTTAAGAATTAAAATTATTTTATTTGTTTAAATGTCGAACGCGTTGTCTATTTGTCCTTCATCAGTTCATCACTTCTCGCGTCCGAATACTAAAATAATTTTAATTCTAAATGATTGCTATTTTAAGATTTTTAAGTTAGTAAATCTAAATTAGGTTGATCTTGCAATAATTTTTTTTATGTTTTTTTTTATTTTTTTTCATTATATTTTCTTTTTCTTTTTCCTGGGTTCCTTATTTTATTTTATTTATTTTTATTTATTTATTTATTTAGGATCTCCAACAAAAGATATACACAATACATGAAACATAAATATAGGGAACATCAGGTATCAAGTAGGTGTACTTTTTCACTTACAGGAGACCACAGCATGCAAAAAAATGTTAACAACTAAGCTAACAAGTTAAAATATTAATAATAAGTAAAATTATAAGTGAAATTTGAAGAAAAATTGATACATTTTTAAAGGACACAAAAAAAAAACAAACAGAAAAGACATAAAAAAATGAAAGTATAACATTTAGAGACACCTAAATTAAATCTAATAAACATTTCTTATATTTATCTTCCTTTATCGATACTGAACCTACTCCTAAGCTATGGCACGCAACTACTTTAACACCCTGTATACTTAGGTACCTACCTACAAAGGTGTTAAAAAATTAACTCATAAAACTCTAAGGAGTGCTTTATACCATTGAACTGAATAACTTTTACTATGGGACCAACTTTGAAATCCCGAAAAAAATATCAGCCGTTCGGTGTTCCATACATTTTGACATACTGAATTATGCGATCATAATATTATGTAGGCAACAGCGGATTTTTTTCGCGATTTCAAAGTTGGTCCCATAGTAAAAATTATTCAGGTCGATGTGCCTAGTGTTAACTTGGAACTATTAAAAAAAAGTTTAGGAGAAAAATAAGAAAAAACTTTTTCGAACAAATAAAATAACATAGTAGCATTGACTTATATATTCAATGCATAGTAGGGATTGAATTAAAATGTAAACATCCTTTGTAGAGATTTCCAAATGACCTGCGTAACAAAACGGCAACGTGGTGTCAAAAATTCTGTCGTTTTAAGGTGTATGACCCTAGATAACTATGCGTAGTACTTAGTCAGCTGTTACGGCAGATCTAGCGTGTTTCAACAAAGAAAAACTAAAAAATAATCCTGTGACTAAACTATTGCTTCTATTTATCTGATTTTTAATGTAGAGGCTGAAAATGATACAAAGTATAAGTATGTGGTTTAATTTAATGCCTCTCGTCCATATCAACCTTGTTTATGGTGTTAAAAAATTAACCCAAAAAACTATATGGAGTGCTTTTTAAACAGTTAATCTGTGTTAACTCTTAGCTATTAACTACATGTGAAATGCTGAAAAGCAATGTATCGAATCATTGTATATCAATTTAGATGAAATGTGAAAGAAAATGCATAGGTGTACAGAAATTAATGCATTTATGAACGAATTGAAGTGTTGCCTTTCCTAGAACCGTAGTCCGTGACCTTTGAGATAGCTAGTTCAATGCGATAGTATAATAAAGAACGCCTTTGTCCCAAATCGTGTAAGGTAAATCCCCCAACATAATACGGTCAGCAACAGAAGTCGGTCGACACTGCTACTTTCTGACATCATCTAAATTAACACAAAATGATAACCTGCGCTTTAGCATTTCATTTAATAGCTAAGAGTTAATTTTCTTTAAAATTTACATCTGTTCCGATTATAATTAATTATTTTTGTCAATAATTAACATTTAGAAAACACAAGTTTATTGAACTTGTGTTGCTGACTGTACCTATGTATGAATTATGAATAAGAATGTCCCTATTATCCAAGAGACATAATAAAATCTCGCCGTGTTCGACTGTTCGTACGGGCTCGCTCGAATGATATTCATACATATTATTATGCAAAAAAAACTAGGTAAGTATTGTAATTTATTATTATTATCTACTCTACTCTTCATACTAGCGGGCATTAGCATATTATCAGCCTATAATGTTCCCACTGCTGGGACACAGGCCTCCTCTCTTCAAGAGTGAGTGGGTCCACCACGCGGGACCAATGCTGTTTGGTAGTTGTCACAGTCATTATTTAAGTACAACATACAATTTGATATTTAATGACCTGCGAATTGCAAAAAAAGCGTAAGAAAATTTGAATTTCGCGGTCACAGGCATGAGGAAATGCATGAAGTTATAGCTAATAGGCTAATGATTTAGTATCAGAGCTCGCGACCACAACATGGCGATGATTGTTTGCATCATAGCGTTATTCTATTCTATTCTCTGTGATAATATGGACTGTAGGTACTATCGACAAAACGAACGCCTTTACACCTTGAAGTTGCTTTTTACTGATTCATTGAAGAAACCCTGCCCCTATGGTCCTTTGTTCTCATAAAACAATAGAAAGTCGGAACGGCACAAAACATTTGCAAGCAAAAAAAGTAAGTTTAAAAACTAAAACCCGACTACTGAAAAATCACGCTCTAAAAAGTATGAAACAAGAAAACATTCTCATCTGAAATTAGCAAAAGACAGACAATTTAATAATCCGGATTCAATTTCGTGTGACTCCGGATTTTTAAATTGTCTGTCTTTTGCTAATAGTAATAGTATTGATAAGAGTATTGATGATTTTTATGGTCAAAATTATGTAAATACATATTTGTTATTTATTTATTTATTTAATCTTTTCGCACAAAACACAGTACAAAGGCGGACTTAATGCCTTAGGCATTCTCTACCAGTCAACCAAGGACGTTGACGACTCTGCACGAAATCTAACTTAGAGAGATGTATTGATGATTTTTATGGTTAAAATTATGTAATACATATGTTTTATTTCCGCGTATCATACTTTGATCAAGATACAACCTGACACGGACTTGCAAATTGCAAAAAACCCAAAACAAAAATGAATTTCGCGGGCTACACAGCGCAATCACCTTAAAGGACAATTCCATAGGCCATACCCATAACCAATACCATATAGGACAACACCTATGGCACAAGCTTCGATCAATATTATTGATCGAAGGACACAAGGAAATTAATCTCAATCGCAATGCCCACTCATCTTGAAAATAGATTCAACATCAAGTATATTTTCCGGAATGGCCACATTATGATTTGAGGGAGCTGAGCTAAAAGTACTATAATGCTCTAAGACTATACTTGGTCTGTGGAGTCACCAGGAGTCACACACAAACTAGAATAATTGTGGAGTAACTAAAAGAGCTAAAAGACTCGTACCTATTTCGCGTCATTAATTGTCATTTAATAAAATTTAAAAAAAAGTCATTTCGAAAGTGTCGTGTGGCATTGGTGTATCTTCATGTTGAATTATCGCTAAATTATAGAATTCTGTTGAATAGTTACAATGTCGGAGCATGTGCTACCGGCCGAGGAGCCGATACGATTTGTAGCTCCAATTATTCAAGACAATCCAACAGGATGGGGCCCAGCCGAAATGCCGGAGCAATTTCGGGACATGCCTTACCAACCTTTCAGTAAAGGCGATCGCTTGGGGAAAATTAGTGATTGGACTGTCGTACAGGACAAGAAATATCAAAGTAAGTTTTCTCCCAACCTGCTATAAATATTAGTCACGAATTATTGCTCTCAACATTACGTTTCTTTGAGGTTATGATGACGTTTTTTGCACCAGCTTATTTCCCAATGTTGCACTGTACCATAGTGCATAGAAGGGTACTGCGAATTAAAATATTTTTTTTTTAATTGTTAAATTTATTGCAAAGTCCCGAAACAAACTTTAGAAACAAGTTTCATATAACTTTTCCAGTGTTATTCATGTTTTTGTCAAAATATTTTGCTCAAACCCTTCTTAGATAAATTAACTCTTTTCCAGACAAGTATGCTTCTCAATTCGGCGCTGGTTCGTCGTACGCGTACTTCCATGACGAAGACGAGAGTTCTTTCCACCTGGTGGACACTACAAGGGTTCAGAAGCCCCCGTACCAGCGAGGTCGTGCTCGCGGGCAGAGAGGCCGCGGTCAGCGGGGCGCGCGTACGCCAGGCGGCATGACCACCCTCAATAAGGGCAACTACATGAGAAATGTAACTTATTTACTTATAGAAAAGCACCTTACTTTGAAAAGAATTTATGGAATACCATATTATGCTTCTTATCAGTGTCTTCATACAATATTCTAATTCATTATTTTAAGCATTTTCAAATGCTTGCAAGATCTTAGATCACTTTTTAAATTACTTCATCATTTTTGATTCTTGTTAGACAATCGAGTTAGTTTTCATATAATTTGCCCATTTGTTACTTCTTTTCAGCAACGGGATCGTAAGCTTGGCAAGAGATGGGGCCAGAGAGGTGCTCCGATGAAAATCCGTGATGCATCTGTCACTGTGAGACCCACATGGGTCACTATCGAGGACATGGACTTCCCTCGTCTTGCTAAGTTGTCTCTACCTGGTATTAAAGAAGGTACATTATGTGTTACTGACTCCTTTCACAAATTCTAAGGCATAGAATACAATAAGATTGGCAGTACAGCAATTAATTCTGATGATGTTGTAAGTTAACAAAGCACAGATGAGAAAATGGCATTGCAAATCTACTATTTACATGACTGCCCAAAAAAAGGTGTGTTATGATTATATACACATCTATTATATCAACCTTTTGGTCTCCCGTACAACCCCAAGCCATTGTGATATTGATAGGTACTTATTATTGGTATCCATCCCAGTATGAATAGGTAATTTGGGTTTATTTATTACACAACTTGCCAAAAAAACGACATGCAATATTTTCAGGGTTTATGTACCTATGTGAATGTTTCTTTTTCCTGTGTCTAAACACTTTGTTGTACACAAAACATTTAATTTCATTAACCACTGAGTGTCAATTTATAAACCGGTTTTCTGTTACAACAGGTGAAGACATTGTGTGCGGTGGTACACTGGAGTACTATGACAAAGGCTATGACCGTGTCAATGTGAAACATGAGAAATCGCTGCAGCGTATTGACCGAATCTTCCATACGGTAAGTTATTTTATTTTACGGATTTAAGCTGTCTATGAGGAAAGATGACGCGCGGGCTCGCGAAAGATAGAAGGAGTGGAGGGAGGCCTTTGCCCAGTTGTGGGACAGAAGGAAGTAATAAAAAAAATATGTCTGTAAGTTTAGGCATAGGCTTAAAACTTTACAGTAATATTTTCTTCATGTTGATTAATTTATCTTCATCATCATTCTGCCCTTAACCCAATTTATTTGGGGACGTCGCGGCGCAACATGTCGATAGTAACTCCCTTTCTAGCCATCGTTTTTTTTTAACAATTTTTTATTGTGTTTATCTTCTCAAGGCCTAGTAGTAGCAAAGTAACCTTGAACTTGCTGATTTATTTATATACAACATTAGTTTTTGTTTACACTAAACCCGAAAAAGGGTCTTTGTACTCCATCATTTTCAAAAATTTTTTCTATTGGTCCAACCTTGAAATCGCGAATAAAAAATCAGCTGTTCATTACATTTTGACGAGTTTGAAGTATATAAATGTACTGAACAGCTGATTTTTTTTCGCGATTTTAGGTTTTGGTCCCATAGAAAAGTTGTTCAAAATGATGAGTACAATGACTCAATGACTGATGAGTATGATGGTCTTTCCTTCATACACTAGCACCAGCCTCATTGAGCCCTTTAAAATATCCATTAAGTTCATAAGTATAATAATGCCCATGCTAGTTGGAACTGCTAGGACAATATGTCCCATGGTTAGTTGACACAGGACATTATAATTGGGAAAGCCAGACCCCAGCTACACATTTTTTACGTGTCTGAAATCAAATGCAGTAATATAAGGCATTATTTTGTTGCTAATGAATACATTTGGATCGGCAGCCTTGTCTTTGGTCCTACACTTTATTTACGACTTGAACAAACATCGAGATTTCTTTATTAAGTATATTTAAGTTTAATATGAATGTAAAAAAAAAACCTTCCATTATAAATGATCTAAATGATAGTTATGGCCGCATCAAAATCCGTTGCATAGTTTAGGTCACACAAACAGACATGAAAAGCGATTTTCAATTATAATATCTATTATTTTATGATACTTTATTGCTTACCAGACTCCTAACATGTCTGTAAGGGTTATAACATCAGTACTAATTTCATGACATTTCTCAGGTGACTACCACGGACGACCCGGTCATCCGACGGCTGAGTAAGACGGTGGGCACGGTATACGCCACCGACGCCATCTTGGCGACCATCATGTGCTGCACCCGCTCCAATTACTCCTGGGATATTGTTATTGAGAAGATTGGTATGTATTAATGATAAAAATGCGGTGGGTGCGGCCTGCTTGCAGAATGCGTTGGTTCATAGAAAATTTGCGTTGCGTCGCGGTGCGGCCCGCCCCAATATTGCATTAGCAGGAGTGCTTTATACTACTAGGATAAAACCTATGGAGAGAAATATGAATAGCAAAGGACAGTATACTTAATTAAACTACTAAATCACTGCTCGACCTATTCTCTCTCATTTGGCGGCCTTTTTCCACACACACCTATTTTATTTTTATGTTTGTAACGTTTTACATTTATCTATATTGGTATTGATAATTATTTATGTATTTTTTGTATATCTGCCCGTGACATCACAGCGGGTCCTATCAGAATACCAGCGCTGCGACACTTATTTTAAATGTCGCAGCATCATGCTGAGATAGGAACCTTTTGGCCTCGTTTCTGTTGTTTTTATTTTATTTTTATTTTTTATAATTTTATTTCTTTATTTTTGTTAACTTTTATCATTGTGTCTTTAGTTTTAGTTTGTGATCTTCCTGTGCGAGTCACAATAAATACTTTTTTTTCCTTTTTTCTTTCTTTCTTATTTTGATGATAAACACTGAAAAAAATATCTTTACTTTCATATATTCTAGAAAAATTATGGTGGTGGTGATGATGGTTATGCATGCTCTTAGAAGTATGGTCACCTCACAATCAGATTATACCATAGATATAAGAAAGAAGATGTGCCCAGTATGCTAAAATGTATTGGAACCCTGTGTCTCCACTTTTTCCCTTTGTTACTTTCATGATTTTAAAGACAAATACGGTAAAATACTTGTGTTTCATATGGAAAGTGATTCCATGATTTACATGGCTTCGGTTTTTACAAGAAACCACTGAACAACACGGCATTTTCTTATAAATTGTCACGGTCACGTCGAAAGCGCACTAGTTCGCGAAGACGGAATTTGTACTATGAACGGCTCATACTGAGAATGTCGCGCGGACACATTTTCGACCGCTTGCCACTTCTCCTGTTTTTGTATTTCTATAGATTATACAGACTATGTTCTGTAAAAAAATTATAACATCCATACTATACTGTTAAGGTGACAAGCTGTTCTTCGACAAGCGCGACAACACTGAGTTCGACTTGCTGACTGTGAACGAGACGTCTGTGGAGCCGCCCACAGATGACGGCAACTCCATCAACTCGCCGCGCAACCTCGCGCTCGAAGCCACCTTTATCAACCATAACTTCAGCCAGCAGGTTAGCTTACATAATATTATCTAACCAGTATGCGAACGTTAATAGGGCACACATGAAAAAGTACCTACTGCTTTTTAGAGCATTGAGTCTATCACTAATACTGCCGTCATAATGAAAAAAGGCACAACTAACATTTTTGTCAAAATTGAGTTATATTATTATACATATTTAGAATCAGAAAAAAAAGGCACATCTACTCAATTTTTTATAGAATTTTGACAAAAATGTTAGTTGTGCCTTTTTTCATTATGACGGCAGAATACATGTGAGACAGTCTCTAAAACACGAACGGCAGCAGGGTATGATTATGGAGCTATGTCGCAAACCATGCTCCACGTCCTATCTTGCCCTCTGTGTCCCAAAACATGCAGCAAAGTGATCTCTGCACTGCCACCGCTGACGACGCCGTGGAAGTGGCGAAGTTTTTTGTCAACAAGATCTAAAATACAATCATGCCAGCGACACGAAGAAGAAGAAGTCTCTAATACCCATATTCTAAGTCAAAACCTCGTGATTTCCTCGACTCGACTCAACCTCACTTACGTAGTAAGGTATTCACAGTTACAAATTATACTCCACATCTCAAACAGTTTCCTTAGTTGAGGTGAGTTTGAGTTGAGGAACCAGCTGTCAAATATAGGGTCTGTTGGCATCTACCTTATAAGTAAGGTAAACGGAATATTTCTCCAAACAATGACGTTTTCGTGATGTATCACCTCGACTCACACTCATTCGAGGAACCTCATAATATCCTTAATCTTACGACTGTGAATACCGATTTTGAGGATCTTTCCACTCACGTACGCCTTGAGGTCACCTAGACCGAGTTGAGTCGAGGAGCTTTCAAGGCTACGACTTAGAATATGGTTGTAAAACTCTATGCTGTATAAGAGTAAGAAACTAGCTGGAAATAGGTGAACTAATCATTCAATCATTAGACTGCAATTCACGAACCCGTAAAACAACTTAGATGTTGCAGCTACCGGCATTACGACTGCAGGGGTTCACTGACTGCTCCAATCATAGCTAAAAGATATTTATGAGAATAAAGGAAAGTGCAAGTGAAGTACTCGGTATTTATACTCTTTGACCGAATTCCGTAACTAGCATCATTGAAGCACCTCGATATGAATAGGTTATTATTATTCGAAACACGCTCCAAGACGAGACTACTAGACATAAACGATGTCGTCGCTGTTAAGAGTTGTTGTCACCAATTTTGTTGGCTGTGTTATTAATTATCAGAGATTGCGTACAACTTTGCACATAAAATGAGATACACTTTATTACATTGTGTGTGTCTAACAAGCCATATCCCGATATTCAATTAAAACCATCAAATTCACTGAATGATAAGTATGTACAGACGCCAGCACATCAAGCTACTACAATCTGTCAAACTTTAATAGATTTTCATCTTTATCGCTAAAGCATTAGGTTCAAGGTTGATTGGGAAAATTTGACAGTTTCGGGTGGCTTGACTTGCTGGCGTCTGTACTTATGTAACAAAGTACTTCTAAATATGAAATTCCGAATGTTTAGTTACAAAAAATTATCTTATTTTACCAATAAAACATCTAACCCTATTTTTCCTTATAACAGGTATTGAAGAACGGCGCCAACGAAACCAAGTACAAGTTCCCCGAACAGAATCCGTTCGTGTCTGAAGAGGAGGAGGGCGAGGTCGCCTCCGTGGGCTACCGCTACCGCAAGTGGAACCTCAACAATGGTGTGGTGAGTTATACACTATTTTCATTAGTTCATCAAACTGCGAAAATCTGACGATCTTATTTAACTAACACGTTTGCGTGAGCATTGTTTTGCAACATCGTGTTGATATATTATGAAATGACGCAACGTTATATGACGGCCTCTAGATTGTCATATTATTATATTTCGACGGAACGTCTTTGGACGTCTACTTTATAGGCAAATTCCTATGGCGCATCTACTTTGCACCGCAACACGTTCGATTTTCAAAGCTGCGTGACTTTAAAAAAATCGGCGGAAAGTCTAGAGATGAGGTTGTTCACGCTAACGTGTTAAAAATCATTAATTCATACCGCTTGCTCTGCCTCCCTCCGGGTGTGATAGAGAGAGTTGCAGTCTTGGAGGCAATTACCTACATTTCCTTTTTGAAATATTGTTTCAGGCGATAACGTTTTCACACCCCTAAACCTTTCACTAGGTCTGTACGTTTCTTTTTTAGTAATTCAGTTTACTTTAATAATAGCTCTTTACCTATGAAATTGCCGTTTTGTATGAAAAAATTTAAACGAATTTTTTTCATGTATTTTTTATTTGTATTAATCGAAGTAATCACTCATGCAATCAATGCATCTTTGCCAACGCAGTGGCAGTTTATTGATGCCCTTCTTAAAGAAATCAGCTGGTCGGGAGGCAACAAATTCTTCAAAGGCATTTTGTACTGCCTCTCGGGTATTGAATTTTTTTCCCGCCAAGAAGTTATCCAAATTCTGGAAAAAGTAGTAGTCTGTAGGCGCAAGGTCTGGTGAGTAGGGCGGATGACGGAGAGCTTCCAACCCCAGTTCTTGCAACTTGGAGACCGTCTGCTGTGCAGTATGAGGTCGCGCGTTGTCGTGCAGGAGCAGCGGAGACGAGCGATTGACCAATGCTGGTTGGAGATGTGCCAGCTTCTCCATCATTGTGTTCAGTTCTTCACAGTACACATCTGCAGTAATGCTCACCCCGTTTGGTAAGAAGCTGTGATGAATCACACCGGCGCTAGACCACCAAACAGTGACCATCACTTTTCTAGGGGTAAGTTTTCGTTTAGGGCATTGTTTAGGTGCTGAACCAGGATCCAACCAACTTGCTGAGTGCTTGCGGTTATCAAACAGAATCCATTTTTCATCGCAGGTAACAATGCGGTTCAAAATTCCTTCATTTGTGTGTCTGTTGAGCAGTGCAAGGCACGTCTCGACGCGTACTTCGCGCTGGCGATCATTGAGTTCGTGGGGCACCCATTTGTCAAGCTTTTTTACCTTGCCAATTTGACGCAAATGGACCAATATTGTTTTGACGCTAACGTCGAAAGCTGCTGCTAATTCAGCCGTAGATTGTGTATCATCAGCTTCCACAATCGCCTTTAATTCGTAATTGTCGACCAAAGTCTTCGGACGACCGCGAGGTTCATTTTTCAGGTCGAAATTTCCAGAACGGAAGCGAGCAAACCAATAACAGGTGGTGCGTTGGTTTGTAGTGTTAGCTCCGTAAACGTCGTTGATGTTGCGTGCCGCTTGTGCCGCGTTGCTGCCACGACGGTACTCATATTCCATAATTACTCGAATTTTTAACGTATCCATGATGACGAAAAAGATTGAAATGCGATGAAAATGTAACACTAATCAATAAACAAATGACTACTTTTGGAAAAAAAAATCCATGTTTTTAAAATAAAATTAATTTGAAATTAGAATTCTTAGCCAAACAAAAATTATTTTGATTTGAAATGGCCAGTACTGCAGAGCGGCAATTTCATAGGTAAAGACCTAATATAAAAAAAATAAAAATGCTAAAAGTTTTAATTCAAAAATATAGATATTTAGATGCTAATAACTTATTATATCGCAATATTTATAATAAAAACTTACGGAAGGTCCGTAAGTTTTTATTCATTATATCTACAAGCTACAACATTTCCAAAAATTATGAAAATTAGACTGTTTACGGCGGGAAAAACGTTATTGCTTTTTGTATGAAAATTTACAGCTTCACAATCCTCATAAAGTCAAAAGTCACAAAAAGCTCACTCTTCACCAGTTCCTAGTGTTTCAGCTAGGAAGAGAAAAATCGTATGAAGATGATGATTCAAATCATTTAACAATCTGCTCACACTTGGACCCAATAATAGATCTATACAAGTTATTTAAAAAGCATTGACCGCACCCACATCATATGCACCATACTGCATACATAATTATTTACTAGCTGTAGCATATGCCAAATTTCATCGAAATCCGTTTTAGTGTGAACATAAATAAAAAAATAATTAGTTAGGATGCGTAATTGCGTATTAATTTAATTGACAGCTTACTTTGATTGATTGATCAATCTCTATTAAGACAACCGCGGGGTAATTGCGTAACACACCATCAATCGGAATCGGTTTCATTTTGACAGTTCTACAACATTCATTGCTTTATTTACGTAGCTGAGCAGACAAATTTTTCGAACCTAAGAAGCAATGGATGAGCAATTTATTTTTATTATCTCATAAATTATTAACCTTTCCATGTCTTTACATCCTAGAATTAGCATTATTTGTAATAACAAATCGATGTCTATTTGCAACCTTATTAGAAACTAGAAAACGAGGTACACCTATGAGATCACAATACCAGAATCTATTGTGCACGGGCGTATTTAAAACTAGCTTATTAAAAAGAAATGTGATTTGTATGGCTCCTGTTATCTTTAATAAAATACCTGACGAAATTAAAATGTTACCGTTGCAAAAATTTAAAAAACGTTTTACAGAATTACTAGTAGATAAATGTTATTATTCTGTGCAGGATTTCTTAAATGATAATTTTTTGTAATATCTTTGTCACTACTTTGTATCACATTTGCATGCTATATTAAGGCAGAATGTACATGGATCCTATTATATAATTTAACAACTTATTTTTATGTACACACATTCGAAGCAAATAAAGACCTATTCTATTCTATTCTAATTTGTTTCAAATTATTCATATTCCGATTGATAGTGTGTTACGCAATTAGGGTGCCGGTAAAACTTTATGATTAACTTTTTACTGGGTGTCCTAATAGAGAGCGATTGTCGCGCCAATACGCGATCATCCCGAGATTAAGATCGCGATCGGAGTTCGGCAACACCGAACAAATGTTTCGGGGTCACCGGTTACCCTTCCATTCTCCCAAAAACAGTCCATAGAACTCTTGAAGACGATGCGGAAGGATAATTTTAGTATCATCCACATTCACACAAATAAAAAAAAAAATATATATATAGGAATGAACATTCAGAAGGCGATTGAAATCCAATATTGTTGGATCGATTCACTACTGAATTCATTTTTGATTCATTTTGTGTTCAGACCAATTAGTAAGTAGATGGAGTGAAAGATGCCGAGTAGCATAAGCATAATCAGCCTATAATGTTCCCACTACTGGGACACAGGCCTCTTCTCTTCGAGAGGGAGTGGGCTGTAATCTATCACGCGGGCCCAGTGTAGTGCTGGTTGGTAGATGTTGCATGTCATCGAATTTTTGTCAAAAATTATCAAAAAGTGAATCGTCTGATATCGGCTTAGGCATTTATTTATCTAAAGTTCTACGGATTTCAATGCAAAACCCATGTTTCCAGACGCTGGTCGCCCGATGCGAGCATGACGCCGTAATGCAAGGTCCTCAAAACGAGACCCAGTTCCTGAGCATCAAGGCACTGAATGAGTGGGACTCGAAGCTGGCCAACGGCGTGGAGTGGCGCCAGAAGCTGGACACGCAGCGTGGTGCTGTACTCGCTAATGAACTGAGGAACAACTCTTGCAAACTTGCTAAGTGGACTGTTCAGGTATGTTTTTGCGGCCTCTATCTATTGTTTTTGGTTAAGGCGAAAGCGCCAGGGTACCTCGCGAAATTCAAATTTGCTTAATAAGAGATTTGAATGAAGTCCTAAAATTAAGTAAATAATTTTGTGCAACACTAATATTTTCAGTTTTAAAATCTACTTCACGCGTTTGTGGTAGGTAGGCCCACTGATCCAAATCACTGATGTTATCCTCTAGTCTCTAGTCCTCAGAAAATCATCGGTCTTTCAATCTTATTAATTAATTCCAATATCTTGTCAAATGTACTATGTGTTGTTCTAGTTGTTTATGCAATTACTAACGAATTGGATTGTTATTATTTCGGAAATAAATGATTATTATTATAAAAGACACACATGATCTATAACCACCGTTTCAATCCGCAGGCCCTGCTAGCCGGCTCCGACCAGATCAAGTTCGGCTACGTATCTCGTACCCAAGTCCGCGACAATTCGCGACACGTCATCCTAGGCACGCAGCAGTTCAAGCCGCACGAGTTTGCCGCGCAAATCAACTTGTCTATGGACAACGCGTGGGGTATCCTACGGTGCATCATCGATATCTGCATGAAGCAGAAGGATGGTGAGTTTATGGTCATACTAATTTAATAGGAATGATGCCTAGGTAAAAAAAATATATATATTTAGTCCGTCAGTCAGATAATAAAAAAATATTACACACGTATTTTTTGGTTCGTCATATTAATAAAAAAAATACTTAGACAAAAACGTATTAAAATTGGGGAGTGGGGGGTCGCTACGTCACTACATATAAAATATAGCAAGGAGTGACATCATGCTACATTTTAACTCTAATGTATCGCCGTAATCTTTTGATTATGTAAAAAAAGAAAAAATACGTGTCAAATATTTTTTAATAATATAAATGACGGACAAAAAAAAATTTTACTCATCGTATCGTTTTCAGTCGTATTTAGTTTGTAGTAACGCTGTCGAGTGACCAAGTGGTTTCACAAGGTCGACTCCCAACGTTCGGGCGACCGTGCCTTGTCTATAGCATCCTCAGTAAACCAGTGGCAAAAGCATCAAGATCGATTACACATGCATCTATTTCTACACATGCAAAAGCTACCGCAAGTATTGAAGGCGGACACCGAACTTATTAAAACCGACCGCGAAGCACAAAACACAAAATCAACTAATGCTACTTACTCGAGCGATAGCAGCCAATGTGCTAGCCTTAGAGCTTATCCAGATAACTCGTGCAGACTCTTAAGCCAAGCGCACATTACAGCCGCAACGGCCCTCAGCGCAACGCATTTTCATACAAATAAATATGGTGCGGCCCGCTGCTGCGCTAGTTCATAGAAAATGTATAAAACTGATGATGGAAATGTTTGCAATGCGTTGCGTTGCGGCGCGCCACTATATAAGCTAGGCTTTACCCTCAAGATTCGCGTTCAAAAATGTATCTCATTCAACTCTTCAATTTCCAGGTAAATACCTAATCATGAAGGACCCCAACAAGCCTCTGATCCGCCTCTACGACATCCCCGACAACACGTTCGAATCGGACGCGTCAGAGGAAAGCGGCGACGAACAAGCCGACACTCCATTCGCACCACTCTATTCCTACGGGAACACCAAGAGAATTTAGATAAAATACAACACATACGTTGTACTTTAAAGACATTACTTGTACTTCAAGGTTATCCCTTGTACTCGAAGGTCATCTCTTGTACTTTAAGGTCATCTTGTACTCCCAAGGTCATACTTATTATTGTATAGCTGGTATTCTACAGTAGCCTCTTACATCTTCCGATTGCGTGGCAATCTGTATAAGGTTGCCATAATAATATAAGGTTTCAGGTAATCACTATGTATTTCACATTTTTATTCAGCCGAATACAATTTTATAGTCACATTTTGGTTTTTGTTTTGGCCCAATTCGTTTGGTAACGGTCTTTTCCCATTAAAATAGTTTTAACTAAGCTTACCCTGACTATAACTTTGGAAGACTTTTAATAGTAAGTAATATAAACACAAGTTTCTACATCAAATACCTCGTTGTGTCGGTCAATTTTGTACTATTGGCTTATTCATAACTAATACCAACATGTTAAATCTTTAACAAATAATATACATAAAATAATGCTAGTAAAGTAAACCTACAAAAAATATTTACGAAATGCCACTTGGAGTGTAAAACTTTTCGAAATACTAAAATGACTGACAGCTTATTAAATTGTTCTATGCTTTTTCTACGTTCCCTGTGTTTAGCACCTGTTCCTCAGGCCGTAGTTCTTGAATATTATTCTGTACCTCTTCTAAAGTTTTGCCTTTCGTTTCTGGGACAAAGAAGTATATAAAGAACAGTCCCACGTAGCCGACGACGGCAAAAGACCAGAAGACCATGTAATGACCGCAAGCATCCTTGACTTGTTGGTAGCATTTTGTTACTAAGAAACTTAAAATGCAAGCTAACATAGTGGCTGTACTTGAAGCTACTCCTTTCACATTTACTGGGAACAATTCTGCTTGAAGTACATAAGGTAAGTTCCCTACACCAACGGCGTATAGCACATTAAAACTCAAGATGCCAACTAGAGGCATCCATGAAATTGCTTGCGATACTTCGGCGCTAACTTGGATAGTATCTTGTAGGAAGAAATACAGGCCAACTAAGGTCATAGCCAGCGATACTCCAAGACAGGATATGAACAGGAGAATTCTTCGTCCGAACCATCTCGATAGGAATGTTGCACCAATTCCTGGAAATTACATTATTGTTTAAACCATAATGCCAGGCAGTTTTGCTTTTTTTTATTTTTAACTTTGTTTCAACGTATGCAATGTTGATATTTGTTTAGCAGTTAAAACGTCATATTTCTAGGGTTACCTGCTCC
This sequence comes from Cosmia trapezina, assembly GCA_905163495.3. NCBI lineage: Eukaryota > Metazoa > Arthropoda > Insecta > Lepidoptera > Noctuidae > Cosmia > Cosmia trapezina. The sequence continues at coordinate 9,338,433 of LR991030.1, forward strand.
TAACTGCACGAATCCATACACGATACTGGCAATCGAGCCCGATACAAAGTTGCTTTGTCTAAAGATCGGCTCCAAGTACGACTGTACTACGAGAATACCAGTCATGTACTGCAACAGTTTCAACCCTGGAAACAAAATATTCTGTTGGATGAAAGTAATTAAAAAACTGTTTTTTTTTTGCTCCCATTGGTTATATGTACACAGAGTGGTTATATGTCCTTTCACAATTATTTTATTTCTGATTTGCATCAAACACAGTGATCTGTATTTTCATTTGTATAAGGTTGCTGGTGGGTTGCGGCTTTGGTTACCGTCAGAGGTAAAACAATTTTATAACTGAAAAGTCTGTAGATATGACAGGTTTTGTCTATTGCTTCACATGCGTAATTTTTGGAATTCGAACTTTGTGCTGATACTGGCCTCAAATTAAGAGGCATTTTAGCTTCGACCGTGATTTTTGCGTAAATTGGCCCAAATTTGGCGTTCTTCTGAGAAACTGAAAGACTTCGACAACTTGAGTGACATAAGTCGTGGAGAATACTTATTAGTCCATAGCGGCCTCACTTTTCGCGTTTGTCATAAATCTATAAGTACAGGATGAAATTGAAAACAAGCACCAACTCGAAATGGGAGATTGTAGGTACCTACTCATCATTATAAACAACTTACTATTGGGATCAAACCTGAAATCGCGAAAAAAAAATCAGCTGTTCAATACATTAAAATTTATCTACATCATACTCGTCAAAATATAGGGTGCAGCTGATTTTTTTTTCACGATTTCAGTTTTGTCTCATAGTAAAAGTTGTTCTTATTGATAAGTACAATATCCCATTTCTATTTGGCGCACGTTTTCAATTTCATCCTGTCTAAAGACAAAAACTAAAAAAAAAAAACCGGTCAAGAGCGAGTCGTACTCGCGCACCGAGGGTTCCGTTCAGATTTCTGAAAAAGTGTGCTATTTAGAGACATCGTTTTATTTTTCCTGTAATCTTTACATAAACTTCTATAACACAATAATTTCAGATTTTTATCTTTGCAAACTTCGGAGATAAGGGGGGGGGGGAACGGTATTTTTTTTTACATTTTTAGTCAAAAGTCGAAAACTATGCGGCCTAAAAAAAATAAAAAACTGTTTGAGAATGTGCAAACAGCGCTCTTTCATATGATACCCCACATGCCCTAGTAGCCCCACTTCAAATTTTTAAGACCCCCTTTCAGTCCCTGTTACAAAAAAAAAATATAAATATTTTTACTTCTTTCTTATTTGCAAAATAGTTGGGTAAACGTCATCTAAAACTATTCTAAATTTCAAGTTGATAGCATTAGTAGTTCTTGAGATATCCAGCTGTGACAGACAGACAGACTGAGTCACACCATAAGGGTTCCTTTTTTACCATTTTGGTACGGAACCCTAACAAACAACAACAACTGATTATTATAAAGACAAAATTCCGAAGCAAGTTTTTTATAAAATGCGCGACTACATTTTTTCGAGCTCGTGGATTGACTACCTTAAAGCAAATGAAATGAAAATGATAATAATAATATCTCATAAATCTCTTATATAGCGGGTTAGTTCATAGCGGCCTCAGAATTTTGAAATATCTAAGGAATAGCTATAAAAAAAATCCCATTCAAAACCATAAGTCTAGGTACACACAGCAGCAAGTCATGTTACTACCAACTCAAATTTTCTCATTCGATGTTGAACTTAACCTTCAACATTTTAAGGGTTAAAATCATTTGGAGAAATTTTACAGTTTGGTATAAACTGATGTGCTGTTGTCTGTACATAATGCGATGTCGCCTTGCTTCATTATAATACTAATCTGTCAAAACGCAATTTTGTGATAGGCCTCTTAACTATTTATCAACAGTCTAGGAATGTGAAAGGATAAAAACTTGAAAAGCAGTTTCACACTCCCTGATAACAGTATCTATTGGTTTTTGTGAGTAGACTTTGTCTTTATTATTTAGCTAAAACTGATAAGATTCTATTGTCGTTTGTATCCGAAACTGCCTGAGTTAACACTGATAAGTTAGGTAAGACAAGGTTGGGAGTTTGCATTGACAACGTTTGCATTATTTAATCAGCAGTAACATAAATAGGTAGTTAAGTAAACAACACATAGGTCCAACTCAATTTACTATACTTACGTTATTTGGCTTATCCTGTCAGTGTCAAATATACGTGCAAGTACCTACATTTTGCAATTTGCACGTAATTATTAGACAATTGATGCAAGCGGAATGTGAGCGTAATAATTCCGCTCTGTAAGGAAAAGTAGGCTGTCCACGGTCGAATTTTGAACCTGCTTTTTAAACCCACTACATGAAATAATTGTACGGAACAAAGGAAAATCTATAGGTACCTACCTAATGAAGGTAAAATGACAAAACGCTTCAGTAGGTACTATCGCGGCATCGATAAATTCAATATTATGGTTTAGCCACTCTTTTATTGATGCTGATCTCATCTGTACCTAGTTATCTATACCTAGTTATCTATACCTATCTATCTATCTATCGGACAGCTGATTGGGCTATCACTTAGTTATCACCCGATGCAAGACAAAGTGCGGGTCAATAATAGGTACGGTTATAATCATTTATTATGCTGTTCGTTAAAGGGCGGGATTGCAACACAAAGTTACCGGTAGATAAAGTAGGTACCTACTTATATTACTTTTCACAAAAACTCGCACTTTAGAACAATAAAAATAGCGTAACTTTAAACTAAACATGGACATAGGACTATTTAAAGACTAAACTGATTTTGGCGGGAACGCCTGACACATTGAAAGGTTTTACAACTTAAAAAAAAGAACTCAAATTTGGAGGCAGAAGCACTCATGGCTAAGCGAACAGCAGCGTTAGGAACTTTGTGCATAAAAAAAAACAGTTTCTAAGGAGATGCGTAGGAAGGTACGCATCCGAGGAGTTTCAGCTGAGCGGAAAGCTGAATGGATGCGTTCAGCTTTCCGCGTCGTTCCGTACAAAACTGTTTTTATTTTCTATGGACAAAAGCTGGAATAAGCGTAGTTAGGTACGCATCCCAGGGTTGATTCCCCCATTCACGAAATATTTTTTCTATGACCTACAGGTGTTCTGTCTAACTATTTGTATCTGTGAGATTAGTGTTTTACAGGAGTAGGTACACAAGAGGACTTCAAATGTTTTAGGATAAAATACTTTCATTTCTTTTGTAACTAACATACACTTTTATCGATGGGCAACATTTAAGACCTCACCAATCATGCGATGTTTGATGTATCTAACATGTTCCGAGACGTGACCTTGTACGTAGGTAGGTATTTGATAAGATTTTAAGTAGACTTGTACGCTAGACTAGACATATCATACTACTTCCTATTTATATCTCCTTTTGAGCGAATTTTTTGAATTTGTTTGTTGAATGAATACTTTGTTTGCTAACAACACGAACGTGCGTGCCTATTATATTTAGATAAGTAAGTAATACTACTTAATATTATTACAATCCAATTATAGTCAGCTATTGTTCACCTCGACGAACATTAGATAAACAGGGTGGAAGGACAAGGCAACTTTAAGTGAAGTTACAAAAACTCAACATTTGAAGTATTATAGGCAAGAGGTATTGTTATTTCAAATGCTATGTTGATCAACATAATATACAGGGCACGTAATACGTGGTAACCGTTTGCGCGTCGATGTCCCTTCCACCCTGTATATTATGTTGATCAGCATAGCATTTGAAATAACAATACCTACCTCTTGCCTATAATACTTCAAATGTTGAGTTTTGGTAACTTCACTTGAAGTTGCAAAATGTTAATTTTATTGACGTTCAAAACGTGCTGATTCTCATCCTAATTTAAATTAAGTAATTTGGGTTTTTTTATTTAATGATAAATGATTTTGTTTCTGTAAGGGCTAATTTTGACATAGTCAGATAACTTTTATCTGAAGAATAAATATATATATATGACAGTTTGACATATTTTCTTTAAACAACATTAGTTTTTGTTTACCTACCCTAAACCCGAAAAGGGGTCATTGTACTCATCAGTTTGAACAACTTTTTCTATGGGACCAACCTTGAAATCGCGAAAAAAAATCAGCTGTTCCATACATTTGTGTTCACTTAAATCAACAAAATGTATGGAACAGCTGATTTTTTTTCGCGATTTCAAGGTGGTCCCATAGAAAAAGTTGTCCAAAATGATGAGTACAATGACACCTTTTCGGGTTTAGGATAAACAAAAACTAATGTAGTATAAGCTACCACCCTATTTATTCCTCGAATAAAAGTTATCTGACGATTGAAAAATTAGCCCTAAGTATTTTTGTACAAACACTTTTACACGTCAATCATATTTTAAAAACTAGATGATAATAATCCCTAAGTCTTAAAATTCTTCACTCCTCTCTTCAAAATAGCTTAGGGGTGTATATTGAAGTCTAGGAACTAACATGAAATTGTTGTCTAGATGTTTAAATTAAATAGATAGCCTTCCTAATGGTATAGGTACCTACAATGCGTTTCAAATAAGAATAGGATCGACTTAGTGCCATGTTGTGACGTCATAGCTGTCAAATCGAATAAATTGGGTAGGGTGAGCAAAACAACATATCTTTTAATAGTATATTATGCAATTAGTGGATTAAAGGACGGATTTAAAGCGAGGGCCATAGATGAATCACGAGCTAGTGAAGGATTCTAACGACTGAATCACGACCGTAGGGAGTGATTAATGATGATTGAATCACGAGCGTAGCGAGTGATTCAAGTGTTAGAATCCTGAGCGACGCGAATGATTCATGGCCCTCGATATAAATGCGTTTTATTCAAGAGTTGCATACTATACTTTATACCATGACTACGAGAAAAAGAAAGATTTAATCGAAAATAGACATTCAATGATGAAAAAGGAAAGCTAAATTGGTTTTGATGTGTAGGTACTTAAACCAGTCGTGATTTGTTGAGTAGCAAGTTTTCTACTAAGTATATCGGCCGCCCTCTCTTGCATAAATTCAGGTGTTGACACATCTTCTTCATCATTCGAATGCATTTTTAATCGATTTATCATTAAGTATCACTAATATACTTTTTGTGTTAGTACAGCTGACAGTATTTAAAATAGCGCCAATTTACTAAGGACAGCAAAGAACACAAAACAGTTTTTATTCTAATGCTAAACTTCTTGTTGAAAATGTCGACGAATCAAATTGAATTTAGAACACACTAACATAGGTCGAATACACAGATTACACTTACACTAGATACCGCAAGCCATCCGACCAAGCGTGCCCTGCATGTTTGTACTAAAAAAAGTTTGTTAGCACAGTGACGCTTAGCGATTGAAACAATTCTGTTTACGTTGAGCACCTCACTAAATGGCTGGGGTGAAGTTATCGTAGGTATAAAAAAGATGACACGCTCGGTTTTCATACTATCTAATAACATGCCGTATCTAGCCTAGGTACCTACCCTAAATCTGTGGTCGAATACATTGGTGTGTTCCAAATTCAAACATCAAAACAGTGAGTAAAAGTGCTTTTTATTCACTGTTTTCAATGAATAAAATAAGCTTTTTAGAGGGGGAATGGTATAAACAACATTTATTTACGAATCATGAACGAAGAATTTGAAAAAAAAATTAAAAAATTGTTGCCAACAATGAAAATATGAATGAAAGTAGTGTAACTTTAAAGAAGTTCCGTACCAAAATGGTAAAAAAGGAACCCTTATGGTGTGACTCAGTCTGTCTGTCACAGCTGGATATCTCAAAAACTGCTAATGCTATCAACTTGAAATTTGGAACAGTTTTAGATGACATTTACCCAACTATTTTGCAAATAAGAAAGAATTAAAAATATTTATATATTTTTTAGAAACAGGGACTGAAAGGGGGTCTTAAAAATTCAAATTGGGGCTACTAGGCCATGTGGGGTATGATATGAAAGAGCGCTGTTTGCACATTCTCAAACATTTTTTTAGTTTTTTTTAGGCCGCATAGTTTTCGACTTGATGAAAAATGTAAAAAAAATACCGGTCCCCCCCTAACCCCCCTTATCTCCGAAGTTTGCAAAGAAACTATTCTATGTGATAGAGGTTCATGTAAAGATTACAAGAAAAATAAAACGATGTCTCTAAATAGCACACTTTTTCAGAAATCGGAACGGAACCCTCGGTGCGTGGGTCCGACTCGCTTTTGACCGGTTTTTTTTTTCACTTTAATTTAACTAAGACTCGGTTAAACAACGAAAAAACGTTATTGATACGCAAATAAGTTTTCTTTGCAAACCGTACTTTTCCATCAACATTTGACAGATAGATGTTATTGACGTTCCTATTCTTATTTGAATCGCATTGTTGTGAGTACTACGCGGCGACTTTAAAATCTCACGTCCACTGCTGTCCACACTGATTTTGACAGCAAAGAAGAAGGGTCACGATCCATACAAAATTTACCCAGGCCCGGCGCAAACGGAACATATTTTAGTTTTTTCATTATTTTAAGTACATCAATTATCAGGTATTTCTTTTTTAAATTTCAGTGGCTAACCAATTTAAATTGCCTTCACAAGGCAAAATATTATTTTTATCAAACCTACCAATAACGACAGAATTCAAAATAAGAAACTTTACATTATATAGCTATGTTTTAGTAAAGACAATTACAATGGAAAAAACCAAGTTAGGTACCATTGTAGCGAGATAATGGTCGCAAAATGATCGGCATTTCGGCTTATCTCGCAAGTGTGAGATACAAAAATACAAGAATACTGCACTTCTTAAAAGAGCGAGTATTATATTATATTATATATATTATATTATATTACATAATTATATATTTGGATTTTTTGCTAAGTTAGATTAGTTAAATTGCCTGTGTAAGACAAAACATAATGTTTTTCTGGAAATTAGACGAAGGCTTTTTGTTTAGATATTTTTATTTTCAATTAAATCATAATGAACCTTATTCCTATAGCAATAAGGTCAAAAAGTGATGGTACAACTTGACGATGGCCCACCATGAGTCCATGATGTTGAAATTATATAATATTTAAACTATATAATCATGTAAGTACAGTGGCGTTACTTTCCGGTCGACCACCCATAAGGTTAAAATCGCTTGCATGGCCAGCGCAGGTGGCGTCCGTACGCAGACTAACGCAGTGCTATTGAAAAGTAAATAACTATATTTCTATGTGTTTATACTTGGGAATACATGTCAAAAAAGAAGCAACTTACGTAATTTTTTAATTTGGAAGTTTTTTTTAACTGCTCTATTTTTGATTGAAATAGCATAATTTTTCTTGCTCTTAATGTAGGCAGAGCCACACGCACACACGCGCAATTATGTAGCGTAGAGTCGTTCAAAGCATTTTATTTTTAAAAGTGTATCACCGGGAAGTAACGCGATTGTACATAAATATGTAAATCATAAATGTTAACATATTTAAATCAAATCATGATTACTATAAGTATAGTGTCCATACCCAGTGCGGGATGCTGGAAGTCATCTCGATGTCTAGCCCACCCTAAGTAATAAACCACATTTACGACATGACATGAGCATGAGTATTCGGGAGTACTATTGTACATGCAATCATGGAAGAGGAACATAATAGCTCATGCCATGCTCATGCTCATGTCATGAGCTATTATGTTCCTCTTCCATGATTGCATGTACAATAGTACTCCCGAATAGCGTTTCGGCTCTCAATCTCTGTGTATATCATAACGAACGCGATTTAATAGGTAAATCGCGTACGTTATGTGGTGCTAAAAAACCCAAATATAGACATCTCGCTCTTTTAGGGAGTGCAGTAGTGAGATAGCATGTGCGAGTTCTTTTGTGTGTCACACTAGCGAGATAAGTCGAATAGCCGATCATTTTATCTCGCTACAATGGTTCTTTCCATTGTTATTGTAGCTAAAACTTAGCTCTAGGTATAATGTAGCTACTTATATTGAATTCTGTAGTTATTGATAGGTAATAACTCGTCTCAATTGATTTCACATTTTTGAAAAAGCGGGTTTAGTCAAAAAATAATATTTTGCCTTACGAAGACAATTTAAGTAGGTTAGCCACTAAAATCGAAAAAAATAAAATCTATATATTTAAATACATAAAATAACAAAAAAAGTGAGATATGTTTGGTTTGCGCCGGGCTTGGGTCACAGATGACCCTTCTTCTTTGTCGCTAGCGATTACAAAATCTGTGTAGACGTGAAATTTTGAAATCACCAGCTAGTCGCTGCGTGTGTACCTAGCATAAGATCAGCATGTGCTATAAATGGCAGGAAGTTTGACCCCAACATAGACGCGAGGAGGTAAAATTTTAATATAGATAAAGAGTCAATGTATTCGTTTACTTAATGCAAGGAGTAATAGTGTTCTCTGTGACTTAATGGGTACTTACATATTTACCTGTCACTATGTAAACAGCTTTCCTATATCTCATGTTCGTTAACAGTTCTTTGAGAGTCGTTTTGTTTTCCATACTTTGTCTTACATGAGCTCGCATTATCCTCATCTGATCATCTATCACCTGAAAATATAGACTTGAATAAGATTAAAAAGTAAACTTAAAGTAATTTTCGTGAGACTTGTGGGTAGTTTCAACAGCTGTTGAAACTACCCACATTCCACTTAATCTCTCATACTGATTGCGCATCACAAAAACTAAATAATCATGCGTAACATTATAAAGATTACTCAGATCATGCCTTAATATTATAAAGATTACCTACTCAAATTAACTGTTAAATCTACCTAATCTGGTGATAGCTGGTTATACAGAGTGCGCAGATTTTATTATTCTGTAAATGTAAATAAGGTACCTATACACTGTAAGTGCTGTCCATCTTCCCGAAATTACCCTTTTCTTGCTTCCCGACATTACTCAATAGGTACCTACTCACTTTTTCATCCTGATTGCCCCTAAGCCTCTTAAACTCTTTCTTTGCGGCCTCGACTCTCCCATCTTTCAGATGATAATAAGGAGACTCCGGGATCCACATACACAGCAACACGTAACATATAGGTATGATCATTATTATGCAGTTCAGGGTTGTGTAGGAGACGAAAGGCCCAATGCCGTAGACAGTCAGACTGCCCAAGTTGTTCATGACTTGGACTGTCATCCCTAACGCGCCTCGGATCTCCTTGTCGGCTATTTCTGTTATGTAAATCATGGTTACCTGAAAGAAAGAGATTGTAATTATAACCTGAAGATAGAGTAGGTACAGTTACAGGGCATTATCTTCTGAGAACCGCATCTAAGTGTTGTTTTTCGATTTTGAATAATAACGAATCTGATAAAGAGCGGCTGAGAACCAAACTGCTTCAGGACTGACAGCAAAGAAGAAAAAAAAATAGTACACATAATAATCTCACCACAGCTATGATACCAGTCGCTAGCCCCATCAGAAACCTGGCCACATACATCAGTTCAGGTAAGCTCGTATTCAGAAGGATGACCTGGAAAATATGATCATGATAAGACATATTTTATAAATTGTTTATTTTGCTGGCGCGGTTGTTACCTACTATTTATGTAGATGTTTAAGGTAACCCATTTAATTCATTTCATTAAAGAGAAACTAATACTAATTGTTGGTAATAAAAAAAAAAGTAGGGAAAAAATCTGATACAGATTTTTTCGTTTGTAAGAAAAGACAAAATTTGAGGGTAGGTAGTACCTAGATATTTTGTTTTAAATTAAGATGCAAAAATAAATTCAGCTCTTTTTTCCTTCAAATGAATTAAATATAAATATACAATGTGATAGGGGTGAGACTTCTAACCCGTTAAGGCTGACTTACATCTAATTTTATCGACAAAAATAATAATATGGGGGGTTGAACCCCCTCCCCCTAAAAATTTTAAGCATTAAAATTTTAAGCATTAAAGCATTAAAATCAATTAATTTTAAGCATTAAAATGTTTTGTTTGATTGTATTTTTCAGTAGGTTTGATTTTAAATAAATGTAAAGTACATATGAGTATTACTGGTTTCATTTACAAATAATGTCAAGTATGAGTATTGAGCTTACACAGGGGAAACTACTTAGAATTGATGATGTTATGGTGATGTTTTTGGTATCGTTAGAAAGAATAACTCATACTTTTAAATGAGCGCAAATTATTAATAATTTTATGGGACATAGTTTTGAGTAATTCGTGAAAATATTGAAAAATAGCGATTTTTTCGGTCAAAATAATTCAGAAATGATTTTTTTTCTCACCAAAACATTATCAAACATATGAAAAAAGTAATGAATTAGTTAGCCAAGGTTATTAGCTACAGTTTGTCGTTTTTTTTTTGTTTCTACGACGCATACAACCTTTGATATCACATAAAGTATCAAACGCGCCGTAGTACATTAAAAAAAATATTAAAATAGCCATAATTTTTAGGGGGAGGGGGTTCAACCCCCCATATTATTTTTTTTGTCGATAAAATTAGATGTAGTACTCAGCCTTAACGGGTTAGAAGTCCCACCCCTATCACATTGTATATACACAGTCTGGCCATAAATACTGTTACAATTAAAAATAAGAAAGATATTACATTTGAACTTGGAATCTGCCATTTTTATACGATTGTTCATTGAGTTTTCTAATTTTGGCGCCAATACATTGTACAAAATATTTTGCGATATTAAAATGGAGTGGGGTGTTAAAGAGAACCGAATCGCTGTGATTGCATTACACAAAGTTGGTATGGAGCCAAATGCAATTTTTAAAACTCTCCATACGCTTGGTATTAGTCAAATGTTTGTGTACCGGGCTATTAATAGGTACAATGAGACCTCCTCTGTTTTTGACAGAAACCACGTAGTGTTCGTACGAAAAAGGTGGTCAAAGCAGTAAGGGAAAGAATTCGAAGAAATCCTGTCCGAAAGCAAAAGATTTTATCTCGGTAGATGAAGATAGCACCCAGAACTGCCCAGAACCTTGTCGCGTATTTTAAAAGATGACTTAGGACTTCCAGCCTATAAGAGACGCACTGGTCATTTTTTAACTGATAATTTTAAAAAGAATAGGGTGGTAAAATCGAAACAACTACTGAAGCGGTACGCAAAGGGAGGTCACAGAAAAATTTTGTTTACGGATGAGAAAATCTTTACAATATGAGCAACATTTTAACAAACAAAATGACCATATTTATGCTCAAAGCTCTAAGGAAGCTTCCCAATTAGTCGACAGAGTGCAACGTGGGCATTATCCGACTTCAGTGATGGTTTGGTGGGGTGTTAGCTATGAAGGAGTGACTGAGCCATATTTTTGTGAAAAAGGTATCAAAACATCGGCACAGTGTATCAAGATACCATTCTTGAGAAGGTAGTTAAGCCCCTTAACAACACCATGTTCAATAACTAAGTATGGACCTTCCAACAAGACTGGGCGCCGGGTCATAAAGCTCGGTCCACGCAGTTTTGGTTGGAAGTGAACGTTTCGGACTTCATCAGAGCTGAAGACTGGCCGTCGTCTAGTCCCGATATTAATCCGCTGGATTATGATTTATGGTCAGTTTTAGAGAGTACGGCTTGCTCTAAACGCCATGATAATTTGGAGTCCCTAAAACAATCCATACTCGTACGATTGGAAGTGAAGAATTTTCCCATGGAAAGAGTGCGTGCTTCTATTGATAACTGGCCTCAACGTTTAAAGGACTGTATTGCTGCCAATGGAGACCACTTCGAATAAGCTTTTTATATTTTAAATTGTTTTATATTTATGTATTAAACTATCACACTGTAAAAGTAATAAGGTGAGGTGGGGTAAGACTAACATACTTTTCTGCCAGACAGTAAAGATCGATTTTCATGGCCAAGTTATTTGACTTACCTCTGAGATAATAAAATAATTCATACCTAAATACTATACGCGTTAATAAAATAATGGATATATTTCCATTAATGCATCCAGAACGTACATTCTAAATAAATTGTAAGACCGTTAAAACTGATAGTCTTGCCCCACCAATTGGGGTAAGAATAACAGTGACGTATTTTACCTGAAAACGTACATTTATTGGGGTTTTTAAAGAAAAAACGCAAATGATAAAAGTACTCGTATTTAATTTGAACTGTATGATAACGGAACAACGTTCATTTTTGCGGCAATTCGTTTATTACACGGTTTGGGGCAAGACAAACATACAATCAAAATCAGAGGAGCAGAACCTTTTGAGTGATATCAATAGTATAATGTGCATAAAGCGTTACACATAAATTAAAAAGACAAACAGGAATAAATGGAATTAAACTTTATTTCAGTAGCTATTAAATAAAATCCACACAATTAACAAACCACACACAATATTATTTTTTTTTAATACTACTCTCTAATAGGAACATTTAGTGTACTTACTGCCTACTTTTATTTGCTTATTTCGATGAATCGTTCAGTCAAAGTAGCGTTTGGCGATAAAAGGTTGTTTCGCAGTAAGTTCTATTCGGTCAAACGTTAAATCGACTTTAAGTTAATCGACCACGTGACTCTCGAAGTATTGTTACGGACCCAAAGAAAAATATCCTTAACGAAAATGTTGATTACAACTGACTTCGGGAAAGACTAACATAATGTTTGTCTTACCCCGGGCGAACTGATAGTCTTCCCCCACTTTGATATTTGTAGGTTACGTTTTGGTTTTAGAAAATATTAGAAAAAATCGTATGTTTAATGTTAAAATGATACGATAATTTAAAAGACAATATTAATATGATGCTACTTACGTTCAAGACTCTTCCATTTAACGCTTTTTTTCACCAAAATTCTGAGGAATTCTTTATGCTCTGCCACGTGCAACAATTTATTTCACAACTGACATTTTCGTTTTGTTATGTTGGCAACAGAAACGATCAGAAGTGCCATCTGTGTTTTAAGTTGAGAACTTTTTCATGCGAACTGTTTTATCGACATGGCAAATTCAAAAGGAAGGCGGTACTTTTTGAGATATTTGAAAGTGATAGTCATGCCCCGCTGTTAGTGTTACCCCACCTTACCTTAAATATTATTTGCAATAAAAAAAAAATTTTTTCTTCGTGACAATATTTATGGCAAGACTGTGTATACAGGGTGTGTATGTGTGTAAACACCAGTAACCTCTTAAGGGGTCATTATACTCATCATTATGAACAACTTTTACTATGGGACCAAACCTGAAATCGCGAAAAAAAAATCAGCTGCTCCCTACATTTTGACGAGTTTGATGTAGATAAATGAACAGCTGATTTTTTATTCGCGATTCCATAGTAAAAGTTGTTCATAATGATGAGTATAATGACCCCTTAAGAGGTTACTGGTGTTTTACAAATAACCCTGTATAATATATATTTGCGGTAAGTAAAATATACTTAACGCAAAGAAAAAAAAAAACATAAAAATTTGGGTGGAAATCATTCGAAATGTGGGTTTAATTTACTATAAGGTTTTTGCTAGTCATTTACATAGAGCGGCCCCAATTTCTGTAGTTGCTGATAACCACCATTTCAATAGGAGTGACAACGTGAAGGCGGGATCGTTATTTGCTATTAACGACTTAAAGGCTTCAAGACAAGACTTCGTGAAATAGTTAACTATACCTATCTTAGTCATAGATAGAACTTACCGCACCTAAGAGCGCCGGCACGGCCGAGCCGAAGAACGTGCGACGACGTCCAGCCTTCTCGTTCAACACCTGTCCGAAGTAGCACCCCAGGAGCGCCCCTGCTGAGTGCAGGGACACCACCCACGATGTCTGCGTCTGTTCATATATTAAACAGCCACTTAACCCCCGTATTCTCAGTAAACAAAAATTACGCAACATATTCATGGAAAACAATTAGTTAATGTTGTACTAGATTCCGACTCACTAAAGTCCCGTGGCAATAAGTGGAACTAATTAAGTAGTACCTAATCTATCTATCTATATAAATAAAGAGAAGTCCTGACTGACTGACTAACTGACTGACTGATTGACTGACTCATCAACGCCCAGCCCAAACCCTTGGACCTAGAAAGCTGAAATTTTGCACAAGGGTTCCCTTTACAATGTAGACAAGGAATAAGGCAGGATTTTTGGAAATTCCATCCTTATAGAGGTCAAATAGGGGATGAAAGTTTGTATGAAAAATCTTATGCCTTGAATTATAGACTTGAAACCTAGCACGAATACTTAACTAAGTAAATGATAAAGTTTGTGATTTTTAGTTTTTCTAAACTACCCCCTAAGGAGGAACTGGGGGTACCGCGAATTAAAAGTCCTCCATACAAACTTTAAGCTCGGCATTTATACAGTTTTTCGAAAATCTATCCTTATAAGGTTGAAAAGGGGTAGTCAATTTCACAGGCCAGGATTTTACTGCGGGGCTTGAATAACTCGAAAATTGGTGTAAATAATCTTTCAGTCAAATTACAGAAATATCCTAAACGATTTATTAAAATTCTACCCCTGTGGGGGTGAAAACAGGGAATATAGACGTTTATATGAAAAATCCTATTCATCTGGTTAATTAACTTGAAACTTGGCACAAATACTTGCGAGGGTGGTGAGGAGGGAAAGGGGAAGTGGAGAGTGTGGTGAGGAGGTGGGTGACGGAGGGAGGTGTGGCAAGGAGTGTGATGGAGGAAGGGAGGGGGGTTGGTGAGGGCGAAGAGGGATAGGAGGGTGTAGTGCGGGAGAAGGGTGTGGTGAGGGGTGATTGTGTGGAGAGTGAAGCGGGGTAAGTGGAGAGGAGGGGAGGGGAGGGGGAAGCAGTGAAGGGGGTGTGAGAGTGCAAAAGCGCAGGCAAAAGCTAGTATAATATAAGTACGCACGGCTACAGATCAAACTATACATTTCCAGTATAAGCTGATCTCGCATTATATAGGATTTCCTTACAATGAGAGGTCAGTGTAGCCGTGTGCCTAGTTAGCATCATTCTTTCGCTGACTATAGACCTACTTCTTTCGTGAGACTCGACTTTAGTTTTTTTTTCACATGAATAGGTACCTACGGGGTTTTAGTTGCAACAGTCAATGGGATCCCAACTTAAGGTGCGGGAAAATAATCTCCCAAGACCATCGGCATCGGCAATCACTACGAATAATAGATACAATGCGTTTCAAATAGGAATAGTATCGACTTAGCGCCATGTTGTGACGTCATAGCTGTCAAATCAAATAAATTGGGTAGGGTGAGCAAAACAAGATATTTTTTAAATATCATTTATTTACGAATCATGAACGAAGACTGAGAAAAAAAATAGTTGCCAATAATGAAAATATGAAAGAAAGTAGTAGGTACCTATAATTTTTCAAAAACTAATTATTAATAATTTTTTGATGCCTTTTTCACTTTGATTTAACTAAGACTCGGTTAAACAAAAAAAAACGTTATTGATACGCAAATAAGTTTTCTTTGCAAACCGTACTTTTCAATCAACATTTAACAGATAGAGGTCATTGACGTTCCTATTCTTATTTGAATCTCATTGTACTATGATTTTTCAAGAGATCCGTAACAATTATCTTTCATCTCTCAAGTGTCATTGGGATCTCAACTTTCATTGGGATCGCAGTTTTGATATTCAGACACGGAAAAACAAAGAGCGCGTAGGTAACCTACACGGATGGAAAATATAGTTAAGTATGTAGGTATTTCAGTACCTATCGTGTATTATGTTATTGGGTACATTAACCTTCACTATAAATATTTAAGTAAATATATTTAATTGAGTGTTAAGTTATGTAGGTACTAGGTACCTACCAAATCGTCGAATGAAATGTTTGTCAATGAGTGATTTTATAAAATATAATCTTTCCCCTTAGATGACCCTCTGACTTTTTTTTTTGTAACGACTGATTAATAAATTGATGTTCAACTACTTCTGATAGATTATTATTAATTTATGTTTTCATTTCTACGAAGTCTTCAACGACGCAAAACCACTGATTGTCGTCCTACTCTAACCATTGTTTATTTTCTGACATAAAACTGAGCTGCAATGAGACGAAATTGTCATTGAAACACAGAGGTACTACCTGAGGGTACTATTACTATGCAACTGTTTTTCTAGTTCGATTGCTAATAATTACTTACATCAGTGATAACAACATTCGCTTCACCATTTTTGAACTTTGGAATTGCCGGCGACGACCATGCCAGAGTTGCACCAGTGAAAGTAAACGCGAACGCAGCTGAAGTTTAAAAAAACATTTTAGAACACTTATTTTATTTCAAAATTTCGCGCTATAAATGTTGTTTACTCACCGCTTACGCCCGCCAAATATTGCAATTTTCTGTCTGGTTTTTCGGTCATTTCGTATTTTTTTTTATAAACCTTGATATGCCTATATAATAATTAGTTATTTCTAAATGCTGCTATTGCGAAACAAGTAAAACAATTTCTTATCTGAATTAAATACGAAGCACTACAACGGCCGCCTATCTCCACAATCAACTGTCAGGGTTACGCCAACGGCGACGACGCGGCACGCGGCTTGTACGGTAGTAAATATGACATGAGTGTCAGCGAGTAGCGAGTAGGCGGGAATGATGTTTAGCTTTAGCCGAGATAGAAATAGGTACTGAATCACAAACGTAGAGTATCTAAACGCGCTCTAAGTAGCACTATTATAAGTTGCTAGAGGGAAAGCAGAAAACTCATGATCGTATGATTTTTTAGAAATACCTACTTATGTAGGTACTGATTTACATAAATGACCTCTTTCTGTATGGTCTACTCTACTCCATAATATTAAATCTGTGGTCTACTCCCATAATCTGTCTAACGTCAAATTAGTGTTTCTGCTTACTCGCGATTGTACTGTACACGGCTACACATCATATACATTTCCAGTTTATACTGACCTCCCATTGTAAGGAAATCCTATACAATGCGTGATCAGCTTATACTGGAAAGTTATAGCTTGATCTATAGCCGTGCCTACATGAGCAAGAATGTTTGAAAAGTATAGTCAATCTCGTAATTGCTTTACCGCTTTTGAGTTTTTGACATTATGTCCCTGTAAATTGAAAGTTGGTTTAACTGTCTTTTTTTTTTTTTTTTTTTTTTTTTCGAGGGTGGGAAATCATCAAATAACTTCTCCCGCTCTGGGTGGAGCGGGAGGGCGTGTCAGACTTTTACTGACTAAAACCCACCCGTGTTCCTTCATTTGCCTATGCCAGGGCCGCGGTAACCCCTTCAGACAACCCGCGACCCCAGCGGCTGGTTTAACTGTCTTGATAGTATCAAAACAAGGTATATTTGTCTATGTGACAGTATCACGTTGATAGAGTTGATTATACTGCCACATATAAAAATAGACCGTAGATATACCTTATAGTTTTATGACGTGCAAGTGAAACAGTGACGAATCTTAAGGTAGCGTTCCGATTCTAGCGGACGCCACCGACTGCTACGACCCACTGGCCCTGCCCTGCCACGCAACAAGGAACATTTGGATAGCGGCGGCCGCGACAGAGTCGCACGCAGTAGGTTGGCAGGAGCCGAGACCCCACCTGTATCCTTTAAGGCAGGCGGGAGTTTGAGGTCACGGGCGATCAGAGTGGGGACTGACCGCCCATTGAGTGACCTCAGGGAAGTCGGCGAACAGTGGTCACGTGGTGCTTTGCACAGTTAGGTTTCGGGGAGACTGCTTTACAGTCTCCCCCTTTATATAGTGTACTTATCTGTGGTCACCCCAGAGATGCGCCCTAACAGGCGATGCACAGATCAGAAGGGGTTTCGGTTCAGTCTTTTGAGGTAACGGTGTCCCTTCCATGTGCAGATGTTGACCACCGGGATGGTTTTAGTGAGGTACAAATCCCACACTCCCTGGTGTTATCTCCAAAGACCGGGCGCCTTTAAAAGTTTGGCAGGAGTCACTTTGAACGGGTAGTGTGTGTGTCTGCATCGGAAAGTTCTGCATACTAATCCCTCTATAGCGGTACGCGGTACGACGCGACCACGGTCGCCGGGCACGGTCTAGCATAATAGCATAGACTTATAAAAAAAGGAAGACTGCACCACGCTCCACGCATATTATATCGAAAGTGAAGCACCGTACCGTCTATGTGTGCGTGATTTGATTACCTGCAAAGACGCCGTCGCTCGTGTTACGTAATGGTGTTCGTTTCAACCGCGCGGCCATGGCGTTAAAAAAAAAAAGACTATGCCAACATTTTGTAACAATTTGTAAAAGTTGACTCCCAGAACCACAAATTTGTCAAAGCTATGGTTAAAAAGTTAGAAGGGTTTGAACGTGGCCGCGCCATCGAAACGCGGAGAAACGAACACACGTAATGGCGGCCGGTCGGCATACTATGATGTAAATCTGTGTGTGAAGCGTGTTTGTACAAACGGTCCCGGCATACTTAGTGTGCTTCACTTTCGTTATGCGTGGCGCGGAGTCCTCCTTTTTTTATAAGTCTATGCTTAACAGACAGTTTATTTCTGGTTTATTTGGTCTGAGGGTTTTCCGTGTTCAATGCGGAGTGACGCGCCAGTAAGCAAATATTTAGTAAAAATGGTTATTTCTTTGAATACCCACTGTATTGTATAATTTCTTGAGTGTTTGCTTTCGATTATTTATGGCAGATTGACTGTAGCATTTATTGCATTGTCAATTTGTCCACCATTGTTTAATTTCAAGCAAACATCAAACATTAAAAAAGCACAATAAAACAAAAACATAAACTTATAAACTATAATTACATCAATATTATTATTAAATACATTTATTTTGGTTCAAAATCTTCTGGCATTTTTTCTATGACGTTTTTTATCCGCATAGCAACTATAGGATTATCTGTACTTATATCTGAAATCTTATATGGCTGCAATAGAGTAACATTCCCTATTACTATTTTATCATCCATTTCTATTACTGGCAGCAAGTTCATTTTGAACCATGATATTAGTTGTGTTTTTCTTTTGAATATGTCTTCTTTTGACTCCGTTTGAGATTCTTTCTTTTGCGGTGGTAAAACATTCACAGGTCTTTCTTTAAATGTTAAGTCAACTATTGTGTGACCAGGTATGATTACTGTTTTATAAGCATCTCCTTGAGGTACTGAAAGGATAATACTGTAACAGAGAAAATTCATATACTTAGACATAATTATGCAAAATATAATTTTTTCTTTTGTCAAAAAAGGTTATAAGCCAAAGACAAAATACATAATCAAAGATAAGTGTTCTGAATAATTTTCAAAGCTACAATAAAGAACTGTTTAACTATTAACAGGTTAACTGCCACGCCGGTCACCGGTGACCTCAAACAATTAATTTTCCATTGTGTCTACTGTCTGGCAGCTAATGTGTTAATTGGAAAATTTTGGCTGGCAAAGCCACCAGTAAAGCAATTAACATGTCTTTCTGTAAAAGGACGTGTAGGCACTTTTTTCGCCCTGGAAATCTATACCTAATGATATGTTTGTAAGCTCGTACAGATTAGTATCCAAGCAGGTAAACTTAATTACTTAATAAATAATGTTATTTTACCTGATAGTAACTGGGTCAACAGAGTGCATAAACCCAACATAGGAACAATTCTTAATAAGGTCAACTTTTACATAATTATTATTATTAACCTTTTCTAATACGGTTGCCAAGCTATTTTTCATGTGTGCTACTGTAATTTTATTATTTTCGGCTTCGCTCATTTTTAATTTTTTATGTTGCTATTACAAAGACAATAAGGAGCAAATTATTATAATGCTTGTAACAGCTTCCAAAACAAAAACTTCTGCTGAACAAATTAATCAACAAATTGTGAACTTGGACTTGACAAATTAGAAATTAAATTAATTACAAAAAAGAATGAAGAAAGAATCAAAACGTAGAGTTGTTGTGGATTCTGTACTGTCAGTGTCACACAGACTTGTAGGGGAAGCAGTGTCAGTTGCAGTTAGGGTTCCCAACGTTAAAATATAGTATCTTACTTTATTACAAGCCTAAAAAAAAAATGGCAGAATGTTATGATTTTATGATCCAATACATAAATCCACATATAAGTGTCTAAACACACTATGCCGAAGTTACGCGACCGAAGTTCCGCGGCTGATGTTACGTTCCGACGTGTTCGGCTGATATAACACACCATAAGTGCCGAACTTACACGGCGGAAATTCAGTTGCGGAACTTCAGTGTCTTGAATGGTCATTCATAAATACTGTCAAAAACAGTTTTAATGAATGACCGCCTCGGACCGCCTGGACTGTGTAATGTGTGATTGTGTGGGGCCACGAAATTCAACATTTTTTTGGTTTTTTGCAATTTGCAGGTCCGTGTCAGGTTTTATCTTAATCAAAATATGATACGCGGAAATAAACGATTTCGTTCGTTTGAAGAATCTGCACTTATAGAGATGTGTTGATGAGTTTTATGGTTAATATTATGTAAATACACATGTTTTATATCCGCGTATCATATTTTGATCAAGATGCAACCTGACACGGACCTGCAAATTGCATAAAACGCAAGAAAATCAGAATTTCGCGGGCTACCCAGCTCCCGCGGCCACATTAACGTTAACGTCAATGCCCATCATTGCCATAAACATCTCGGTAGTTGAATTCGGTCAAGATTCAGTCAAATTATCGCAGTAAGTGGTGGCTACACCTACGGCTAACGCACTTCAACGCGATAATCAATGGCATATCCCGTTAATGTGGCCACGACATGATAGTGCAGTGATTTATAAATATCTCAATGTGATAGGTGTGTAGGGTGTGTTAGGAGTATATGTGTTCTGTGGTGATTACAGTAAGTGACAACGCTAAAGCCTGTTCTTCAAAATCGGGGATCATAGACGATTACCTGAAAAACTAAGCTAAACCACTGAACGGATTGCGGACTGATTTGGCATAGATATAGATGATATCCTGGGGAAGGCTTATGATCGCCGATTGTGTAGAGGCGCCGTTAAAAGTAACCCGTGTGCGTTATCCCTTGGATTAGAGTATGGAAATTTAGAGGCATGAGGAACAGGGTGTAAAGTTCACTCATCCTCTATTGAAAACAGTGTCTGGTGGGCTACTGCCCGACGGTTGATGTCGGGACGTTGTATATATGCTAATCGCGTGGTAAACTCTAATTGCGCGATGCAGGTTTTGCGTGACGTCATGTCATTGATGCGTAGTTCATATGTGGCGATGTAGATGCCGCCACAGAAACATGGAAACATAGGTTTCTCTAAGTGACAACATCACAACAGTCACCTAAACTTATACCTAAACCCAACCCCCCCCCCCTCCCCTTTTTCCTAACCTAGTACTAAACTTCATGTTTTTCTGTTTACGTTAATGCGCTGGGTAGCCCACGAAATTCCAATTTTCTTGCGTTTTACGCAATTTGCAGGTCCGTGTCAGGTTGTATCTTGATCAAAATATGATACGCGGAAATAAAACATATGTATTTACATAATTTTAACAATAAAAATCATCAATACATCTCTCCAAGTTAGATTTCGTGCAGATTCGTTAGATTTCGTTCGTTCCAAGAATCTGCACGAAATCTAACTTATACACGACACGGACCTGCAAATTGCAAAATACCCAAAAAAAATGAATTTCGCGGGCTACCACAGCGCATCCCCTTTAAATTAATAAGAACTTTAAGGCGATAGTTCCAGGTAGCCCGCGAAATTCAAAACTTACGTTTTTTGCAATTTGCAGGTCAGTATCTGTTTATAGTACGTTACCACACTATACGTCAACGTCAATGCCCACAAACGGTTTAAACATCGCGGTAAGGCCCTGCGCGCACGGCCGTGCGGTGGAATGCGTTGCGTTAGTTCAGCCGCACCGGCGGTGCCTACGGTGACTAAAACGCATGCGTTTTCTCACCGCAGTGCTCATTGAATTCACACCCCTCGTCCATCGGCAATGTGAATGCCGTTGTCAAATTATCGCCGTAGTGGTGGCTACACCTACGGTTATCGCCCTTCACCGCGATAATCAATAAAACGGCGATGTCCGTATAGTGTAGCCCCGGCACGGCATTAGAAAGAATGACACAAAACGATGTTTCACATTCTGTATCTTATTTCACTCA
Source organism: Cosmia trapezina (assembly GCA_905163495.3). Lineage (NCBI taxonomy): Eukaryota > Metazoa > Arthropoda > Insecta > Lepidoptera > Noctuidae > Cosmia > Cosmia trapezina. The sequence goes on from LR991030.1 coordinate 9,360,460, forward strand.
TATATGTATAGAATAACGCGGTATCGCCATGTTTTTCCTAGCTTAATGGCAAAATTGGGCTCAAATTTCATTATTTCATGAAATAGTAATTTATGATAGTGAATGAATGAATATTAGTATATTTAGATCAATAATATGGTTTAGAGGAATTACACATACTGTGATGATATTTTTACATGGCAACATCGCACACCAATTTTCAGGATTACCCCACATTTGGGGCTTGCGTTAGTAAAAATCATCTTTAAGGCTTACGAAATAAGGTTTAAAGTCTTAAGCAAAAACTTGATACGATATTCGCAGACGGAACGTGTGTGACTCCACGTCACCGAGTGCATTTATAAACGGCGGTCGAATATGGCAGACGCATAAATTGAGATCGGCCATTGCATCGAGCACAACCGCGCCCGAGTTTCTCTTCGGATTCCAGCAATTTTTTCAAGGTAAGATTAAATCCTATCTTTTAGGTAATTGATGATTACCTAGTAGTGTAAAGCAAAATTTGTCGTCTTGATAGAGAAGTTCCATTGTATTTTGGTAAAACGGCGTGTCGCCTATCCTTCGATATTGTCCTTCAAAAATGTCCTATTATATCGTGCACCAACACGACATGCATCCGTTTTTATCAGCTAATTAAATGACGAACTGAAAAGTATTGGGTGTCAATATTTACAAACTTTTGCTGCCATTTTATCCTGCATACGAAGTTATTGTTTGTTGTAAAATATGTCAGATAGTGTAGTTTTATTAATCTCTCCATCTATGACTTACTTATTGCAAACGTTATCAGTTATTATCTCGTAACATGCTCGAAAGCTCGTAATCAAACTTACTTTTGGTCGAAAGAGATAAATAAACAATGCAAAATAGCGATCATTGTGACTTGCGGTACGGAAGCAAGTACTTGTTCGAAATTCCTACTCAAATGCACCTTAATTGCGATCGATTTCATTTTGACAGTTCAACAAAATTCATTGCGTTATTTATGGTTTTGATAAGGCAAATTTTTCGAACATACGAAGCGATGGATTATCACTTTGCTTCAAAATGATTCGATTCAATCGATAGTGTGTTAGGTACGAGGTGCTTTATTAGGTACCTACTAACTTTTGCCCACGGCTTTGTCCGCATGGAGTTCTGAAATTATCCCTAGTCTAGAATCGCCGTCTATCACCATAATATTCCGTGATACTTTGAATGCTCTTGATATCTTTGATAGTTCGATTTAGTGCTTCGATTACACTTGTCAATACTCAATTCTTTATTGCATTCCATTTGTAATAAATAGATGGTGTAATAAAGTAAAACATCAATATGGACCCTGTCGGGCACAGCAAAATTAGGAGAGAGGAAGAGGGCAAGTAATAGTAGTAATTTAATTAAGTAATTCAATATTATTATAAATTTATTATAAAATGTATTTCATTGCGTGTATTGGACATCATACATTCGTTCCGAACCAACAGTTTACATTGCTGCAACATTCATCCCTGTTGTTTTTACTACCTAATGTTACAAACTGGCAGTTCCTCTGGCAAGTTTAACAGCCGTTCAAGTACCGAATGTACTGTTCGGCCACCATTTAGCAATGTGGTGGCTATACCAGAGGAGGCTACTGCAACAGCAACTCCTTTATTTCTGGATTTGAGTTAAAATCAGACTTATAGAAAAGTTTATCTGTACAGACCTACATCCCACAACATCCAAAAAGAAACACCTTCACCGCTTTGCAGGTTTTTATGATTCTACATGTGTAACTTAAAAATAATTTTTAATTATTTTAATATTATCAACATCAATTTGAAATACTCTAGCGCTGCCTTTGACCACGCAAGTGTATGTGTAAGCCAAGTTATTTTGTGAGTTCTCTATATTGTAATTATACTTTTGACCGAGTGGCCCGATTTTAATGAAACAGACTTTAATGTTACACAAAAACTTCAATATCACCTACATTTGAATTTTAAAATCATCTCCTATTCGTTAACCTATAGTACATAAGAGGTTATTTTTAAAAAAACGCTGAAACATGTAACTTTTTATTTCTTACAAAAATCTTAAATGTGACACTCATCTCGCAGAACTCCAGACATTCAAAAATGATCGCCTTCCATTCGTCCGCAAAAACACCTATTACCAATACCTACATACCTATTATCTGCTATTGATATTTGACCTTCATGTGAGGTAAATAATCAAAAACACTATCCATAATTTATATGTGATTTGCCTTAGTTAGGATATCATGAATGCTCAGACCACTTATAGGTCTATGCATGAATGTAACTGAATGTGATACCTATTATATGTATTTTTAGTAACAAAGACTCTCAGTGTACCTACCTACCCCATTATTAATTTTATCAGGCAAAGTTGGTGGGCACTTAGAAGAACAAAGGAAAGCATTAAGTACCTAATGTTAGTTATCTAAAGTCTAATGACATTCATTACTTAAGTACTTAAAAGATAACACTTACTTTACAAAAATTTTTACCCATAAATGAAACTAACATTGTAGTAAGTAGATACTTAGGTAAGTACTGTAGTATAGTGAAGTGAAACAAAATAGGACCCCTTCAGATTTGCAAGGCCCTTATTGGTACTTGATGTGGAGACATTGCAATCACAATCAAATTCAAGTCTAAAATATCCCGACATTTAAATAAATCGTTAATTTACCGAACATAGGTACATACCTACTTAGTTTAGGTGCTTAAAACTTTGCAAAAGTCAACAAAGGGATTTATCGACTTTTACAAGTTACCTTGCTAGACCTCAGAATTGTCTGCTAAGTAGCACACTAACTTCATATTTTTTTGCTACCTACGTATTTGATCCCAGCAGATTTGCAAGGCCCCTTATTGGTACCTACTTGATGTGGAGACATTGCAATCACAGTCGAATTCAAGTATAAAATATCCCCGACATTATTTATTTATTTATTTATTGCATTCATGTTGTCTACAAGATGTTAGGTAGGTACATAGTTTCTGTTTCAAACATGAACCCTGCTAGGGCACAGCAAACATATTTGCAGGTACCTACAGCTAGATTTAATATTGCATGCATGACATTAAATTATCCTACATTATTAATTACATACCTACTACACTAAATTATTATGAAATGGAGTCCATAAATATTATATTTTACCTATTATTAAATGAGTTTATTACATTATATTATTATTAAATCAGTACATTATAATTATTATAACATTTTTATAACCATCATACATTATTATTATTATTTTAATGTCATTTTTGTAATTTTATTATACATATTTAATTGATCAACATTATTATAAGTATTTGCACAATTTAGTAGGAAGTAACATTTTTAAGTAAAGAATTCTTTGAGGCTGTAATAACACTTCTGTATAAGGTGTTTCTTAAGTGCGTTTACAAATTTATTTCCATGTTCTATATTTTTAATATTGTCTGGTAATCTGTTGTAAATTTTAATGCACATTACAAGCGGTCCTGAATGATACATAGCAAGTTTTGACCTTGGCTGAGCTAGTTTGTTTTGGGATCTTAAGTTTCGTTGCTGCGCCGTAGGTCTTTAACCAATGGGAATAGTGACGCATGCTTTCTGACAAACTTGCCTACTTCCAAGATGTACATGCTTGTCAAAGTGAGAATTTCATATTTAATAAAGTAAGGTTTGCAGCTCTGCATTTGGTCAATGTTTGCCAGAATTCTTATACATTTTTTCTGTAAAATGAAGAGTTTTCCAACTTCTACACTATTTCCCCACAAAATAATTCCATACATTAACCATGAATATGCGTAGGCGTAGTATGCCGACATAGCTGTTTTTGGATCGGTTGACCTTTTTAATTCATTTAGAGCGTACGTGAAGCTTGCAAGTCTACTGGACACCGCTTGAATATGGGCCTTCCAATTTATATTGGTATCAACTATCAAACCCAATAACTTAAATTCATCTACACACTGAAGCTGTATATTATTGTACGAATAGTTAATATTAGTCAAAGGGCGTTTTTGATAAGGTCTGTATTGCATCAGTTTGGTTTTAGAGAAATTAATTTCCAAATTATGGTCTTTCAGCCAGCTTACTATTTTTGAGAGTTTATCGTCTAGGATTGAAGTTAACTCATTGCTGTCGGCACATGGAAAAACTATAGAAATGTCATCGGCAAAAAGGACACTTTGGGCATTTATCTCATTCGGCAAGTCGTTTATGTAAATTAAAAACATAATACATCCTACCACACTACCTTGTGGTATAGACATAGTTACATCTGCTGCTTGTGATCTTACGTGGGTTATTATGCCAGTATGCGGATGATTATATTCTACTTCAACGTACTGAGTCCGATTTTTTAGGTATGAGCAAAACCATTTATGTGCAATTGCCTCTAACACCAATTTGGTAGAGTTTATCAAGTAATATTTTGTATGATACCCTATCGTAGGCCTTACTCATATCCAATAGTAACCCTATTGCATATTTCTTATTATTTATTATATTTAAAGCTTCTTGAATGTATTTAAATACTGCTAGTGTTGTAGATTTATTTTTCCTAAATCCATTCTGACTGTCATTAAATATTTTATATTTTTCACAAAATTTATTTATCCGTTTGGACATAGCAGTTTAAAATATTTTTGAGAATGTAGGTAGTAACGCTATAGGGCGATAGTTTCCTGCGTCCGTCTTTTTACCTTTTTTGTATATAGGCTTTATTAGAGATATTTTTAGTAAATCCGGGACAACACCTTCCGTGAAAGATTGGTTAATAAGAAAAGTCAAAGGCATTATCAATTCTTCGATACAAGATTTAACAAGTATTGGTGGTATTTCGTCATGTCCAAAACTTTGTTTGTTTTTTAAATTTCTAATGATAAATTTTACTTCATAAGGATCAACTGTTTGCAAATATATGGAATTCTCGCTAGGATTTACAACTCGACGACCAGGCGGGTCTTCGAAAGTTCTGGTAGTGTTTGTTTTCCCCACTGATACAAAGTATTCGTTAAAAGCATTTGTAACTGAACTCCCGTCTTCTACAAGATTATTGTTAACGTGGAGTTTTATACTTTCCCTAGACTTTTTTGTCAATTTGTTTGTACGATTTTTTATAATTTGCCATACCTATTGTTTTTGTTTTATTATTCGACTTTTTCATTTGATTAATATAGTTTAGTTTCCTAGATCTTATAACTGCTTTTTTAAGGATTTTTTCATATTGTTTATAATATCTTCGAAGTATATGGTTATTAGTAGTAGTGATTAGTATTTTTAGTTGACGTTTATGTTTACAAGCTATTTTTAGACCAGGCGTTAACCATGGTTTTGATGTCTTGTTCTTGACCTTTATCAACTTTTTTGGTACCTATACATAAGTTTAATATTTTCTGAATGGCTCTATGAAAAGATGCATAGTTAGCGTTTACATTTTGGCTATCATTTAGAATTATGTTCCAATCTAATTTACCTAGTTCTGACTTAAACAATGCTATATTGTGGGAATTATACAGTCTCTTTTTTGTGTAAGTACTGTAGTTTTGTGTGTTCTGGTGGTATGTTATCGGTTGGCAGAGAAATTAGAATTCCTTTATGGTCTGAGAGTCCAAGGTCTTTGACATCTATAGCAATCCGATTCTGAAAATTTGTAAATACAAGATCTATACATTATAATAAATCGTTAATTTACCGTACATACATACTTACTTAGTTTAGGTGCTTATTATAACTTTGCAAAAGTGAACAAAGGGAAAAATACCTACATTATAATCCATGTTATTATTACGACCACTGAACATTTACATTCTGTGATTATGACAAAAGTACCTACAGTATAATTATACATACCTATCTGCCAATGGCTAGTACCTACCTACATGTACCTAACTTACCAACCTACCTACAGAATACTTAGTTACAGTATAGTATAATATACTCTGTGCTTAGTTACTAACACACAATGTTAGTACCTACGACACTCATGTTGGGTATCTAAATAAAAAATGAAGTTAACAACATGTTTCTTTTGTTCACAGGAATTTATACCGGTAACCAAAAATGGCGACGGCAAAGGCGAATAAAAAGTATGTTCCTATTTAGCTGTAAATCAGTAAATATCCGAAATAGATGTTTGTTTAAATTCCCGAACAACTGCGCTTGGGCTGGGGCATCGAGGTTATCGCTAGTCATGTACCTACTTAAACATTTATCGCGGGGAATTCCATTTCTGTGTTTCATGTTTTTTATTGTACCTAATTATCTCCTGTTCTTTTATTTACTGGTTTCAACTAGAAAATGATTGTTAACAGGGCCGCAGCAGTGGCGATTGACCTGCCAGAATGTCCAGTCTGTATGGAGACCATGAGCGCACCGATATTCCAGTGCCAGTCAGGACACAGCCTCTGCAATACCTGCACGCAGAACCTGCTGCCGCCAATATGTCCCATCTGCCGCCAGAATCTGACGCAAATGAGGAACTGGCAGCTAGAAGAAATTGTTGCTAAGGTAATTTTGACTCTTTAAAAATATAGGTACCTATACAGTTGGAGGCTTGCTTGTTACATGGGACTTTAAACTTCTTTGGCGGAATGTAGTTGTAGGTACAGTCACCCTCAAAAAGAAATATACCTATCAATCAATCTGCCTATAGCCTTTTCCCAACTATGTTGGGGTCGGTTTCCAGTCTAACCGGATGCAACTGAATACCAGTATTTTACATGGAGCGACTGCCTATCCGACCTCCACAACCCAGTACTGGGTAATACGATACCCCATGGTAAGACTGGTTGTCAGACTTTCGGGCTTCTGACGACCCGTAACGACTGTCAAAGATCCACGGATGACAGCCGGGACCAACGGCTTAACGTGCTTTCCGAGGCACGGAGGAGTCTCGGTATGTAAAGATGGTCACCCATCCACGGACCAACCCCGGCAAGCGTAGCTTAACCTGATGGATCGACCTGTGCGGCTGTTATTACTTAGCCACGAGCTCCTATTAAGCTCTAAAAAGAAATATACCTATATCGACATAAATACATTAAATTGTCTACAATCTTTGCTCCAAAGTATTGTATCAATGTATTGCCACAAAACATATTAGTTTTACACATTGGGTACTTAAATGTAGTTGTGTAGTATAGCTACACCTGTGCGTTAAGCATAGGCTTGCACTTACCTCTTCTAAGAATAGGTACCTACAGAACCACCTCTTATAATAACGATGACGATCGTTATTATAAGAGTGACAGATGAGAATATAAGGGATTTGCATGCTGGATTTAGAGTCCCTAAGGTGCATATCCGAAAAACATCTGGCAAAACACAAGAAAGTTTACTGTGCTGTCATTGACTTGGAGAAGGCCTATGACATTGTGTGGAGGGAAGAACTGTGGTCGACACATCCATGTATGGTGTTGACTGGTACTTGGTAACGGCACTGAAATCTTTAAACAAGGATTCCATTGCTTGTGTTAGGATAAATGGGGCATACACAAACTGGTTCTGCATCTCGAGGGGTGTTAGACAGGGTTGTGTAGCGTCACCGTGGCTGTTCAACTTGTACATGGATAGTTGTCTGACAGATTTGAAAGAGGGTGAGTGCGGATTGAGGATGAATGAGTTGCCTGTCAAATACCTTCTCTATGCAGATGATCAAGTTCTACTTGCATCGTCAGCAGATCAACTGATCTGAGTCTTGCAATTGCAAGACTTGGTGATTGTGGTGGATGAAGCATAATATAAGATGAAAGGGATAAATGTAAATGTGAAAAAGACGAAGGGTCATGGTGTTTGAAAGAGAAGAGAATGAACACCAATACATTCTCTTCTCTTTCAAACACACATGATGTGAAAATGTGGATCAAGTGAGTTTCTATAACTGGGGAGTCTGTTTACAAGGTATGGAAAAATTGATGAATATGTGGAAAGGAGAGTAAATGCGGGAAATAAAGTGAATGGCGTTATACATTTCATTGTGACCAACCACTTGATCCATTCACTTGAGGACCTCGCGAGGGACTGAAGCGTTTCATTTATCACTTACCTAGTTATTTATAGAAGCAAATCGTTTTTTCGTTTTTCGAGTAGGTGTTGTTATTTAAACTTGATGATAAAAATGAGTCATTCATTATTGTATTTGTGTAACTACACTGTAACTACTACTGTGCTACTACTGTGTGTAGTACGTGAGTATAGGTAATAAGTAGTTATTTAGCTAATAGTTCAGCTTGAGATTATGTATTATATTAGCAGGTAAATCGAAAGAGCAGCTCGTGGCTAAGTAATAACAGCCGCACGGGTCGATCCGTCAGGTTAAGCTACGCTTCCCGGGGTTGGTCAGTGGATGGGTGACCATCTTTACATATCGAGATTCCTCCGTGCCTCGGAAAGCACGTTAAGCCGTTGGTCCCGGCTGTTATTCGTGGATCTTTGACAGTCGTTACGGGTCGTCAGAAGCCCGAAAGTCTGACAACCAGTCTTACCAAGGGGTATCGTATTACCCAGTTACTGGGTTGTGGAGGTCAGATAGGCAGTCGCTCCATGTAAAATACTGGTATTCAGCTGCATCCGGTTAGACTGGAAGCCGACCCCAACATAGTTGGGAAAAGGCTAGGCAGATTGATTGTAAATCGAATCACTTTTATTTGTTAACACAGGTAAAGAAATAAGAAACTACTAGGTAGTGGGTAGGTACTCGGTAGTGACTTTCAACGTAGGTGCCTACACTGATTAATGACTACGACTTTGTATCTATTTCTCAGAGAAAACCCAGTGTTAAGAAAATGATACTGATTACTATGGCCATAGTTTATACGTAGGTACGCACGTCTACAGATCAAGCTATACATTTCCAGTATAAGCTGTTCTCGCATTGTATAGGATTTCCTTACAATGAGAGGTCAGTGTAAACTGGAAATGTATAGCTTGATGTGTAGCCGTGTGTACCTACCTTAAGTTTTTGAAGGCGGCTGATGGGACAAATAGCGAGTCTGTCACGAGATACTAAATCTCTTCATGATTATATTCTACATAATTATTATTATAACCTCATCTCGGCTTCTCTATTTATTTTGTGTCTCAATCTTTTCCAGGCAAAAGTGCCCTGTCCCAATAAATCTTCGGGATGTGTCTACACTATGGTGGCTGTGGACTTGGAAGAACATCTCAAGGAATGCATTTTCCGAGAAATGGACTGCCCTCTCGGTGTTGTCTTTGGGAAATGTTCATGGACAGGTATTAATAATAACATTTTGGAAAATTACATCATCCTAACTAATATTATAAATGCGAAAGTGAGTTTGTTTGTTTGTTACGCTTTCATGCTCAAACGGCTGAACGGATTTATATGAAAGTAGCTTTTGTCCGCGGCTTCGCCCGCGTGGATGTCGGAAAATATCCCAAGGGAACCAGATACCGGGAATTCCTTCCTTATTCCTTGTGTACATTATAAAGGGAACCTCTGTGCAAAATTTCAGCTTTCTAGGTCCAAGGGTTTGGTCTGGGCGTTGATGAGTCAGTCAGTCAGTCAGGACTTCTCTTTTTATTTATATAGATTTGGCACATGGGTAGCCATGATCTGGATTAGGACATGTGTATACGTATTATCCCGGTAGTACGTTCCCGTAGGATAATTTCCGACCTCTAGCTAGTGAGAATCATAAATTAGTGATCCACTGCAGCTCATGTGCATGTTAAGGACTTCAGTAAAGAATCAAAATGATTGAAACTTACATTTTCTTCATTCTGTTTACCTACAGGCAAACTTAAGGACATGATGGAACACTTCAAGGATCGTCATGCGTCCCACTGCAACGTCACCACTGATGAAGAAGTGGAACTCACTAATGTTGACATCAAAAACGATGATCGCCACTTTTACTTAGTGGCCCAGACCAAGTTCCTGTTCATCATCACTGTGAAGATAGACACTCTTCAAAAGATGGTGTACTGGACTATTCAGCATATTGGCAGCAAGAAAGCAGCACATGACCATATTTATGAGATACACGTCATGAGCAAGCAGAATCCTAGAAGGAAAGTCGTGTTCACGGAACATTGCTTCAATGATGCCATTAAGCCTGAAGAGATCTTCCGTCAGGGGAAATGTGCCGTTCTGCCTTTGGAAGTGTTGGTGCACTACATCAAAGACAAGAAATTGTCGTTCAGATTCTTCATCAAGAGGATTCCGCCAGCGCCGCCCAAGAACAAAAATGACAAGGGTGATGGCAAAAATGACAACAAGCCAAATCAGGGACCGGGCCCAAAAGGCCCCGGGCCTAAAGGACCTAAAAATGCGGAAGGTAAAAATAAGCAAAATGGAGCTGGGCCTGGGCCCAATCATAAGGCAAAAAATAAAGCGCAGTCGTAACTTCAACAAACTGCGTACAGGACCTATTCCATTAATTCGCTTATATCGTCGAAAATGGGATAATTTTTATTTCAAGATTTTATGTAACTAGATTGACTTGTTATATAGAGGAGGTCAACATTGGAGTTCAATTCTCGTGATTACGTGCACCACATAAGGTTTCATAATATGCTACATTATTTTAAGTACGTAATGTGTGTATTGAAAGGCTGCCTTTCCGTTTTAAAAGAGATTGCAATACTGAAGTAGGTAAACGCGAGAAGTGGGTGCAACCACACACGCCCTCGCGCGCACCTCACTTTGCTCGGCTAGTCATTAAATATCCAGCGTTATAAAGCAAGTACTATGCGTGCCAAATAAGAATAGGATCGCGCTTGCTGCCAACTTCACACGATAGCTGTCAAATTATTTACGCATTGGTAACGAAGTTCGCGAGTATTGCGGAACAAAATGGCGTCTTGACAGTATTGTTCTTATTTAATCTTTCGTATGCCGTAATTACAAAAATAATTAAAAAGCCATTATGTCTCGCGTAGATCTACATTCATGGGTCTACTAAGCCTTATGAAGGACTAGCAATACGTTCTGCAGAAGGTAACATTCAAAAGTAGTGCAAGCAACGTTTCAAGTGCCACGCTATTCCTTAGCGTGAATACATTAAAAACCAGTCAATCGATTCAGAGAACGACGATAAGCAGCCTGTGATCACGTCGGGTATAAAATACAGAGAACCTTTATTTTATGTGTGAATGTGACATCCAATTGAGTATGTATGTCAGTCAAATGAGATACCTACTCGTATACACACGTATGTATTTGACTAATGTAATAATTCTATTATGAAGCCCCCTTGTGGTGAGCGAAAAATTAGTTTTGGGCTCTTATCAAGACTAATCAATAACGATCATTGTAGTTACTTATATGCTTATGTTTTAATTGTATTAGTCAGTAGGCACCTTATATACGTAGCATTTTCATGTTCATTTATTAATTAAAAGCAGATATGGTTCAACATTCTGATTGGAACTTGTAATGACGGTTCAAATTGTCTTTGTTGCAAGGAGGCCCATATTATTGGATCCCATAATGAAAGCGATGCGATTCCTGACTGATGGATGATCTCATTCGCTCTTATAGAGCCCTATAAATGGAAAGCTCTTAATTGGTTAGTGCTTCTGGACACTAAAATTCGTGATCTTGAAGCCAAAATTCGATTTCAGCCTGTTGCACCACACTACGTATAGGTTACCGGCTTGGGGCCGTTATTCAGGTAGACGTCAGTGTGCGCGTGTGCAGGAAGCCTTATTCGGAAATCAAATGTGATTATTGGACTGTTTCAAATTATGTAATATGGAAATTGAAAGTGTTGATTGGTGGAAACAAAGATTTTAGAATTTAGAGCCAATTATTATTTTTAATGGTTTATTACCCGTGGTCCCTAGAAATACAATACTGCCGAATTAAAATGGTGGGTACCTAGAGTAACAAATATGTATATATAAGTACACTAGCTTCTGCCCGCGACTTCGTCCGCGTGAAATTTCTTGTCCCCCCCCCAGCCTCCAACCCCGACGCATCGCATCGCAACGCCTACCCGCGCTATTACTTCGTTTGCGCTTAGCATCCTTTCTGACTATTTTTTTCTTTTTGCACGACTCCTAAGGGCCCTAGCGTGATGTTAAATAGCCTATATCCTTCCGCATCGCCTGCCCGCGCTATTACTTTGCGCTCGACTTCTAAGGGCCCTAGCGTGATGTTAAATAGCCTATATCCTTCAGCATCGCCTGCCCGCGCTATTACTCCGCGCTCAGCTTCTAAGGGCCCTAGCGTGATGGTAAATAGCCTATATCCTTTCGCATCGCCTGCCCGCGCTATTACTTTGCGCTCGACTTCTAAGGGCCCTAGCGTGATGTTAAATAGCCTATATCCTTCAGCATCGCCTGCCCGCGCTATTACTCCGCGCTCAGCTTCTAAGGGCCCTAGCGTGATGGTAAATAGCCTATATCCTTCCGCATCGCCTGCCCGCGCTATTACTTCGCGCTCGGCTTCTAAGGTCCCTAGCATGATGTTAAATAACTATAGCCCTCCTCTAACTGGGTTATAAAATGCAAAAAGAATTTTTCAAATCCGACTGGGGTAGTTCCAGAGATAGCTCGTTCAAACAAACTAACAAAAAAACAAACTCTTCCGCTGTATTCCACCGACATTATTGAAATATTAAATCGAGAGGGTCGTCAACCCGCGGAAAATCTCGCAATTCAGAAAAATTACTTATTTGCACAACGCCATCTATGGGTAAATTGATAAAACGTCCGCATTAAACATGTTTGCTCAAGAGCGACCGGTATGAATTAAAGTTATTTTGCGTTTTAGTAATTTTATATTATCTCCGAAACTGTAGGACCAATTGACATACTGTAAAGGCCAAATCTTCTCTCCATGATGTCCTTGTGATCATAAAATAACTTATTTTGATAAGGATTAATGTTTTATTGTATAAATAATCATCCAAACGTAAGTATGTCAAAAAAATACTTTTTTAAAACAATAAAAGATGTATAAAAGATAAAATATAAAAGATAGAAATATAGTGTCGCGGACTTTTTTGTAGAATTATTTAAGACGGACCAGACTGCAATACATTGTTCTCAATTTTAAACAACCGTTTAGGCAGCGCATGCAAAAAAGTCTGTTAAAAGAGGTATTTCTTTCCGACTTGTTAGACAAAAATTGTGATAGGTCGGCTAATATGCATGATATAAATATAATTTATAGCCTATAGCACTCAGGAATAATGTAGCTTTCTTCCAGTGAAAAAATTTTGAGAATTGGATCATTAGTTCCGGAGATTACCCCCTACATACAAACTTACATACAAATTTTACCTCTTTATAATATTAGTATAGATAATAACCGATCATCAATACTTAAGTACTTACATCTCTTCTAAAATGTCATGATTTCCGAAATCAAACTTGAGAGAACTAATCTAACTTGGAGAGATGTAATGGATGATTCTTAAGGTTATAATTACCTATGTAAATACCTACATATTTGTTTTTGACGCAAATCATATTTTCGAGACCATTTTAATTCACCAAAATTCAGGACCACAGGTAATAAACGTTTTTTAATGAATGTATCAAAATTATTGTGTAATTTCAATTATTATAAGTTTATAATTAATATTAATTTCTGGACTATTACAGTACTTATAGAAATAAAAATTATACGTAAAATAACCTGTTTTCTTTCCTAGGCTCTTTGTGGATTAACATTTTAGTGCGACATGTCAATCATCAAAATCGGTCAAGCCGTTTAGGCTACAGGTCACAATGGAAAGGACATACAAACACATGACCCTCCTTTTTTAGGGTTCCGTACCAAAATGGTAAAAAAGGAACCCTTATGGTGTGACTCAGTCTGTCTGTCTGTCTGTCACAGCTGGATATCTCAAGAACTACTAGTGCTATCAACTTAAAATTTACCCAACTATTTTGCTAATAAAGAAAGAAATAAAAATATATGTATTTTTTTTGCAACATGGGGTGAAAGGGGGTCTTAAAGATTCAAAGTGGAGCTACTAGGTCATGTGGGGTATCATATGAAAGAGCGCTGTTTGCACATTCTCAAACATATTTTTTTTTTAGGCCGCAGTGTTCGACTGTTGATGAAAAATGTAAAAAAAAATACCGTCCCCCCCCCCTTATCTCCGAAGTTTGCAAAGAGAAAAATCTGAAAATATTCTATGTGATAGAAGTTTATGTAAAGATTACAGGAAAAATAAAACGATGTCTCTAAATAGCACACTTTTTCAGAAATCGGAACGGAACCCTCGGTGCGCGAGTCCGATTCGCTCTTGCCCGGTTTTTTTGGCTTCGCCGCAGTCTGGTAAAAATACAATATCTATTTATCTACTCAACGAGCTCTAAACGACGACAAACTCGATGAAGTAGGTCAACATTTTTCGTGCCCCCTTTAGCTGTGTATGGAGAGCCCCCATAAAAATATTTTATGACAATTTGTATGGCTTTACAAAGCCATACAAATTGTCATAAAATATTTTTTATGATAATTTATTTATATTAAAAAATAAGCATCTTGTTGATCCAAGGATCAACTAGCTCCAACCGTTTAGCTGTAAAACCTGTGTGACAGACGACCCAGTCGGTCACGACGGAGAGATGTGACACGCGAATGACAGCAATAGGGCTCCTTTTGTGGACCCTTCGGGTACGGAACCCTAAAATTAAGTACATAATTTTACTAAAACTCGCATTTAATTTCACATAGCATTTTTGAATTCGCTTGTTTCGTTGTTCATAATACTTGCAGACAGACGCAAGCAGGACAATCCACCCGAAACTGTAAAATTTTCCCAATCAACATTGAGCCTAATGATTCAGCGATAAAGATGAAATTCTATTAAAGAAATTTGACAGATTGTAGTAGCTTGATGTACTAGCGTCTGTACCTATCCAAATTGTGTCTGTGCATAACCAGTGTTAAGTACCTACTTTGAATATTTTTTCAGTATTTCACTTTTATTTCCGCCTGTACTTGCGGCACTCGACGTAAAACAAAGGAAGAAATCATATGTATTAAAATAGAGGGAATAAAAGCAAGATGACTCACCGCTCAATGTAAAGAGGGAACTGGGGGCCTACTGCCTA
This sequence comes from Cosmia trapezina, assembly GCA_905163495.3. Classification (NCBI taxonomy): domain Eukaryota; kingdom Metazoa; phylum Arthropoda; class Insecta; order Lepidoptera; family Noctuidae; genus Cosmia; species Cosmia trapezina. The sequence continues at coordinate 9,375,493 of LR991030.1, forward strand.
AGTCCGTCCGTCTGACATAATGATCCATCAAAACAAAAATGTTTGGATTGGCAAAAATACATTGGGAGTAGGGTCAAATTGTGTTGTCATTCATACTTTGTTCAGGACCTGAACAAATTGTCTGTCAGTAGGTGATACAGAGTAGGAAACAAAGGCTGAAACTATGGACTTTTGTGCTTAGGGAGTAGAACCTCAGTTCACATCCATCAACAGGTTGATAAAAAGCATGGGGACCATTACATTACCCACATGATCACCCAAATACTAAACTACTGAATAATACTAGCTTTCCACAAGAGCTGTACAACTTTGATGGAAAGCCAGGCATATAATATATTATTATGCTGTCAAAATGGTTTATAGAGGTTTTGATTCAAACTACTGAATAAGTTTTTAGGTTTTTATTGTCCTTACAGCTAGATGTTCATTTCTTGGCCTTGGCCTCCCGGGTTGCTTTCCTTTCTGCGGCGCGGGCTAGCTGCTTTGCGGGTTTCAGGTTACCTTTTTTGCAGAACCTTTGGTTTCTCAGGAACTTGGGGTCCATCTGAAAAGGAAATATTATTTTACATGACGTATATTCACTTGGATACTTGTTTTTGTTGGCATGATGGTAGTTGACCATCATGCCAAGGCATAAAAGTTTGAAAGTTTTCAGGACATGCAACTGCCATATTTTTGGGAATGGCAATTGATATTCTTTTCCTTTTAGATTAGTTTAGTTTTATACTAAACTAAGGGATTATTTATCAGCGCTATTGGCTAGCAGAATATGAATGTGCATACCAGCAAATAAGAGGTGATTAGGTCATATGACGAAGAATCAATAAATCACCAAAAGATAATTAGGATCTGATAACTTCCGAGCTTAGTTTTAGAAGCATAGATAAATCGTAACTACATAAAATAGCTGGTCAATGAGTTTATTGATATTGTGATTTCATATTAAAAATTGGTACGTAACTAATGCTGTTTCATTACAATAAAAGCACAAGACGACATCCAGGTCGTCACACACTAGTTCTTATATCCAGTACGCCACTTAAAATGATAGAATAGGTGCTGTTTATGTATTCCTGCGAAGTTCATGTTTAGTTTGTAATTTACTGAAATAATTTTACTTACACCAAGGGTGGATTCGTGCCTCTGATTCCTAGGCTTTTTGATGCCATTCCTGTGGGCTTTGCGGTCTGGAATAAAATAAAGTATCGTTGTATTTAAAACATGTAAACTTAACCACAAAATCAACACACTACTATCGATAGATTTGATACATAAATGATACGTTGAGGAACGTAAATAATTTAATTCTCAAGGTTTGTAATTCATCTAGGTTACAGGGTTTCCCTTAGAAATTTCTCTGAAAGTACTCACTTTGGTTATGATTTGTATGATTCTTTGACTTTGCCATTTTGTCAAATTATGCGTTCTGTAAAAGAAAATAAGTATTAAGTTACAATAGTTAACACTTGATTTCCCAATGCGACGAACAAAGCTTTTCAAATTCAGTAAGATTTCTCAGATATTTTACGAAATATTTCCACAACTCAAAACACTAACCTAGAACAGCAAGAGAAAAAGACAAGAGGAAAACAATCCGCTTGAATGTTTCGTCTTTATTTTCTACTGTCACCCTAGCATTTGAATGTTGGTGTCTCTGTCACACAGGGCAAAAATTTAATTTCCTATCCTGCTGTCAGACCGTCTCGTTTCTTTGACAGTGACAACGTAGACCTACACAGTTGAAAATCTTGAAATCCCGTAACCTGAAACGTTTTATTCTAGTTCCGTTCACAGATTACTAATATGTAGCAAGCTAGAATAGTTCCGTTCGTTACACTCGGAAAGCTGTGATTCAAAAATATTCAACTCACTGCTGGAATTAGTAATAAGATTAGTATAATTATTAAACTAATCAGTAGTTTTGTGTTGTAATAACTCATATAGGTGGTCGGACGAGGCTTAAATATATTATGTCCAGCAGTGGAGTGGACTTCTTGATACTGAAATGATGATGACCTTAGCCAGCGTAGATTAGCCAGTGACCGACTGGGGCCGTATGACGTGAAAAAAGATCATGGATCCATTATGGTTCCGTTGTGAAAAAAGCATGGTGATCGTGGTTGTGAAGGTGGTGGTGAATTGGTGATGGGTCGTATATAGCTCCGTCACTCATTGGTGATGGGTCGTATATAGCTCCGTCACTCTCTTACACTGGAACCATTGTTAGCCCCTGGGGGCTTACTATGAGCTCTTATAGCAGGGCAGAAGTTGAACGTTTTGAGTGAGAGAGAGACGGAGCTATATACGACCTATAGCACCATCACTCTCTCTCACTGGAAACGTTCAACTTTTGCCGTGCTTTAAGAGCTCATAGTAAGGCCCCTGAACTTGTCGATTTTTTGTCAATGTAGCATTTTACACGATCAATGTCACTGAGACCAGATTGATCGCCTAAAGTGTCCCGTAAAGAATTTTTCGTTCATCGTCGTCGGTTAGTTACAAATAAACTTCGTTTCGAAACTCATACAAATTTAAAAAAAAGCTAATTAATGTCAAATTGACAACTATCAAGTGACGAATCACGAACATGATTCGTCTCAGTTCCAGAAACATAGTATCTTTAACATAAGATGAATTGACAACTTTCTCTAGCACGAACATTGCTGTCACAACTGAGAGAGACAACTCTGCACTTCATGTTTATATTTTTGTTATATTTATACCCGAACATTTAAAACATGTGTCGTGTTGTCTGAGCGCTGTCTTGTTCATTAAAATAAAATCGAAAGGAATACAGTAATTTAACTTAAACTATTTAAATTCCTAGGAAGTCACAATGGTGGTGTTAGAGGACGATTCCGGGGATGCCAAACCTCTATCTTCCGAAGAAACTGGAAAAGAAGAAGTCAAATCACCGAGACTTTTAACATTAGAAAGTATCCTTTGAATTTTATTTAAGATTTTATTTGGTGTTCCTATAGTTATTTCGGATAAGGGATATCCCACTCTAAAGTTATTCAAATGAGGCACAGTATGTTATCAATAACATAATCCTCTTATCTATTATGTCAAAATGTCTTACTTCAACTTACTCTTTCAGTTTATAAAGGTACAATCTTGCATTTTAATTTAAAGTAAATAATTTATGTATATCATAAACAACACATGTTTCAGTGGACCATATAATTTTGACATTACACCTTGTTTGGTCTCCACACTCCTATGAGTATGAGATAAGCAGGCTGATCATGCAATATGTTACCGAACTACCTACAATCTACATAACTAGTGTAGCGGTTTCAGTTACATATGTTTTTTTTGTAGAACATTGCACCACTTCATCTTGCCTTGCCAGAAAAGGGCAGAGGTGGTGTCACCCACTGGTGGCATATAGGAACAAAACCATCCCTTGTGGAACCTGCATTTCTCCACATGTGAAGGAATTTGCTGGATATTGAATGCACTCTGATCCACCTCTGCCGCCTTTCTGACATTTGTCTGTCCAGAGCTTATTTTTGAGGAAACTATGGGAGCCTAGCAGCACCACTTTAGCATTAACTTAAAGCTAATTTAATTCTATACAAATTCTTATTTGATTATTTTTCTCTAGGACCATTTCTCTAGGTTCAGCTGGTATGTGTCTTGTAAAATGACCCTATCAATAATTTGTCAGTTTTTGAAAACAGGTGCCCATCTTTGACTAGCTGTATCTTACAACCAATAAACCTAGAGTGCTTGAGTTAGGCTCAAATTGTACCAAATTTAGTTTGCGTCACCAAAATATGGAACAAAGATACTTAAAAACGCATCTTTAAGGTAGTGTCAGAATTTCACAGTTTTTAGAGCACCATGGGAGTAGCACAAGGTTTTCAGTATTGCAAACTTGGGTATGTTGATTATGACTGTGCTATAGGAGGTCCTCAATCAAGAAATAAATTTTGCTTAGAACTTAAATATTCAAATAAATCATCATCATCATCCTGGTGCCCTAAATGTTATTCAGTAGTACTCTCAACTTCTCTTTTAATTTTAAAATATTCCTTCATATACCAAAATAATATTTCTTAAATAGAAATCAGTTTTCCGTATCACAAAGGATGCTCAACAACAACATGGTCTTCGCCATGGTGACTACCAGCGCTACCGAGGATATTGTTCAAGGCGCCTCAGGAGGCTGCGTAAAGTGCTGAAAATACCGCAGGTTGGTTTACACCACATTTCTTTTCATTCGAATTAGAACCCTAAAGGTGAGCTTCCACTGGTCCACACCGGCCGCAACGCACGCACGGCACGCAACGGATTGAACGGATTTGGCGATGGCGGCCGCATGCCATCGGCAAATCCTTTTAATCCGTTGCGTGCTGTACTGCGTTATAAAAAAATGTAAGTAATGTTATGTTTAGTACAATCCCTAGCATCAGTGGGATGATGGGTTTTCACGGTGACGCGGTGAATTCAAAAATGCGTTGCGTGCCGGTCACCGGCACGCCTTTTTTGTTCATATATCAATGAACTCATTGCGGTGCAGGCCGATAGTGGATGCAGTACTAATATGAATTCATACAGAATAAACCAAAATAGTGGACGCTCAGTGGACGCTTTACGGGAAAGCCTTCATTCATTCAACCTCTTATTTTTCTAAGGATTAAACTGACCCACTAAAAAGGAAATCAAATTGCTTATGTAGTGTTAGCATGTGAGTAGTGCTATCAAACCCTGAAGATATGACAGTCTCTGTCCTTCAGTCAAGACAAACAAAACAAACTGTCCCATATTATTACAAATCTTCTGTTTTACAACCACTCCAGGCAGGACTCCCAATAACACAATACACTTGTATTGTGAAATGACATGACTGTATAGTGTGAGGAATGCCTGAAATATATTGTGTGAGGCCTGTAGGCCGAGGTATATAATAATAGTACACCCACATTTATCCAGGTTGCTACTGAAAAATGCTTGGTGGGAAAACTAAAAAACAACCCATTTTGAGAAATTAACCTATGCTTAGCAGATGAGTCCAGTTCACCTTCATAATAATTCCCATTCCCAGGGCGACAGGCGCCACTACCGTCGTCGTGACGTCACGACCGTGCACCTAACGGCGACGTCTGCCGAGAGCCGTCTTCTATGCGTGCCACTACTGCAATCCGAGAGGGCCTGGGCGCACGCCATGCAGCTGCGGCAGGAGGCCAACACCGAGCCAAGGAAGAAGTTCCATCTGGTTGCGAGGCTGAAGAAGGCATATGCTCATTCACAGACGCTGTTGCAGTTGTGCGAGGTAGGTTTAGATAGAATGTAATATTATTTTATTGTATACTATTACAAAAAGTTGTTGATTTTATGAAAGCTTCATCATTATCATCATGCCTTTAACCCCTCAAGTGTATGGCCCGGACCGCCCCCTGCGCCCCGCGTGATGCGCAAGTTTAGAAAACTTTTTGATTTTTGAGTAGGCCTTCAGAAAAACTGAGAAATCGGCAACTTATAGCCATTATCATGGTATATATTATACCTTCCTAGCTTCGTTATGAGTTTACCTAACTATTTATACTATTCAATAAACAAATAAAACTGACCTCATCTCGCAGTGATGAAATATGTTTTCACTTTTATAATTTTCACTCACATAACCATAAAACTTTATCACAATACATCGAATTCACACACATATTCACCAAAAAAATCTTCATTACGATAACACAATAATGTGTAGGCAATGTTTACACATCTATTCCACTTAGAAACAATGTTCAACACTCCAAAAACGAATAAAAACTTTTTGTTTACGCAATGAAAATAAAAATGGCGCGAACCGGGAGCCGGCGCCGCAAAACTGACGTAAAAAATGGATAGCATGGCGGGCACGCGGCCATTGGTGGCCAGCTAGTAACGACAGCGCAAAAACGCTGCGAACGAAACATTTATATGTTGTATTATATTATTGTTATATTGTTATTTTATTCTGTTACTTACTTTAATTTAGATAGCATAATATTACTTGTTATTATCTCACCGTTTGTGTTCTAATAAAATAGTAATGACCTGTTCAATAAAATGTCGGAGTTATTTTGAGATATTCCAATTATTATTTTGATATTATTCTTTAAAATAATGAGTCGTCATTAATTTGTACATTTATTTAGTAACAGCTGTGTACCAATTATGGTGGACAATTGCTACACAGCTGTTACTAAATAAATGTACAAATTAATGACGACTCATTATTTACATAATCATAATCAAAATAATAATCATAATCATAATATTCCCACTGCTGGGATACATCAGTGGGAACATTATAGTCCGATTATGCCTAAGCAAAAAAAACTAAGTATTTGGAGGTAACTACTGTGGTTATTCATCGTGATAAAGTTTGTCCGTTTGAATTTATACAGGGCTATTTTTAAATCACTAGCTAAATTTTCACAGCGTGTTCTACCCATACATATGAACAACTTTCACTATGAAATATTCAGCTGTCTGATACAAAAGTTCAATACCTACTGGATCAAAATGTATGAAATAGCTGATTTTTTTTCGTGATTTCAGAGTTAGTCTCATATTGATAATTGCTTATGTTCATGGGTAAAATGGCTCATATTCATCCTATGAAAATTTAGTTAGTGATTTAAAAATAACCCTATATTTCGCCATGTATCAATAGTAGTCGGTTTTAGCACAGTCGTCCGACGATGCTCAACTGCTTACGTAGTTCGGCGAACTAAGTAAGCAGGGCATTCGTCGGACGACTGTGTGATGTATAGACTGTGGTTTTAGTATGTTTTATACCATTCAAGTGGAAACTGTTACTGCCTTCAATCTTCCTGCGGTTGGTGTAAATGACCCCATATACTTACGGATACTTATTCCAATTCCATGTAAGGGAGAGTTTGGAAAAGATTGAAATAAAACGCATTTTCTTTTCAAGAAATAATGTACAACAAAAAAAAACAAATAGTAGGTACCTAAAATGTATGTAACAAAAATACCTACAGTTATTTAAAATTACATGACATAAATGATAATTTGCAGTAGTCTGGCACACGAAACAAGAGCCTGGAAAATAGCGGCAAATTAAAAAAATCGAGATCAAAATACGTTGAACCGTTAAAAATTGTATGATGTAAAAGGACAATAATATTTGTCCATTAATCCATGATGTATTTCAAGTATCAAAATGTATTTACCTATTATACGCAGTGATACCAGAGCTAGATTTTTGAATTTGCCGCTATTTTTCAGGATCATGTTTCGTGTGCCAGACTCTACCACCTAGCATCCTAAACCAGGTACTTTACAAAAAAATATGCCACTAATAAAATAAAAATACGAGCGAGCTTTACAGTAGTCGCATTCACAAAATCACTCTCACAGATTGCAAGAATGCGAGAGGAAAGATTTTACTTTCTAAAAACTAATTACACTTTAAAAACTAAATACGAAAAATAACTATCGGAAAAACCAATACCCATAAAAATGGACGAAAATAAAAAAAAATATTTGCATCTTTCAAGCTAAACAAAGTTTGTTCATAAAACTTAAAACATTTATGTCAAACTAGTTTCCAATAAACCAATTACAGTCACTTGACGATGTCAAGGGGTTATTCAGTCAGAAAAATGAAGATGGTACCTATGGAGAAGAACGGGTAAGAAACTCAGTGGAAATTCTTTTAAATTATATTGTTACAAAAATATTAGTTACATCATTAATATTGAATTTATAATTATATTTATTTATTTATTTATATGATAAAACGATATAAAAAAGACGTACACGTTTAAGCGTCCAAGAGTTCAGCAAATAGAAACAAAAATAAAATAATTAAAATAAGCCGTGGCCGCTAAGAGATTACCAGTCCCAACTGACGGTGCCCGTTCACGAGCATGACGCATGGATCAGCAGCACCATTCAGCTCAACCATTTTGAAGGGAGATAAATGATCCAACATAAGCGCCACCATCAGCGGGACATAAGGAGGAGGAGGAGGAGTTAGAATAACCCATGCAGGAAATTAATAAACGGTAGACCGGTTGGGAACCGTCGAAACGCAGCCCTCATACGAGGGCCCGGATCCCATTCGTAGTCCACATCCACCATCACACATTCAGACACATTCACTCACATTCAAACGCATTCACTCACATTCAAACGCATTCACTCACATTCACTCATGATCATACTCCACATCCACACCGCAAAATGGTTCAGTCAAAATTATGCGTCCGCTTTCGCCCACGTGATTCTTCGCCTGGGAGCTGTGTTGCAGAATGCCAAGTTCTCCAGCAAGTCCCAAAGCAAAGAAATGCGTCACATTGGATGCACTTAGTGTGAACCATTTTGCTCTCCGACATTCGAAAACATATCACACATCTCTTTCTTGCATTCCGCCCTTTGAGATGTTCTGGCTCGTGCATGATATCACGCCTCAGCCTCGTGAGAAAACTTACTGGCCTGCTGATATCTTTCAATAGACCGGGGCAATGCCGTCTAATCAGATCTTCAGCAAGCAAATATCGGAATTCACGATGCGTCACAGGCAGCATATCGCGCCGTTGCAGCGAACCCAGATACATAACAAGAGCATTGTGAATGCTCACATTCAACAACCTTTTATACATCTTTATATACCATTTCACGCCTCTCTTTCGCTCTAACAGATACATGGAGAGTTTTTGATCTTTGAGATCAACTCCCCCCATGGATGTGTTATAATCCCTTACACACACAGGTTTCATTAGTGCTTTACCGGCCTTCGATCCCATGTAAGTATCGGGTCTGTGATAGGTGGATATAATATTCACCATTTTGGAGTCCATCCATGCAATGATGGATACGTCTCCGCAATGGCGAGATATTATTATCCCCTTTTTCACTTTCCTCGGTACTTTGGAAATGTCACTAGGTACATTTCGACGGCATACACGAAGGGTTCCTAAGCAATCAAAGCCCAAACTCTTGAGATATCGTGCTAGTGATGGACAATTGTAAAAATTATCCATCACTACACAATGCCCCCGACGTTCAAGACCTTGTAAAAGCTCAAGAACCACTTTCGTACTTTTTCCCCCCAAGTTGACACCAAGTGAATTGTCTCCACCTGCAGAGTCAAACTTGCCCGTGTAGATTTGGAATCCAGCCATATAACCAGTGCTAGACTCGCATAGTTCATATGACTTGATTCCAAATCGGGCAGACTTTGACCTTATTGTTTGGACCCAACTCAACCGGCCCTTGAATAAGGTCAAAGACTCGTCGATGGACACGTCAGGCTTAAGGTTATAGAGGGATTTAAACTTCTTTCCGAGATGTTCAATAATAGGCGACAGCTTGCCCAGCTTAGCCGACAATTTTGCTGAGTGAGCTTCTACAGTTTGAGATAATGGCTGACTCGCGACAGCAGTATTGTCTACAAAATGAAGAAACTTACTCAGCAAAACGTACCGATTATAGGGCATAAGAGACCTGAACCACGGAAGTTCCAGAACACTATCTTTAAGCCAATATTCTGTTACTGACGTCCGTGGGTCAAGTGCCATATACATGAACACCGCGAAAAGAATCATTATCTCGTCTGCATTCGTGTCAGTCCACGAATGAAGGCGAGATCTTGCGGCCAAACCCCCTCTATTACGCTTAGCCTCGATCGTCTGCTGGGCGTAGCGGTTAGTCTCACGGACGATCAAGTCTATGATGTCTTTATCCCATATGTCGATAAAGGCATCATAAGGCGAATCGTAATCTTTGAGTGGCCCAGGGGTAGGTCCTGAGAACTCCTCACGAACACCCCTGAACGACTCAAAGTCCGACAGCCACGTGAAACTAGGCGACGTACCCAGTAGGCGATCAGCTGCGTCGTCCATCCCCGTATCTATCGCGTTTACCAACTCCTGCATGGGTTCTTCTAACTCCTCCATGTCGGGAATCTCCTTCCCGGAAGCACCTGGCAGGGCATCGACGTCGAACTGGTCGTCGAACTCGCTGTCCAGGTCGCTGCCAACCTCCACCTCACGCCTAGGCGCCCTTCTTGGCGTTGTCAACTCCGAAGTTGATGGCAGCCCCGCAGTTGATGACAGTTCCGATGTTGATGGATGAACGTCATCTGCGGAGTTGACAGCTTCTGTACTTGGCCCCGGCAGATCCTGCACCCACCGCCTGACATGCCAGGGGTTTTCCTCCATCATCTCCTCGGTTTCTTCCTCCGACATGTCCAATGCCTCTACCCGCTCGACTACATCGAAACTGAAAGCAAGTACAATATTGTAAAAATATAACCTAAATATGAACACGTACCAAGAAGTTACGCTGTGAAGGAGAGCTAACTTACCAGAAAGGCACGGGCGGCTTGGCCTGGACACGTCGGATGCGACCACCAGGGGTCTGTTCAATAGGCACACCCTCGCCCTGAACGTTTATTGAACCACCTGGCGTCGGTACCACCGGGATAGCATGGAGGTGGCTAAAAAGATAAGAATTACAAATTACTCCACTGAAACGAAATAAATAATATAGTAATACGCTATCCAGAAAATACTTACCACGGCGGCGGGGATGGGGACAAATTAGGATCGGGGCGCGGTGGTATAAGCCCCATAATTAGAGCGCGACGGGCGGCGCTATCTCTTTGCGCCCCCCCCCCCATTTCAGACGGAGCGGGGGTCACGCTACGCGACCTCGACCTCGAGGTCTGCCTTGCCATGCTAAAAATATCATAAAACAATCATTTACTACTAATGGCCTACCTGTATATACCATGATCCTAAAAACATTAATTCTAGAGAGCTATTTTTAAATCACTAGCAAAATTTTCGCAGGGTGGACCAACTCTTGAGATTACGAGGCCAACTATTCAGCTGTCTCATACAAAAGTTCAATACCTACTGGATCAAAATGTATGAAACAGCTGATATTTTTCGTGATTTTAAAGTTGGTCCCATAGTGAAAGTTGTTCCTATTTATGGGTAGAACACCCTGTGAAAATTTCGCTAGTGATTTAAAAATAGCCCTGTATTTGAGGACATCCACCTTTTTTTGAAGTCGGTAAATAAAAACAATAATCTCGACATTTATTATTCTTAGATACGACAGTTAAGAAAACTACATGAAATAATAAAATCCAATCACAAAAATGTAATAAATATAATCAGTCATTTTTTTTTTGCAGTTAGTACTTTGCACTGCGAGTGGCGAACAAGTAACCGCGCGAGTCCATGTTTGCTGCGAAGGCGGGAAATCGCCGAATTTTAAACTTTGAAATACGTTTCCAATGACAATACGCAATAATATTAGTAGCTGTTAACCAAATTATGTTCGTAGATTAATAAGCTACATACTTATGTGTATTTCAAACAATATACAATGATATTTATCATAAAAACATGAGCCGTTCGGCATACATCGGGGACAAATTTTGTACGTTACAGAACTATCGTTAGTTTTTCACTGAAATATTTATCACTTTTCGATAAACTATCACTCAATACGAAATCTACACTTATTTCTCAGTAGTTCTGTATAAGATTCTTATAAGATTACTCACCGCTTACGTCTTGCATTCATTTTTATAAACACGCAGTCTCGAACTCAACAATACGGTGTCGCTGTCAAAATGGCGCGTCACTTTGAAAATCACAGATGAATTTGTAAAAATTACGTTTCGTTAAATTTTAGTAGTGTTCCATTAAAATGTTATTAAAACTGGTCAAGTATGAATCGATTAATCGAATGATACAGCCAAATTGTGTTGAAAGTGAAAAGAAACGTAAAAAATACCATCGCCAATGAGAGCTGTGACGATGACGTAGTTATGCACACATGGGGTGCACGCGACATTTCGAGCACTTTCTCTTATGCACACATGGGGTGCAGTTGACACTTGAGGGGTTAACCCACTTTATTTGGATCTGGCCAGAGCAACATGTGTTTTTCTGTAAACATGGGGTATTAAGACATTCAGCCCATTTCCACGGCAACTAGCAAGGAAATGGGAAATAAAATGGGCAACACGAATATGTAAACAGGTCGCTTCCCTAGCCGTTGCCGCTTGCCTTACCTGGCGATCCCCAAATTGGCGGAAATCAAAGGACCGGCAACGCGAGCGCCAATGATTGTTTATGTAGGTATTGCTCTCTCGCTCACTTGCTATCGAATTTCTACGTCCTCCATTGTTGGAAAGACATGTGACGCGACAATGTAAACACTCATTTCCCTTGACTTTGCCACACAATATTTAGGGAAATATTTCCGGAAACGCGAATGGGAAAGCAATGGCTGAATGTAAACGGGGTATAATGTCACGTATGTGGAGGCGGTGTGTATGTGTTGAATAGATCAACATGGTCCTTTCATAAAGCACATTCAAAAATGAACCTTATTTCTTTGCTAGCAAAGCGGAGTTTGCGATGCGCGCACGCAGCTGGAGGCGGGCGCATACGCGGCGTGGCTGAGCGGCGCGTTGTTGGTTGAACTGCAACAGTGGCGCCCCGCCGCGGAGGCGCTGCATCGAGCGCAAATTGTGCTTGAGAAGCTATGTGCAGCTCTGCCTGAAGATGAGCGTATGGTTTATAAGCAGAAGGTACTTGAAATTAGCACTAGGTGTGATCTCTTGGACTCTCCGCTTCTCTCTTAAACAAGATGCTTATAACTTTGTATACAGGCCGAAGAATTGAAGCCCAGTCTCCGTTACTGCGCGTACAACATCGGCGACGAGTCGGCGGCCGGCGACCTGGTGGCCATGCGTGGGCAGGGGCTCATCGACAACTTGGACACGCTTATGGCGCAAGCTAAGTCAGTTTTTAGACACGGTGTATTGACTATGTGCACGACAGTAGCGCCACCTAGCATGCGCTATTCGGGATTACGTCAAATAATGGCAATAGTTGTGTGGCTGACACTGGCTTGGCCACCATCAGGGATTTTACTTTTGATAACACAAAGATTTAGTCGTTAATTAGTCGAAATTTGTCGCCAAATATCAGAATTTGTCGGTCACTGGTTCAAAAGTTATAAGGGGTCATTGGTGGCCGATCTGGAGAGTCTCCCCAGCTTGGCCACCTTTATATCTCATAAACTAGGGCACCTAGCGAAGATCTGTTTTCTCCCAGATTTAGTCGCTAATTAGTCGCCAAGTCACTGATTTAGTCGGATCTTAGTTTAGAAGATATAATGAGTTCAATTTTTAAGTATAGTTCAAGAGCTAGATTGAAGAGTTTACGATAAAATCTTTGATCTAGCTCTTGGTCTATACTTAAAAATTGTTAAGTATAGTTCAAGAGCTAGATTGAAGAGTTTACGATAAAATCTTTGATCTAGCTCTTGGTCTATACTTAAAAATTGAACTCATTATATCTTCTAAACTAAGACCCGACTATATCTGTGACTTGGCGACTAATTTCGACTAATTAGCGACTAAATCTGGGAGAAAACAGATCTTCGCTAGGTGCCCTAGTTTTTGAGATATAAAGGTGGCCAAGCTGGGGAGACTCTCTCCAGATCGGCCACCAATGACCCCTTATAACTTTTGAACCAGTGACCGACAAATTCTGATATTTGGCGACAAATTTCGACTAATTAACGACTAAATCTTTGTGTTATCAAAAGTAAAATCCCTGATGATGGCCAAGCCAGTGTCAGCCACACGCAATAGTTATTAATTCGAGCCCACAGCCCCACATCAGTTGTTGAACATCGGTGACTTAACAAGTACCTACTCTCATAACTTTTAACGTAATGAAGCACGCTTAATTTAGTATTTTACGGTAGGTAATTCAGGTAATTCAGCATCCCAGTGATCACTGTAAATTGATCTATTAGAAAATAAGTCAGAAAACACATTGACTTGGCATCCTTGATCAATCACAAGAGGTTGAGTTTGATTTAATTCATTTCCTTCAATTCTTTCTTTATTTGATGTGGTATCCGAGACTTTTGTGGTTCTTCGTTTTATCAGGAGTATAAATCTAGCTGGGACCTGTGAATCACCATCTTCTTTCGATATATTTTAGGAAATATCATGGTATCATAACTCGGGACTTGCCCGTCTGGTTTTTTGCCTCTAATAAAATGTTCTTTAAAAATCGTGTTGTGAGGTTTTGGAGACCATGGCGAGTATGGCGACCCATCAATCAACACATGAAAATATAGCGCAAATAAAATTGATTTATCGTAATTTAAATCGCTTACTTTTTCCTTTTTACAGCAGCTATCCATTTATTTCTTAGATCTAATTTCCAGGCCACTGCTGTAGGCAAAATATAGAATTTATACCAACTATTCGTGCCGTTATTTTTGCACTTCACAATTAACACAACAACAATTTATGAACCATTTCCAAATACTAACAAATTGTAGGAAATCTTAAAGTAATTTTGTTTGATAGACATCCCGAATTGTTACCGATTTCTGCCCGCTCGCTTCGCTTTACTATGCCCCCACCATGCACATCGCTCATAGATAGCGAATAGGACGTCGACGCGCAAACTGTTACCATAACACACGCCCACGCGTTGTGTTGTTTTTTTTTTTTTTTTTTTTTGTATTTGTGTACTAATTGTATTTTGTATGGGCCACAGCTGCCTGAGATAAAGGAATAAATAAATAAATAATACAGGGTGCATCAGAAAGGTGTGGTACAGACCATCAAACAACATTTTACTCCATGGGACCAACATTGTAATCGAGAAAAAAATATTAGCTGTCCCATACAAAGCTTCAATACCTGACCTACTCGACCCAAATGATACACCCTGTATATTCAGTACATGATTCTAGACAACCCGGTGTAGAAATTTTTCGTCTAATATTGAAAAAAAAAAACAGGTTTCATACAAAAATGCAATACGTACCTACACATTGAAAATTTGAAAGCCAGTGGGTCTCAATTATCAAAGCCGCGCCAGTGGATCTAAAATCATGTACTGAATTCATGGTAACAGTTCTGAACGTCGATGGGGCATTGGCATAGATTAATCGTAAGTACCGTCAATATCACGTCAGTAGAAACTCAGGATCTACGAAAACCGGCCTTATTGTTAAGAAATAAAGGCGCTTTCAAAGTCCCAACTTTATCCATGGGCATATGGTGCGGTTGACGGTATCAAACAGAGGCATAGAGACTGACATTCGTAGTAATTATATTGTGTCTGCATTTTATACACACTCACTCATTTGTGTATTTTTTCAGGGAGTCCCGATCTGGCGTGATGCATGAAGTGGAATGGCGCGGTCGTAAAGTATCCGTGAGGCCCGAGAAAGTGCGACTATTCCTCATCGCATTGCAAGACCTAGAGAAGTCCGTCGCTAAAGCAGAGACCATACAAGCCAAGATCGATATCCTCGAGAACATTCTCATGGATTGCAAGGACGCTATTTCAGCTATTAAAGATGAGATCAAAACTGATCCGAAGTTGAAGACAGCTTCTGAAGCCCAGATGTCCGGCATCAACTACTTGCTATCTTACTTGATGTATGTGCGTCTGATGCGTACAGTTGATAGGAACAACCTGCTTGTGCAACAAGCGGAGGAGGCTCGCAAGAACAACATACAGATTGACGGCAAGAAGGTCCGTCCTCAGGACCTCACCAGGCTCTACGAGATCATTCTGCAGAACTTCACCGAATTGCAGCAACTACCCGGATTCGAAACTGACGCCGCTTACCAGCAGGAAATAGAAATACTGACGAAGGCATACCGCGCGTTCCGTTGCTATTACATCGCCCAAGTGCTCACCGGGCTGCGTCGCTTCAGAGAGGCTCTCGCTATGTTAGAACGATGCAGCAACTACTCTGCCGAATCATTAGGCAAAAAGCTTGACAACAAACAACTGGTTGCAAAGTTGCAATCCTTGAAAAAGGACATAGAGAGCTGCAAATTCGAAGTACATGCCGACTCCGTTCTTGAAGACGATGAAGACCAGGACGAAGATACGAAGTATTCTTCTGGCAAGTCTTATAAAGACAAGAAACCTCTAGTAGACCGCTTGGACGAATACCGAGAGGATACTCAAGTCCTGACTAAGAACCCTAACATCTACAAAATACCTCCGTCTATGGAAGCCATTCCTTGCAAGCCGTTATTCTTTGATTTGGCTTGTAACTTCGTGGAATTTCCGAACTTGGACGATAAGACCGGCGCCGCAGACAGTAAGAAGCAAGGTGCAGGCCTCACCGGACTGGTCAAAGGTTTCTTGGGATGGGGCAAAAGCGACAAGTAATCATGCATTCATATATTACACACATTTGTCATGGGTTTTAATAGTACCAGGATTTGTTTTCGAAGGTTCAAAATATATACATCTATAAATTAGTCAGTGTTTTATTTTGTAATAAGTCTCAGTGTCCCTCATCTATAGTCATGACGTTGCTCTCCGGTTCGTATTCATGGTCGATCGTTCGCGTCTTTATGATTTGTTTGTAGATGAACGCGGATTTTCTTGGGGTGCGAGTGCGTTCGGGATCGTCGAAGTTAACTTCGTATAAGCCGAAACGTTCCCTGTAACGATAAAGTAGAATTTAGCACAGTTTTTATACTATTATATATGTATCTTAATTTATTTAGGGTCGGTAGCCATATTATATCATTCACAGAATCTATCCATGTATTCTTTGGTATGCCTTATCCACATTCCCTTTTCTTGTAACATACTTTTCAGTGAAAAGGTAAAAAGGATGTTGGTATATACCAATCAAATATATATGATATTGACAAACTCCCAACACCATTTAACCGATTATCATGAAACTTGGCATACATGTAGTTGTTCATGGAGACGCTTTTCATAGGTATTTTTTTCGACCTCCACACGGGCGATACGATACTGCGAATAAAAGCTAGTATTTTTTTATATTTTTCAATTTACGTGGTATTTTTTTCGACCTCCACACGGGCGATACGATACTGCGAATAAAAGCTAGTATTTTTTTATATTTTTCCACTTACGTGTATCCAGCCATCCACTCAAAATTGTCCATCAAACTCCATGCGAAGTATCCCTTCAGGTTGATTCCTTCGTCCATAGCATCTAAAGCGCTTTCTAACGCAGCCCTATAGTAAGCTACCCGACCTTCATCTTCAATGCCCTCATGGGTAGACCAACCGTTCTCGGTGATATAGATCGGTACATCGCCATATCTTTCTTGTATGCTTTTCAGTACAATGTAAATACTGTTTGGCATTTGCTGGGGACAAAAATAATAAAGTAAGCCTCTTTATAAGTCTGCTTATAAAAATATGGATGCATTGTTATCGAGAACAGCATTCTATAAGTACCTAGTAAACAAAGCATAATCATTAGATAATTTTTCGTTACTAGATTTAACTAGTAAATATTTCGATTATGATAACGTAACACGTTTTACTTGTTAATTCTGTGCAATATGATAAGATTGTGAGGTTACAAACCTAAAATAAAACCTTGGTCTAATTATTATTGGATCTATATTGCATGAAAGCTGTGTTATTATCACTGTTGTAAGTTCATTCGGCAACTGAATTTTCCATAAGAATCAAAGAATTATTATGGAAAAGGCTTATTCCACTTGGCTGAATTTTTTCGTCTATAGATTCGGACAGGTTTAATCGTAAGTTGCATTCTAAAATGGACAACTTGGAGTCCCATTTTTGAGAGATCTAAAAAAGTAGACATCTTAAGTCGAAAATAATGAAATGTTCATCTCGCCCTGGGATATTTGTCTACACTTGTATAGGATAAAGGTTATCCTTTAAGATAATTTTAGGATAATTTATTTATTAATTTCGCATCACAAATGCTGTTGTGGACAGGAAGTGCCTTAAAGGGTTAACATTTGTGAGAGACTGGTGCCCGAAAAAGGCATGAAATACCTGTGTTACGGGTCACCAGGCCCATAATACTTAAATATGTACATATTACATTAGATTAGTTACAAAAGGATGTGATGAATTTACATAAAAATAAACAGCAAAAGATAAAAAATATAAGAAGAAAAAAATTTAATTAAATTAAAATTAATCTAGACTGGACATACATGTGTTAAAGTGAGTGAGTGAGAGGGGGTGTGTGTGTGTGTGTGTGTGTGTGTGTGTGTGTGTGTGTGTTTGTGTGAGCGAGTGGGGGTGTGTACGTGTGTGTGTATGTGACAGTGTACGTTTGTATAGGAGATATAAATTTAGTTAATTGACCTTCGGGGAATGTAAGTGTATTGTAAGAACAAAAACACTTTTACCAAAATATACTTACTTGCAGCCAGCTGGAAGCGGATTGTGGCCAATAATCTGGCTTCATCTGTGCGACTTCTATATCATCCATGGATGACGGTACAGCAAACTGTGACGTAAACAACGAGGCAGATGTAAGGGCACCCGTGTAATGGTTGACGCCGAAGAAATCACTCGTGCCACGAATGTAGGCCTTCTCTTCTTCAGTAAAGTCCGATAGTCTTGATCTAGGATAGCCCTGCGCTGCGCTCTTTTTGGCTACAAGCTCTAAAAGTTCTTTGGGGAATCCTCCGTCCTTTGAAAATATTGGATCTGTATATAATGCCCACTGAAAAGTAGATAACAATTAACTAAGTACTGTAACGGTGATTGTATAATATTATAGATGGGATTATTTTGAAAGTTTATGGCCCATGTTATGCTCAAATAGACTCGTCTTAATGAAATCTTAGGTTACTGGAGTATTTATTTTTAACAAACCTGCGATTGTCTAAATATTTCCACAGCATAGGCATCTTCTTCAGAATCGGTGAGAGGTGCAGTCGAATCTATAGCTATAGTGAAGCCACATACTCCCCCTTGTGTAGGCTTGAACTCGTCATTATATATATGGTACGCTTTAGCATGCGCAAGCGCAAGATTTTTAGCGCAGATATATTCGGCGATACCCGTGAAGTTTAACCTTGGAGCCTTTGAATCTGAACCATAGCCTTCGTAGCAGATTTGTCCTCCTTCATTGAAGGTAATGAAATTCTTGACTCTGTCACCGAAACGTTCATAAACTACTCGGGCGTAGTCTGCAAACCAGTCCATTATAAGAGGGTTTAGGAATCCGCCCATATCTTGAAGCTTTTGTGGCAAGTCCCAGTGGTACAAAGTAACCATGGGTTCAATGTTGTATTTCAGTACCTCGTCGATTATTTTATTGTAGTAAGCTATTCCTTCTTCGTTGACGTGGTCAGCGAGGCCGTTGGGTAGTATCCTGGACCAGGCTAAGGAGAAGCGGTAGGCGTCGATGCCTAACTCTCTCATCATCTCGACGTCTCGCTCATACTTGTGGTAGGAGTCGCATGCTACGTCACCAGTACTCTGGTCTGCGATTGCAGCCGGATTAGTGTGAGTCAAATAATCCCAGATGTTTTCACTTTTACCTAAAATAAGTCAACAAAAAATGATTCATGTGTGATGGGAATGAAGTTCAAACTAAAGGTCGTATGTATAAGTACCATCTTTATCCCATGCTCCCTCAATTTGATAAGCTGCTGTGCTGGTTCCGAAGATGAACTCGTCCGGAAATTTTCTGCTCTGCTTTACCGCAACTCCCCATGTTAGTGCTACTGTGGAACTACAAGAAGATAGTATACAAGCTGAGTATCATAAATATGTCAGAAGTACAATAGAATTTAAACACTTTTAATTAAAAGTTTCGCGGCGGCAGACTGCAGCGACCAATACACGATTATTGTTTGATGCGTAAGTGCAGCTTACGGTAAAAAAAATAGTGGTATTTACTCCGAATTATGTTGAGGCTACAGGATATAGACTCGCATAATTACATACACCGAAAAACAATGACCCTCGTGTAATTGGGTAAAAATGTAAAATAAAATAATAAAAACTTACCACAAAAATAACAAAAGTAGCTTCATAGTGTTGTGCCGTTCTTTGAGAGACCACCCGCGGCGAGTATTCAATTTATAGACGTCTCTCTTAAAACATATCTCTATTATCTTACATAGTATCTCCTCCGTTGTGACAACACTACTTGAAACTGTCGAGATTACTGTATTTCGGTGTCGTCTTTTATAAAAATAAATTTGGTTGTTAAAAGACCTTGAACTTACAAGCCATGGAGTTTTGCAGCTGTTTTACTATTATCATAGTATTATCTCCCGTGAATTGGTATGTTTGAGATGATTTTCGCTAGGGTTCGGTCTATGTTTTAATAATCTTCAGAAAATAGCATCAACCTATGAGTTTTTGCCAAGAAAGTTTTTGTTAGGAAAATAACTATGGTTGTTTCAAACAAAGTGTTACACTCGAATATATAATTATGTATAAGAGTATGTACATTTATCATTATAAAAAATTACGCATTGTATCTATACAACGAACATAGATGTATTACATACACAAATGTATTTACAGTTAAGAAGATGGACTGTTTAGTTATTAACTATAATTTAGTTATTTAGCACAAAGGGTCGCAATAAAACCACTAATATATTATTTTCAACAAAAATATTTTAAACAAAACTAACGAAATCGTTCTGCTTTAGAAGTACAAAAATATAATAAAAATTTGAAACTATATATTTTACATCATAACATTTACATTTTACAAAATCACACTTTCAGTGTAGTAATTGCGCTACTGTGGATTTAATATGACATAACATTTCACAGTCAAAGGAATATTCACTTATTCAGGCTAGCGAAATACGTGGTCATACAGTGAACACCGAAGCATCGATGTGTTTACAAAGAACTACTGCAATACTTGGAACAATATCTATGAAATAACTATGTATTTACAAAACAGGTACAGACAACAGCTCATAAGGCTATACCAAACTGTCAAAATTCTCCAAATGATTTTAAACCTTAAAATGTTGACGGTTAAGTTCAAAATCGAATGAGAAAATTTGGCAGTTTGTAATAACTTGACCTGCTGCTGTGAGTATAATAAAATCCAAATTAATGTCAATGTTGACTCAAAAGTAAAATGGCTACTCTGTCAATATGTTTAGCTATGAGTATGTAAATCATTACTCAAAAATCTAGTCGCAAATCATAGGCACTGGCTGATAGTAAACAAGTCCGTATGGCAATAACGATAAAGTATTCACACTCACTGTCAGTTTGTCTGAACTGAAGGCTGTTCGTCAGCACATTTAGTGGCGTCTATTGGAGGTGTATGAACACAAGGCAGGTTGAGTGGCAGTGTGACGTGCCTAGCGAGGCGCTAGCGGCGGCCAGTGTTGCGTGTTGTGCGCGGCGCGGTCTTCAGGCGCTAGCAGTTGCCCGCAAGTAGCACACATGTCGAGCTCTTCACTTCTTCCCACCATCAGCTCCTGCTGCTTTGCGATGTCTGGTAACAAAGCTACCAGCTCTGGAAAAACAGCATCAAATTCCGCACCTAACGCCGAACGACAATGCTGATGGAACTGTTCCGCACTAATAGAACTGTCACGGAACGCTCGCGACGCGACTTTGAATTGTTCCACAGCCGCAGCACCGCCTAAAGCGACTGCGAACTGTTTCACTAAAGCTCGGTTTCTATGCTCGAAGTTCGGCGGCGGCATGTAACTGTGTAACGGCGCCGGGAACGTCTGTCCGGCCGAGTTCGTGAACATCATTCCGTCGCAAGCCGGACGAGGTTTAAACCCCGGCGGAACGCTACCATTCGCCATCTTTTTAGTCGATAAACTGTTGTCACTCCGAGAGCTTAGTGGAGGATAGTCTTTAGCAGCTAAACTGAAGTCTCCATTACCACCGTTCCTGTTCTTCTCGGCGTTGACAGTAGTGTCTACGGTTTTAACCTTTTTGTCATCCTCAGTTTGGTTATTATTATGAGCATTGACGGAGGCGTACGACTCCTTCAGCAGCTTCTTGTCGTTGGTCCCGTTCACGTTGTACGTATCGAGTAAGTTTTCCTTTTTACTGTTTTGTTTTTTCTTTTCTTTTTTGCTTAGTTTTGTGTTTTCGATGTTTTGGGGTGGTGAGGGGGCAGGTTGAGCTTGCTTTTTGGACTTGGATTTGGTTAAGTTGATGGGTAGAGTGGGGAAGTCGGCTACAGCGTTGAAAGCCGGTTGCTTGGGTTTCGGAGGAGGTTCGGACTTGGTTGGTTTCTGCTTCTCTTTGGTCTTGGGGATGGTGATCCACTGCGGCGGAGCGACCGGCGCGGAAGTAGATGATAGCGCGGGGAACGCTTCAGAACTTAGAGGAGCCTTCTTATGATGAGTCTGGACATGGTTGCTCTTCAAAGCTTGCATCTCTTGACTGTTGATTAGAGATACCTGAAAAAAAAAGAAAATTTATTTTACCTTATAAACTTGTGACAAACAAACGGAACTTGTATAATTTGTGTCATGTGTTTGCTACAATGATGCATGTCTGTCTGTCTTGCATGCAGGTCTGCACGTCTGACTAAACCATGCCTTGATTGTGGAGTTAGGAAAGCTTCGGCTTTGTAGAGTGTTCCTCACTCTTTCTAAAGCTTGATTTTGTGGTAGAAAATAACTCTCGTTTGTCTGTCTGTCCGCTACCTTTTCACGTCTAAACCACAGAACCCATCGTAATGAAATTTGACAGATAGCCTGGGACCTGGAGAAGGACATGTTTCACACAGGTTATGTTTCATCCTGGATATTTGTATAAAAAAGAGAATACATGCAGACAAAGTCGCGGGCAACTGTTAGTCTATCTATCTATCTATCTATATATTCGATGTGTGTATGTATTTATGTTCCCTATGGACTCCAAAAAGACTGGAGCAATTTTTATGAAACTTTCGGGCAGTCTTCAGATTAGCCCAGCGAGTGTTCCTGTGGTTTTTGTTACAGTTGTTTTATCTCACGAAAGCGCGTGAGCCATACTTGTAGACGTAATGCTTGTAGACACGCGCTCTTGTGTGCGTAACTGCAGGTAGCGCGCTCCCGAGCTTATGCACACAAAGACAATGTGCTCGCCCGATTTCGTGAGATAAAACAACTATAGCGGTCATGTTATATGAATATATAATAGTAATTCATAAAAGCTACCTTAGGCGCCTGCACGGTGCCAGCTCCGATGCTCGGATGGTCATCTCTCGCCATGCCGAGCGAAGGGAAGTCGTCATCGTCGGTCATAAGCGGCGGCTTCTTGTGTTGTGGCGGCACTGAGATGCGATGCCCACTGGTCTGGGTGAGGCGGAAGTTACTGGCGCTGGCCGGCTGGCTGTGCAGTTGGATCGACACGCTGGGCTTGGCTGGAAGTACAAGTAGTAGGAGGGTTAAAGTTAAGTGAAAAGATCATTTTCGCAGTTGTATGAAAGTCGAAAAACGGGCTCTGAATTAGTGTCTTATATCCAGCGAATGACTGATTCCAAACTGAGAATGTTTACCAATGTGACTATTTCTATTGATAATATGAACTGTGAAATTGGTGTCCGATGACTACTATTGTTCTAATATCGCCGAATGGCTGTTCTTTATTTTACAGGCAATAACAAAACATGACCAGATAACGTCTGGACTTTATGAGGAATATTACATTTCGACCGTGATTTTTACGTAAATTGGCCAACTTTGGCGTTCTCTTTCTGAGAAAGTGAAAGACTTCGACAACTTTGACTTATAGAGTGGTGGTGAATAGTTACTTAACAGGGATGTTGCGGATGCAGATATGTACTTTTTTAAGGGATCCGTTCTTACCTTTTTTGCAAATTAAAGCGCTGTTTCGTTGTATGTTGATCATAATTCAATTCGCAGTAATTATAGTAAAATAATTACTAAATTATAATCATTTAAAAATCAATATAGCTGACGAATTTTTTTTGCTTATTAATTAATTTTATTTATTTTTAATACAACTAACTATTCAAACCACTCTATTAATCTATATAATGATACTCAGAGAACTATTTGTAAGCAACCAGATCAATCGTAGCGGTCAAACGTCCCCCAGACACAGTTAATTGTCTCATCATAATCATTATATAAAAATTAAGACTATAAGTAAGATGACGTCATTTTTTGCGAGCTTTAAAGCGTCTGGCGGAAAAAACCGCCGACGGGAAGTGTCCGACAGTATTGATTATTAATTATTAACAATATTCTGTAAAACATACATAAAAATCAGCAGTCAGACTTTATGAAAAGTGAGTAATATTTTTACGTAACTTCGGCCAAGCTAGCAGGTATGCGTACGTTCAAAGTACATACTAGCACTACTCTATCCAGAGGCGGATTTGCAGTCTTGGCCGCCCTAGGCACCAGGCAATGTACAGTGGGTTGCATCAATTGGGTACCCCAGTTGTATTAAAATTTGGCAGTGGGCTGCATCAACGGGGGTACCCAATTGATGCAGCCCACTGTACCAACCGCCCCTTTCTCAGCCCCATTATAATAGACTACATAATGAATTTACTTTATTGCCAAACTTTAATAACTGCTAGTTAGTTAAGTACTGATTTTTTTCGCGATTTCAGGTTTGGTCCCATAGTAAAAGTTGTTCATAATAATGTGTACAGTGACCCTTTAAGAGGATATGTCAATAACCAGTAACCCTGTATGTACGAAAGTGATTTAGGAAAATTATTGTTATACGATGCGGTCCAGTGCGACCCGCCATAATAGTTAGCCTTTAGTTAGAATATTTAGGTAGGTACAACCTAACCTTGTAACTTCAGTTATTTTTCTTATCATCAGTTTTTTGTCAGATTGGCCGCCCTAGGCCTGGGCCTAATGTGCCTTAGGGCAAATCCACCTCTGACTCTAACCCATACATTTTGTTAAACAGAAAATAAGGTCTGGCGGCCCTGGGATCTTGCTGTATCAGGTATTATAACTAAACATTACACTTACTGTTCCTGACGATAGTAGCGGCGACGGTAGTGGGCGTGGGCGCGGCGGGTCGCGGGCCGCGCGACGGGCCAGGCGCACCGTCCAGCGCGGGGAAGTTCTTGTCATTGCGCAGAAGACCGCCTACACCTGAAGAAATATAGGGACGTATGTAAATACTGTTGCATAGCGGTCAACATTTTGTGACTAGATCAGAAGGCCAATTTCCGTAATGGGGAAGAAAACTGTCAAATTAGTTCCGCGTAGATGGCGTTAAGTGCTTGTTACTTTCATTCAGCTGTCAATGTCAAGTACCTTGTGTTACAAACTTTGCCGCAAGATTGTGCTAAGTATTTTTTCTTGTCGCCGATTGGTCGCTTTGTCTTCAAGATGAGATTAAGTTGACAAGTGATAAATACACAGCGTTCTCTCGCGGCGAAGCTTCCGGGAAACAACGCCATTGAAACGTTCAAAATCTAGTCACAATCACACCTCAGCGACAATTAATGTCAAAAATGTAGGAAACAAAATTAGAAGTGTTTTTGACAGATTGAGACAGAGATTAGAATGAAATTGTCTCTCTGGGCATGGATTTCGACTATTTAGGTATCTGTTGTGATTCACCACCGGTTATTTTAAGGCCTACATCCGAGGTAGAATGAGAAACTGATAGAATGAGAGATAACACACTTCATTGACCACCTGTGATTTTATGACACCCACCGTGGCCGGCCACCAGTCAGTATTATATTTTAAGCATCATTGTAGCACCACTGTTTTAAGATTTAAAGATAAACCCTGAGAGGTTTTCATTGTGTGGGTAAAACCAAATTGTAAAATAGGCTAGCATAATCAGCCTACCTACAAATAGTAAGTCGCGGCTGTTACCACTGATGGCCACCACTGCTCTCAAAATAGGCTTAATGTTTTGGAAATAAAATAATAATAATAGTTTTCTTCAAAAAATAACCGCAGTATGCTCATTATTTCGTATAGTTCAACACCTAAGTGATTCTATTAAGAGATGTCACAGTACACTACTGGTGTTCTGTGGATAGTGATGACGGAGTGACGGCTGAATAAGGACCAGGAAGAAGGCATAGTGATGACAGTACCTTTGTACGCACGATGCGGGCCAGACATCATCAGTCCAGGCGCGGCGGGCGTCGCGGACAGTCGCGGGAACTGCTCCACGCTGCCCGTGTCGATGTTAGCCTCCGTCATCGTGGGAGGCGGCAACGGGGCTGCCACCGGCTCTTCACGACCTTGGTCCCGGTGGTTTCTGTCTCTGGAATAATGGATTTATAACATTATTTTTATACATGGTACATACATTATATTTAACCTCTTAAGAAGCTTATAAGCTGGAGAAACTTTATAGATGTGATGGGTGTGATATCCAAACACGATAAAACAAAAAACACTATTTTCTAAACTCATATTCAAGTAACTACACTGCCTGCGGTCGTTGAACCCATAACTTGAACTAAGAGTTTAGTAAATCAGTTTTTGTTTGGTTTTGTCGTGTTTAGATATCGATATTCGATACCCATCACGTCTCTGAAGTTTCACCAGCTAGTTTAATTTGACCCTCTATAAGTTTTACATTGTGATGATCTATGACGTAGTACTGGCAAAGCTGGCAAAAATGCTTTCCACATTAAATATTTCAAGAAAAATGCAGATTTTTTATTGAAGTAGCAAGAAGTATTCCTCACAATCCACTTCAATAGATGATGAGGGCAGCTACGTCAGTGGTGCGAGGTAGTTGCGTGGTGGTGCAGAAGCGGTCCTGCAGTCTTCAACGCTTTCGCCCAGCGATAGGATTTGTGTTGGCAATGTCTCCATTTTGGGAGTGTTCTGCGACTGTCGATGACAATTATGACAATGACCTACTAAGTTCAGTCAATGTGGCCTCATCTTTTCAGGATGTCTGATAGTATTTTCATTATTTTACCTGAATTTAATCATGTGAAATTTTGGAACTCATTTCATAGCATATGCATTTTTTTCTTATACGGTATTGAACTCACATCTATGCAATAAATCCAACCACATACTTGATATCGCCTTTGCTGACGATATACAAAAACATTACGAAATCGGTCCAGTAATTAGGTCAAAAACTAGACATATAATTTTGAGTTTTGAACACTCTGTAGGTCAGTGAGTCAATGAACTTGAATCCTTGAACATGTGTGCAAACAAAAAAAAAACCATATTCGGCAAACAATGGATTGGGCACTGTGGTGCACCGCAGGTGGTCAGCTCGGTTGTCTAAACAGAGTGATTACTTTTACTAAATTTATTTTGATATTTATTTTGTTTGAAAAAATAACTTTTTTAATTTACGGTTTTTAATTTAACATTTAATTTTGCTATACTTCTGTGGACGAATATTACCATTACTTTAATTCATTGCACATGGGTTGGTTCCATACTGTATACTTCGATAGCATATTGGTTTCGGGGCATTTTAATAGCCATTGTAAGAGTGCACCAAAAAGTTCTGTTTGTAGACGATTAATAACGAACATAATTTGCACTGTGTTATTATTTTTTTATGCACAGGAAAAACAATCAGCTTCGTTGGTTCACACATCGTTAGCCACAATACCTGGGCGTCCTCTGCACGTTGGGATGCGGCGTGATGTTGAACTGCAGCTCGAGCGTGCGCGCCTGGCGAGTCGCGCCGCGCGGCATACCACGCCCGTGCACCGTCGCCTTGTGCCCTGGCGGTGGCGAGTTAGATTAGTTATTATTTGTCCCCGAAACCATTGTTAACGATAACGAAATTAAATATTATTTAAGCAAATAATTTAAGTATTAAAAAGAACAATAATACCTACATAGTTTGTATGTCAAAGTTTTTATAATAAGTACTATATTTTATGTTCTAAAAATGTTCTCATCAAGTACTTGTTTGAAAATATTCAAGGATTTCATTTCAAATCCTTGAAATATTTTTATTTAGAAATAATAATAAAGTTCTTTAACCATAAACCCAACAGAGGTGGTGAAAAGATTTTATAGGAAAATCTCGGGATCCTTAGTTTATGATTGGAAGGAATAGCACGGGTTGTGCCACACATAAAACAAACAGTAAAAAAAAAAAATAATAGTAGCAATTTCTAATATTTTAACGAGATTGGCAGTTCAACATCAGCCGTCTATTCTGTAAAAATCTAACTAAGTAAACTCTCACTGTGAAAACTTAGGTTAACCAAGTTGTCTGTCTAGTATATAAACACTTAGCATCATATGGAATGACAGCGTTAGAATGCGTTTACACCAGAGATGAGCGAGAATGCGTAGCGAGGAATATGTGTAAAACTAACCAATAACAGCGCTTGCTTAGCTCAAGCTATGAAAATGAAGTGATGTTACTGGCTAGTTTCACACATCCTTCACTAAGCATCCTCGCTCTTCTCTGGTGGATCACAGCCTTATTAACTTGATTCATGACAACAAACAAAATAAAAGCCAACCCACCTTTAAGATCAATTTCGCTCCTAAACACGGCCGTCAAGTGTTGACCCGCGCACTCCCCCTCCTCACAAAGATAGTGGTCGGTGCGGAAGTGATGCGCAAGCGCTGAATGCGACGCGTAGTACAGGTTGCGACCATCGGCGTCGCACAGATGGCAGTAGAGATGTTCTTTACGCAAGTGGCGGTAAAGTTCGTCGGCGTCCATGAAACGTTCCTCGCAGAATTCGCAGAGAGGATGGCCCCTGTTAGAAATTTAATATGTATTAAATCACGCTTTTATTCACAGATGTGTACCTGCAGTACAACCACTTTTCGCCTGTTAAGCCCATGTGATAGGAAAGAAGACAGAAAAGAAAGAAAGAAGAATAAGAAAGAAGATGTGTCTTAAGTTTTTGTGTTACTTTCTTCCAAAGTAACACAAAAACTTAAGACACTTGTTCAACGCGTGTCTGATGTCTGTCTTACTCTTACATCAAACTCCATACATAAATGTCATGTTATCAGTTGTTTAGCCTAAACAACTGATAATCACCTTTTTGTGGTAATACAGTTAAGGTTTATAGTATGAAGTTATTTAAACTATGGATATTATGAAATGTTTGATGAGTTTAAGATTGCAGTTTCATGTTTCGTAATTTGTAAGTATAAAAAATATGGTATTAAAGAAAAACATGGAAATTAAAATGAGTACCGGTTTCCGTCGTAAAAGTTCTTAAGGTTGATGCGCCAGTCAGTGTGTGCTTGTATGTTGATTAAAATATGAGTCGCGGCCGTAGCTAATATGGCTTTACAGAATCATAATCATTAGAATCAACAATACAACTCCATAAGTTAGCATTTATCTCAAATCTAGCGATTTCATGAAATCATGAGGTTTGAGCTAAATGCTAACTTATGGAGTTGTATTGCTGATTCTAATGATTATAATTCTGTAAAGCCATATTAGCTACGGCCGCGAATCATATTTTAATCAACATACAAGCTCACACTGACCTACAAATTGCAAAAAACGTAAGAAATTTTGAATTTCGCGGGCTACCCTGGCGCTTTCGCTTTAAGTCAAAACACTACATTCGCGTAAATTTCGATATCGCTAAGCGCTTATCAAGTATTGCCGGCTTGTAGTGCGCCGGCGTTTTAAAGCAACTCCTTTTAATTTAGAGATAGGGCTACAAAAATTACTGTTTTAAATGGCCATGCCACCAAAAACTGACTGATTCTTCCACTAATTGTTTCAACAGAGGCTGAAGATGTTCAACATTTTAGTGCGACGGCGTTTTAAAGCAACTCCTACTAACATGCTTTACCTTATGATTTAGAGATAGGGCTACAAAAACTACTGTTCTAAAATGGCCATGCCACCAAAAGCTGACTGATTCTTCCACTAATTGTGTCAACAGAGGCTGAAAATGTTCAACATTTTTCGATGATAATAATTTATCTACTTTAAACATTGTAATTTACGAAACTACGTGTACCTAGTACCTACCTATACAGATTATCGAAATATTGGAAGCCCACAAATATACAACGTGTAACGTTAAATGCGCAAGACCACTTAAGGGGTCATTTTATGAATAACTTTTACTATGGGACCAAACCTAAAATCGCGAAAAAAAATCAGCTGTTCAGTACATTTATGTTCGCATAATTCGTCAAAATGTACTGAACAGCTGATTTTTTTTCGCGATTTCATGTTTGGTCCCATAGTAAAAGTTGTTCATAATGATGAGTACAATGACCCCTTAAGAGGTTTTGCGCATTTAACGTTACACGTTGTATAAGGTCCCACTAAAAAAGATGGACAATTTTCACAGGGTGATCTACCCATGAATATGAACAACTTTCACTACGGGACTAACTCTGAAATCGCGAAAAAAAAAATCAGCTGTTCAGTACATTTATCTACACCAAACTCGTCAAAATGTAGGGAGCAGCTGATTTTTTTTCGCAATTTCAGGTCTGGTCCCACAAAAAGTTGTTCATATTCATGAGTAGAACACCCTGTGAAAATTTGTTGGGACTTTATATACTTACTACGTGCTACTGCTATTGTGAAATTATTGATACAATAACCCAATAACATTTTGCCAGGTCTGGGAATCGAACCCATGACCAGCACTCGCGCTCACGACCACTATATCAACTGTCAATAACTGTTACGGCTTACGGTCCAGTGGCCAATACTTGTGCCGCTTATTGATGAAAGCTAGTCCTACGAAATAGTATTTATTTGACACTAGCTTTTGCTAGCGGCTTCGCCCGCGTGCTACTGGGAATTCCTTCCTTATTCCTTGTCTACATTATAAAGGAAACCTCTGTGCAAAATTTCAGCTTTCTAGGTCCAAGGGTTTGGGCTGGGCGTTGATGAGTCAGTCAATCAGTCAGTCAGGACTTCGCTTTTTATTTAGATAGATAGATAACATGCCAATCAGCCAATTAAATATATTATGCAAATTGAACTGATAGCTAATCATGTAGACACTGCACTTAATAAAGCTTTTATCATTTATTGCTATGATAAGAAAAGCGTGTCACGTTATACGCTAATTACGTATTTATTTGATAGGTACAAATATTAGTAAGGCGATACGGTATTTTTATCTCACGAAGCGACACGCGCTTTTGTGGTTCTATGTTCTATGTTAAGGATTTGGTTTCCGCACTTAGTCCTTCATGTGGACCATTGTACGTGAGCTCTTAATCAAATCTCTGGGTCTGTTAAGAACATCTGTGAAAGATCGGGGTATTGCAAGAGTTTCTGTTCTAATCTGGATAACGCCTATGCATTCAAAGAGCACATGCGCAACGGTCTCCTCAACCTCCATGCAGGCCCTGCATAGAGGACTGTCCGTTATTCCTATTACTTGTGGTTACCAAGTGTACAAACACGCTGTGAAAGTGTGTGTAAGCGGAGGAGCTCTCGGTACCGTCCGCGACAATGGCGAAGTCGGAAGTGTGTGTTATGTGCTGACGGTACTCGTCTTCAGGTACACATTCACACCGTGTTTGTACACTTAGTAACCACAATAAAAGCGCGCGTCGCTACCTGAGATAAAAATACTACAGGGTGTAAGTGTAAACAGTGGCAATCTTTTAAGGGGTCATTGTACTCATGTACTCATCATTATGAACGACTTTTACTATGGGACCAAACCTGAAATCGCGAAAAAAAAACAGCTGTTCCCTACATTTTGACGACTTGGCGAACATAAATGTACTCAACGGCAGATTTTTTTTTCGCGATTTCAGATTTGGTCCCGTAGTAAAAGTTGTTCATAATGATGAGTACAATGACCCCTTAAGCGGTTGTGCCATCAATTCTGGAACATGTTGTGAAAATCACTCGTCTCTCAACAACTCCATTGCTTACATTAAAAGATTGCCACTGTTTACACTTACACCCTGTACCTATACTATGCGGTAAACAAAATTAAGCCACCAGTTTCCGATCTCTCCATTGATTTGATTTTCAACCTAAGAACTACCCACACAAAAAATCGTAAGTTAGCATAAAACAAGAAACTTACAAGCGTATTTGCTACCTAAATAATAAATTGTATTCGCTTTTTAATATATTTTATGGCGTCTCGCGCATTTTGATAATAAATCAGTTTAATATATACCGCGAAATAATGTGTATTGGATTTATTTTTATGGTTATCTGTTTACCTGTGTGACGTATCGTCCACATCTCCTCTCCGTCGATGGTGAGCCAGTTCTTGACGAGTATAGCACTTTCTCTCCATAGTGAATATCTACAAATTACATAACAATAAGTTAATGACTCTGGCATTATCAATTTGCACTTTATTTCTCCCATTCAAGTAATTAACTATTGTTTACATTATACATAATAACATTTATTATTTAGCAATATTATTGTTACAAAAAATTGCAAACAATTTGTTGAGAGTCCTTTGTCTATTTCGTTAGGGTCTTTTTCTTGCATCCTTTAATCCCAGTTCCATCTGGGTCAGGGGGTCTACTCTCTAAGCCTACTCCTAAAGCGACTTTTTTTGTTTGTTTCTTCTAATTTCCCCGCATTAGTGATGAAAAGTAGAGTGATCAACTCTGGTGTAAGTGATCAATTACACCCTCGAACTATAAGCACCATCACTCGCTTCGCTCTTTCATGTGCCTAAATATCTTGGGTGTAATTTATTACTTACATCCCATGTTTAACAATCTACTATTTCTTAACCAGGCATCATCTCTACTGGCAACAGCCCAGATAGGCAAAAGAAGTGTTTAATTAAATGTGGTCAGTCTAATATTTTTTTTTAGACAAGTTTTGACTTATGGTGCATGTGGCTAAGTAATAAACGGCACACGGGTCGATCGACCAGGTTAAGCTACACTTGCTGCGGTTGGTCCATGGATGGATGACCATCTTCCAAGACCCCTCCATGCCTCGGAAAGCACGTTAAGCTGTTGGTCCCAGCTATCATTCGTAGATCTTCGACAGTCGTTACGGGTCGTCAATAGCCCGAAACTCTGAAACCAGTCTTACCAAGAGGTATCCTATTACCCAATAACTGGGTTGTGGAGGTCAGATAGATAGTCGCTCCATGTAAAATACTGTTATTCAGCCGCATCCGGTAAAACTGGAAGGCGACCACAAAAATAGTTGGGAAAAGGCTAGGCAGATGATGATGACAAGTTTTAACTTCTAATATTGAGTCATTAAACTAATAACTCAGCTTTGTAATTACGCAAATTAATATTTACCTCTTTCGTAGGTTTCATGTACTTATTATTGAATATTGCAATTACTTGACGGTTTTCCTTTGCTGTTCAATAGATAAGCGTATAATAATGAGGATATAATTACTTTAGAAACACTAACTCCAAACTAACATAAACAATATTAGAAGAAAATATGTATGCAGTGACTGCAGTATGCATGTTAGAAATATTTTGGAATGCAAATTAATATCTGAAGAACAGTTATGTAATGTTTAGTTTTATTGCACTTATTTATCCTCTATCCTCATTTACAAATCTTTCCATTGCACTGAGGTTTGCTATTAGAGAACCCAATTCTGTGCTACGCTGGTGACTGGCGATAAATTATTATTATATTGTGTCTATTGTCTGGGGCAGCTAACGTGTTAAGGTAACATTTTTTTTAAATTTAAGTGTACAATAAAGAATAACGATAAGCCTTACCCTTAAATGCTTAACGCAGAGATCACAGAAGTATCTTTCATGGACTTTCCTCATATGATCACTCAACATAGTGAAAGCACGAAATGGTGGAATCTTGTCGCAGATCTTGCAGCGATTCTCCAACAACAGCTCGTAAGCCTGCTTGATGTCCTCACTGCAGAACCCGATCTTGTATTGCCTCTCAAAGAGGCGGTCCGTGAAAGCCCTGTTGCGAAGCTCCTTATAAGGTTGGACAGTGTCCGTAAAAACAACCTGTGAAATGTTATTTAGATTAATGTTACAAAATGCAAAGTTTTTGAAGGGAAACTAGAATTTAAAATTCTCACACAAAATTACAAAATACTTAAGTTCTTTTCATGGAGGAGGATGTAGTGGGCTGTTTTAATTAATTTTAAATTCAGCATTACGTAAATAAATAATGACAGAGTTTGATTATTGAACTCTTTAATTTTTTCAATCATCCATACAAACTGTTCATTGAAAAGTTGTTCAGTACCTATCTTAGGAAGAGGCACCCTTTAAGTAGTACGGTCAGCAACAGAAGTCGGTTAACACTGCTACTTTTTGACATCACCTAAATTAACACAAAATGATACAATAATCTGCTTTTTGGCATTTTATTTATTAGTTATGAGTTAATTTTCTTTAAAATTTATGTCTGTTCCGATTTTAATGAAGTATTTTTCTCAATAATTAAGATTTAGAAAACACAAGTGTTAATCGACTTTTGTTGCTGACTGTACTATCTATAACTTTAAAATAGACATTATGCTATCGCGGACTTTTTTTTATAACTTTTTAAGAGGAACAATTCCGTCATACATGATAACATGATTGTTGCGTAACTAGAACCGTTTAGGCAGCACACGCAACGACAGCTCTCAAAAGGAATAAATTTTCGCCGTTTTTGCAACATTTTTCATTGATGCTCCGCTCCTATTGGTCGTAGCGTGATGTTATAAAAATATATATATATATATATATATAGGGTGACTGGTAATTAGTGACCGACACCTAAACACATGATTGTGCTCATGATAACAAACAACTTTTACTATGGGACCAAACCTGAAATCGCGAAAACAAAATCAGCTGCTCCCTACATTTTGACTAAATGTATGGGACAGCTCGATGAATGGGCTATTCTCAGGAAAGCGATCAAACCAAAAACACACCATGCATTCACTTGAGGTACCTTGTCCATACACGTCGTTAAGAGGGGAGGTGGTTTGCAAAGAATTTATTTAAAATAGGTAGGTATTTGAAGAAACTATTGCCGTCGCGCTGCAGACGAACTATGATACGAGAGTGTGATAGGGAGAGCTGCAGCTCAGACCGATTATATCGCAAAAATTTTGACTAGGTCGACGTTTCGTATGCCACTTTTTTCTCCTATAAAACTGAGCCGATTCAATTATTTTTTCATTAAAATTTTAAGAAAGAGTACCTGTCTAGATTCCTATCATTTTCTTTTATTTTAAAAAATTTTGGAATTTGTCTGGTAGTCCTCTAATTACAGTGGTAAAAATGGGGCATTATTTGTAATTTTTGAATATTTTTTTTACTAGTTCCTGAAAAAAAGGAAATGACATCTCTGTCATTTCCTTTTTTTGTCTACAGCAGCCTTAGATTTTATGAAAAAAAATATTGCTCTAGTAAAGGCATTATTCAGGAAGAAAAATGGGCAATACATTTGTATGGAGAATCATTGGCCACCTCCCCTCTTAATATAGCGTGCTGTCTGCTGCACTAAGGCTGCTACTAAGGTGCCTTTTTCTAACACTAAAAGAATTTTTCAAGTTCAAGTGAACGCATGGTGTGTTTTTGGTTTGATCGCTTTCATTTTGGAGATTTTGATCTCAAAACGTTGGATTTGGCACATCCCCCAGTAAAAATTTCAAATCCAACGAGGCGGTGAAAAACAGCTTTAAAGAATTCACTTCTTCCCGTCCGCAGGATTTCCATAGCACAGGGATCCACGAACTTTCATTAAAATGACAAAAGTGCATCGGCAATATTTCTTTAAAAAAAAGCCTTTCAAATCAATAATCATAGGCCCCATCCTAATTTACTGGTGGTAACTGGCATTTATTTATCAACAGAGTAATACTGTGTTTTGACCCACACATCGCCCTGATAAAATTCCTTACCTAGGCTAAAGTAATACAATGTCAAACTCAGCAGTACATAATATGTAATGCACAAATCAATCCCAGGCCTCGAAAGTTTTGAGAGCACATTATTAAGATTACAAGATACAATTTAAAAAGTATGGTGCAATATTATAACTCCAATGATTACAGATTAAATGTGTCAGCATAAAGTAATTGTAATTTAATTACTTCATGTAGTTACTATCCACTTGAATAGAGAATTGTTTGTGAACATCTTTTGAGTATCTAAATTACTTTATGAAATATTTATAAATTCATGTAAATCACTTATACAAATCAAAACCTTGCAATCTAAAAAATACACTATGATTAATGAAAAAACCATACTTTAAAAATGTTACGCACATAATCTCATTGACTAATGTATGAAAAGTTTATCCACATAGAAATATGCTATCATATTATGTATAAACATACTAGGGGAAACATTCGCCTATTGTGAAATAATGCAGAAGATACGCTGAATGTGTTTATAATACACATTGTTGCACAATGATAGCCTGTACACTATGGATGTAAGAAACATAACATTCATCATTTTATACATAACTCTAACTTACCCTTGAAAGATCTTGCCTGCAGATAGGACACTCATTCTGCAGGCAGAGCACCCGCATTCGGGTGGAACACTCGAAACATACGGGATGGTCACATTCGCCAACCGAATAATATAAAACATTCTTGAAACACACTACGCAAGTATTCTCGTTTGAATTGTAGTCAGCCATTGTTCCGAGCTGGGTTCTGGAAAATTATACACAGAGGTAATGGGGACAAGATTTGTGGCGATTATTGGTATAATTTGAGGGATAAATACTATATATACCTACGTAAGATTGAGAAAAGGAAGGACGAAAATTTCGTAGTGCAGAAATGACAACTAGATGAAATAGTTGCCATACACAAATAATTCTGAATTTCTGACAAATAAAAACATGTCCACAACACGTTTTGATTTATTTATGGTCAACAAGGTCACCAAGGTGAAAGCTGATTGCTGAAATTAGTTGTCCCAAGGATAGCCCAAGAGATTACAATATCCGTCTATCACTAAGGTCTATCAGTCAGGACAAGTTGAACTGCCCAGTAGCCCGTCAAAGTAAATTTCGGTCGGCTCCGAACCGACCGAACGTTAAAGAATGAAGTTCGTGGTAGGAAAAGGCTAGGCTTACGAATAGGTAAGGGCTAGGCAGATTGATTAGGGAACGTCCGAAGTATCGGCCGAATGTTCGGAATTTACTCACTTTTACACTAAAACGAATAAAATAAATTTCATAAAAAACTAAACAGCTTCTGAAGTCAGTGTCTTCAAGTCTTCCATGCACCTTTTAGCCTTTTAGCTTGTGACGTGATATCCTATGCGATCTATTTCCTCATCATGTATTTATTAGCGACCTTCTTGGTGTCAATGGCCATGCCGACGATGCGCCACCTATCGTGCAAAAATGGCAGTAAAGATCCTCATATTGACAGAACCATAGATTATACAGTATATTAACGGGACAGAACATTGACTTAGAATTCTAAGAACTAGAAGACTAGAAGCATCCATACCGTAGGGTATATATGTTCTGTGATCCATACTGGCCGGAGTGCCGGCCTAGCGCGGTAGCGACGACGGGCGCGAAAAAAAGAAGAAGAAGACTTCAGAAGCTGTTCAGTTTTATAAGAAAGTTATTTTATTCGTTTCGGTTTTTGAACTCGGTTTTTGCTTTTTTTTAAGTAAAATTTTTACTATTCGTCGGGTCGGTTCGGATTCCGATCGAGCCAAACGTCAAAATGAAGTTCGTTGAACAAGCATCAAAAAAAAAAAGTTCGGTTGGAATCATTCAAACTGACAGAACGAATAGAATGAAGTGCAGGGGCCAGTTATTGTTGCCATACCCGTTCAAAATCACGTTCAATCGTGAATCTTCCAAAGTTACCAAGTTGTTTTGAACAGGAAAATTCACAAAAAACAAATCAATTAATGTAGAGTGCGTGAGCCTCAGAAGAACATGTTCTGAGGCGTGAGCTGCCCAGCTCACGCACTCTACACTCACTTTTTGGGGGAACTACTCGAAACGGATAAGGGCAGGAACAGATTTATAGCACGACACGCCATGCGCCAGTCGACGTAGTATAGTAATATGATGTGCTCATTGGCCATAATTTTCTTAGGACGCGCAGCTTCCATTTGGCCAATGAATTAGGTGTGGGTCGTTACGTGATTTAAACGAAACGTAACGTAACTAGTGACTTCGAAGGCGTCACCAGTTTTGAAAACTCGTGATTTTAGTAACTAGTTATTTTTCAAATTCTGTTCAGTGATTCAACATGGTTATTCTATCGAAGTATTACAGTTATTTACGAAACGAAAACATTGTACCTAGTACCTACCTAATGTAATTACTTACGTTACATATCACAAGTTTAGTTTTTGTGGCTATGTAATTACATAAATAACAAAATTAACGAGTTTTAACAAAGTGTTGCAAAAACATGCATGAGGCAATTAATAATTCTCGACCATGAGCGAACTAATTTGAACCAAACGTAGGTAAATAAACCATCAATGATATCTTTCCTTCCTCGGTCACTGCATTGTAATGTAACTACTTACAAAGTCACGTGTTTATAGTTGCACTCGAAACTAGCTATTCGGTTACACGCCCATAACTAGTTCGGATTAATTCGTGTCACCGCTCGGGATTTCGGCTCATTCATTCGGTCACTGCATTGTAATGTTACAAAAATCACATGTTTATCGTTTCACTCGAAACTAGTTATTCGGTTACATGCCCCGTAGCCAGTTATTGTAACTAGTGACGTGAAATAACGCCCATACCTACAATGAATACGCGTGGCGTGGCGTCGGGTGTTACAAGTGTGCTGACGCCTTGACGGGTATCGGGTGGGTAAATGAAGAGAAGAACGGTTTGAAGTTTGAAATTGTTTGATTTGAATTTCAATCAAAATCAAAGATCGTTTGTAAAATTGTAAAATCCAAGTTTAACAGTTTTCAGACAAAATGTGTGCTGAAATAAAAGAAAACTAGTTATTTACATAGTGAAGAGTGATACGGACTTTCAAATAATGTATTTCCAAGTGCGTATCAGTTTGTGTTCTAAATATTAGAAATCTTTGTATTGCCTGCTATCTGGATTTTGTCGCAATCCTAGCTGATTTTATTTCATCATTTTAGATTGAAAATACTCCTGAGCACATACGAAGGGCTCGTCGTACGGAAACGGTTGGGAACGAGTCTCCTAAAGAAGAATGTCCTCGTCTTGTATTGGGTCCGTTTTCTAGGCCTCCACAAGTTGTGTTCGACAATGTCCTTATTGGTGCATCTTGTAAAAGGAACCTGGAGGTGTTGAACCCATCGAAACAAGTACAACAGGTAACGGCCACAAATTATAATGTATTGTACATAGGTAAAAAATAATAATAAAAATGCACCGCCACATTAAAAGTTTTTTGATAGGTACATTCAAAGAGACCCAGCTTAAAATATTATTATATTTTAAGCTGGGTAAAACGGAAATTCAATGAAAAAATATACATATTTTATAAACAAACTCTTCAGCTATATAATATTAGTGTAGACTAGCTTCTGCCCGCGACTTCGTCCGCGTTAAATTTCTTGTTCCTCATACCCACCCTGTTGCAATGCATCGCCTGCCCGCGCTATTACTTTCTTCGTTTTCTTAGTAAGTTCGTTTTTTTTTATTGTATTTGGGTGACGGCAGTATAACCAATACTTACACTGCCTAATCTTTAACCTTTTGACCGCTTTAACTAAATATTTCCATGCCCCTACCGCTTGTGTCGTATTTCTGCGACAGTGACATGCATGACTTATTCATTCTATTTTCATCCTATTAACTGCGTGGTACAACTAAAACCATTATTAAATAGATATATTGCTCCTCCATAATTGATTTACCCTCCTTATTTACTGTAGGTATTATTTTATTGATTTGTAGCTGCGCTAGGGGCTCAGCAATTGATATTTAACCGAACGGTCAAAAGGTTAACCAAATAGAACTAAATAATAAAAATATTACTTTACAAAACTTTATCTTTACTTTTCTTCAGATTACCCTTGGAAAATCTCTGCCCCCTGGCTTAGTGATAAATTTGCCAGGAGAATGGCTGGTGGTAGAACCAGAGACATGTTACTGCCTGACCATGATGTGGACTCCGACACAGCCAACTGGCATTAGGGAGACTATACGCTTCACCAATGAGAACAGAGGTCGATATGATGTCATTGTCATCCTCAAATCTGTTATGGTAATTTTATTTAATTTTTTAACATCGTAAATATTAACTGTCTGACTCAGCCAAGTAGATGTAATAATTAGCATAAATTATTTAAATTGGTTAGACAATCATTGGATTAGATTTTGAGTAGTTCCAGTTGGAGATTGGGTTTTGAAATACAGTGCCCCAACTTGTCATTATTATCCTATAAGCATCCACTCTTGAACATAGGCTTTTCAATGACAATGAATAAGCTCGCAAATTATCACAAAGTTTGGTAGACTTATCGGTGATTGCAGTATGATTATCTTGACAGAACAGGAAGAATACTTCCCATTATTTAATTATATAATGTAATGCATTAGTCATCTTTAACACCATCATAGATGAAAGGAGTGGGCTATTATACCAGTAACCATATTATTTCCTAGCATACAAATAGTATCATAACCTACCTCTTGGAGCAGTACAGTGTGTTAGGAACTCGATTTTTGTGTCATTATGTTTTTATTCAAGTAATCAATAGTTTCTATCATTGCTGGTACTTAGAGTTCAACTCCGGCTTCGCTACGACTTGTAGGTTTTTTTAAAAAAAATATCAAACTTGTAATATACGCATCATGAAAAACGAAAAAAAAAAATTATATTTATTCAATTAATTGTATGTACAGTAACATACCGTTCCACCAATGTCTGCTGCTTTAGTATGAATGGGAAGCGAGATATGTTTCTTTTTCTCATTTTTCGTTTTTATTTTTTTATTCTCCTTTAACACTATATTAGTTCGTGATTTCTACATCAAAATATTGCTTAAACTGTCTATTATGTGTAGTATTAAGACCACAACATAATTCCGTGTTATGCAAAAGTTATTGGAAATGTTATTATTATCCGAAATATCAGCACTTAGGGCTGTCACTTCAACCAAAATGTAGATACTTTTTTACGTTATAATATTTTTGTTTATATAACACGTCGATGACTAGATACCGTTAAAAAAAACAACCAAGTTTTAAGAGAATCATCAAACTACAATAACATGACTACGGTATAAAACTACGGTGTAATTCTTGGTCGAGTCCCTCCATGATTGCTCAACGGCTACTGGACCATTCTGGTTATGTGCATAGTAATTGGTATCATGTTGGGCTGGTACACTTTCTGGGGCAATATTGTCATCCGATGGACTTAACTAGTAGCTAATCTGAATAAGGGCTGATAAATGGCTAAGCTAATAGGCTACTATAATGGCGATTCCCTTCTTTCTCCTCTCCGATTTATTTATAGGAAAATCAACAGTTGTTCCAGACTAGTGTTGCCGGAGAGTAATATTCCGAAGTATTCCCGTCGGAAGTATTCGGAAGCATTCGGAAGTTTTGAGTAGTATTCGCAATTATTCCCTGAGCTAAGTACATGTTAGGTCACGCAGAGCCTATCTATTAAAGTTTGACTATTGGCCGCTAGATGGCATTAATGCCAGTGACTATGTTACATAGTGTGTGTATCGTGTGCGTGTTGTTGTATGTTGCGTTCATTCATAAATCTGAGTAATATTCGATTTGAAAACTTCCGAATACTTCCGAATATTTCTTTTCATCTACTTAGATAAGTACTTACGTAATAAGTTTTTGTATGCGGTTTAGGTGTGAAAGTGATAGAGAGGTAAATACATAGGTAGTAAAGTAAGTATCAAGAAAGAAGTCAAAAGTGTTGACTTCAAGTGCAAAAACAGTACTGTATTTTTTCTTCTTTTGCTTATATCTCGAAAACGGTGTGTCATATCGCAAAAATAATGAAAATTTGGCCCCCCTTTATATAACCCATAAACCCATATGAAGGTACCAAAAAAAAAATCCATAAAGAACACGTTGAAGCTGCCCCCTCCATGTAGAAGAGAATCGGCAAAATATCCGCACAAAATCGACACATTTTAAACTCAACCATACAAAAATTAAATAATAAGTACCTCGTCACAAGTAGAAAACTACTTACGCGGAAATATTCCCGCTTAGCACCTACAAGGCATCGAATAATACTTCGTTGATTTAAAGAATGAACGCGCTCGGGCTGCCACTGCCACGTGCCGACATCGGGTACTTATTGAATTATCTATATAGTTTGACTATTGACCGCTAGATGGCATTAATGCCGCATGCATTAACGCCATCTAGCGGTCAATAGTCAAACTATATTCATAAACCTGAATATTATTCGATTTGAAAACTTCCGATTGATTTTATGAATGAACGGCTGCGAGGCTCGGGTGAGTGCCACTTTGCTATCAAGGCAATGCCAGGCGAGCGCTAGCGTCGCCGAGCGACCAACGAAGGCCACTTCATTCCATTACAGCCATTACATTCCCACCATTTACAGTTACAGTTCTACTCTTGCCCGCTAGATGGTATAAAATGACGTAATATCTGATATTCGGCGAGTCTCCTCAAGCTACTTAAGCAAGTACGCATACATTCGTAACTACTGGGAATAATTTAATTCTTATTAAGTAATAATAAAAAGCAGGTTACTATTTCATTCTTACTAGTAGTATTCCTTCAAATCGAAGTATTCTTTCGAAACTTCCGAAGTTTTGCAACGCTGTTCCAGACGAAGATTTCTCGTGAAGCAACCATGTCTGACCTGTTTCCTATAGCCTTAAGTCTCATCTGATCCAACTATTTCTGATTTCAACCTGTTAGTGAAAAAAAAAGAATCCCACTACCAGCAGCGGCATTGTCTTTGTTGAGACCTGTTAGCGAAAAAAATCCAGCAATCTATGATTATACCTTCTCATGTTGAATTTGTTGTTATTAGTAATGATGATGCGTTATCGCACAGCTAAACACAAACAAATCGTTTTTTTTTTGTCGGATAAAATATACCTATTATAGTTAATTTTTTTCGGATCCACGAAAGTGACAGCCCTGAAGAAAATCTTAATTTTGCAATAACTTTTGGATAACACGGAATTATGTTGTTTTCTCGCGTTCCATTCATACTAAAGCAACAGAAATTGGTGGAACGGTAGGTTACTTTACATACAATCTATATCTATATCTATCTATACATATAATAAATCTGTAGACGAGGCGTTTCTGTACATTGCAAATATTTAAAAAAAAAATAGTTGGAGTGTTAAAGAATCACCAATAGATGCCATTTCTAACATTTTTGTCATTTTTGTCTGTTTGTCTGTTTGTCGGTTCGTCTGTTTGTCTGTTTGTCTGTGAGAGTTCATAAATTTTTGTGCAAGTATCACGTCAAAAGTACAAAACCAATGTACTCAAATATTGTGTGTAACTCAGAGTTTTACTTAGTTTTTGTTTCATAGCAATCGCTTCAGTCTATCAAAAGATATATGAATTTAAAGTGTTCAAGAAGAACTTTTCATTACGACGGTGTCTTCATACACGTAACGACATCTATTGATACCAAATGGTACTAAAAATAAAAATCGCTTTATAGGGGTGGTTAACCTGATGGGTCGATCCAGCAGGTTAAGCTACGCTTGCCGGGGTTGGTTAGTGGATGGGTGAGCATCTTTACATAACGAGACTCCTCCGTGCCTCGGAAAGCACTTTAAGCCGTTGGTCCCGGCTTTTATTCGTGGATCTTTGACAGTCGTTACGTGTCGTCAGAAGCCCGAAAGTCTGACAACCAGTCTTACCAAGGGGTATCGTATTACCCAGTAACTGGGTTGTGGAGGTCAGATAGGCAGTCGCTCCATGTAAAATACAGGTATTCAGCTGCATCCGGTTAGACTGGAAGCCGACCCCAACATAGTTGGGAAAAGCCTAGGCAGATTGGTTCTATTGGTGGTCGATTAGTAACGCTAAAAGAATTTCAAATATAAAAAACCGGCCAAGTGCGTGTT
The DNA here is from genome assembly GCA_905163495.3 of Cosmia trapezina. Taxonomy (NCBI): domain Eukaryota; kingdom Metazoa; phylum Arthropoda; class Insecta; order Lepidoptera; family Noctuidae; genus Cosmia; species Cosmia trapezina. The sequence goes on from LR991030.1 coordinate 9,419,185, forward strand.
GGACCACGCACAATGAAGGGTTCCGTTGTTGGGATGAATTTATCCCAAGAACAAACTTAACATTGTAGTTGGAAAACATATTCTCCCATACATTCCAACTGTAAATGTAAGTTTGTACTCACAATATTGAGAGATTTACCATGTTATTTTATGACCACAGACTATTCTTATAGATTTTCCTGTAATCTACAAGTAAAGAACTATTTTCTGTATTTTTTTTTTCAAAACTTAAGGCTCAGTAGTTTCGGAGATTAGGGGATATATTGGTAAATTTTCATCTATTTTCTTAAATACTTAATATAATTTTAAAATTATAAAAAAAATATATACATATTTGAGACCCTCATATTAATTAAGCCCTTTCATCTGATATGTCACACGGTACAGTTTGCAAAACTTTTTTTTTTTAAATTTTCTTATTTGCCCCACCAAAGTGATCCCCATATTCAAAATCCATTTATTTACTTTACCTACCTGTCCGCGTTTGGGTCACAGAAATTCCTAATTATGTGTACCAAATTTTAACATAATGGGTCCAACAGATTCTGTGCAAATTAGCTGTGACAAACGGACAGACAGACAGACACACGAGTGATCCTATATGGGTGCCGTTTTTAGTGTTCTGTACCAAAATGGTATAAAAGGAACCCTTATGATGTGACTCAGTCTGTCTTTCTGTCTGTCTATCTCTCTGTCTGTCACAGCTGGATATCTCAAGAACTACTAATAATATCAACTTGAAATTTGGAACAGTTTTAGATGACGTTTAACCAACTATTTTGCAAATAAGCAAGAAATAAAAATATTTTAATTTTTATTGCAACTGGGACTGAAAGGGGGTCTTAAAAATTCATAGTGGGGCTACTAGGGCATGTGGGGTATAATATGAAAGAGCGCTGTTTGCACATACTCAAAAAAAAAAATTTTTTTTAAGCCGCATAGTTTTCGACTTTTGATGAAAAATGTAAAAAAACTACCGTCCCCCCCCCCCTATCTCCGAAGTTTGCAAAGAGAAAAATCTGAAATTATTCTATGTGATAGAAGTTTATGTAAAGAAAACAGGAAAAATAAAACGATGTCTCTAAATAGCACACTTTTTCAGAAATCGAAACGGAACCCTCGGTGCGCGAGTCCGACTCGCTCTTGACCGGTTTTTTTTCTTTTGAGGTATGGAACCCTAAAAATGGAGTAATAGTTACTAACTGATGTGGTGTTCTGAGTGAAAAAGAATGCAATGTCAGATATAATAATCCTATCAACTTTTCATACACAGAGAAGGTGAGGGGGAGGGTTTGAGAGGGTAGGGGCAGGGGGACGCGGTGAGAGGGAGGGAGAAGCAGTAAGGAGGTGTGAGGGGGAGGAAGGGGGAAGGGGATGCGGTGAGGGGTATTAGAGGGGAGGGTGACAGGGGGGAGAAGGAGGGGGGTGGTAAGATAAGGTTGAGAGGAGAGTTAGAGGAGGAGGGTTGAGAGGTTGGGTGAGAGGGGTTGTGACGAGCGCCTTATCACCTTAATGTTGCTTTTTGACCGAAAAATAGAAAGTCGGAACGGCACAAAAAAAAAGGAGTAAACGCCAGTCGTCGTCAGAGCTGACACACACACTTTTTTTTTCAATCAAACTGGGTACCTTTGTAAGTTTATTTATTGTACGCAGAGCGAGCTTCCAGTTAACCACTGTATCCGATAGATTAACCACTGTATTAGATAGCGGTGTCAAGATTTTCCGCAGAAGAGTGACACTTTTTCAGTCATAAAATAGATGCTGTCCTGGAATTCCGGTCTTTGGACCTGGATTTCTCTCTAGAGGTCGAGATTATTTGAGGCATCTTTATAACCGACTTCAAAAAGAAATAAGTTTTCAATTCTTCTGTTTTTAGGGTTCCGTAGCCAAATAGTACATAGAAAGGGAAGTCTTATCATTACGTCCTGTCCGTCTGTCCGTCCGTATGTCACACACCTTATGTTTGAAAGAGTTTTCTCCAGAGATGGTGAAGATCAGACAATTGAACTACTCAATAACTTACAGTAGGTATACGTACTGTGATTTGGTACAGAAATCAAAGAAAATTACTGGCTATCCGTGGTCAACTAATTATGGACTTCAATGGTTTTTAAAAGTTTTGCCTCCATAAACATGGATGTTCACGGTATCAACGAAAGACAGTTTGATGCGCAGTCCAAACCGCACAGATCCATCCGCGGTTGGGAACGCAGTCCATAGATCTGTGGTCCAAACTGTAGGTACGTGTAATCCCCGCTATTCGTTCTTTCCGAAACGATAGTTTCGAATGGCGCGTTGTGTTTCCAGCAGTCCGAATACGTGTTAAACCCCGCTATCATAAACCGCAGTAACTGGAGGGCTGTGGTAGAGAACCCCAGGTAGCGGTTCCCACCAGGCAAGATCGCAAGATTCTTCATTTTTATTGGAGGAGTGATACCTACACCATATCTAAGCGACACATTATGTATTGATTTCCGACATGCACGCGAACGAAGTCGCGGGCACAGCTAGTTAATAGAATAAATAGAAAGTGGAATACGTAGTTCCGTTTTTTAAATAAGTTTTTTTTTCATGATGCGGATATTACGAAACTTTGATATTTAAAAAAAAAAAAACCTACGAGTCGTAGCGAAGCCGGAGTTGAACTCTAGTACCAGAAATGATAGAAACAATCGATTACTTGAATAAAAACACAGTGACACAAAAATCGGGTTCCTAACACTGTGAGCAGGTGTGATAAACAAGGCAGAAAATACATATTTTTAAAGTCAATGAACCCTTGACGTATTTCAAACTTGTTTCAGAACATAAAAGGAAAAGGTGGCCAAGCTAAGAGCTTCAAAATATCACCAGGTAAAATAAAGAAAAAACCATCTAAGAAATCTCCTGTATCTCTTTACAAGAAGAAATCTGAGACCATTTACAACACCACACAAATAAAAAAGACATACAACGTTATTCATTCCCAACAAAAGTTGACTCATGGGTACAACAAAGAAAATACCTCCATGAATAACTATTCCATGGATTCCCGTCCAGATAGGTGTCCATTTGACTCAAGTGGTGTTGATTTCAACTTTTCTGAAGTTTTCCCTAACATGAACAATACTGACTTCTTACTAAAACCAACATATGACAAGTCTTATTCAAGCAGCACCAGATCAAATGTACCCAACAATGTATTAAAGCCTTCCAATAAGCAGCAAATTTATGACGTATCAGGCACTGAACTGTTTGATAATCTCACGTTTACTCCGTTAAAAACAGCTAAAACTGATAAACTTGACAAGGGACCTAAAATTATCATTAGTATGAACTCCGAAAGTGACGACTTAGATGATAGTTTAGAGAATAGAAACGACAATAAAGAAAATCAGACGCATTCCCTAATCAGTGTAACATCTTCCCAACCACCTAATAAGTGGTTGACATTCAATCACCACACGCAGGTCGACAGCTACGTGGAAACACCCACTGTTCTGAATAAGAAACAACCAAACACATCATCACCTAAAGAACTTAACAGTCCTAACTTCTCTATTAACACAGAATTTTCTCGCATTAGTGATCTATCGTTTTGCCCACAAAGAGTTTCGACTGAAAGGAAAACTTTTCCGAAATTAAACAACAACACGCATGAAATATTTGACGACAATCTTAAATTGAGCTCTGATACTTACACTAAGGATTCCCCGAACACGCCAACGGAGCCTAATTTCAATCAATTGTGCGAATTGAAACCACCTCACTTCTTTCTGAAGGACCAACCGAAGATGTGCAAGCAGGCTCTCTTCAGAGAGTACCAACACCAAAAAGAAGCGTATGATCAAAGAAATTTCGTAAATACCTATGAGCATAACATATGGCAAAATGACTTGCGAGTAGACACGCGGTCTCCCCCTCCGAGATCAATAACGCCTCCTCTTCAATCTATTCCTGAAGAAAGTTTACAGTTCTCTGATACTCATGTTTTCGATAGAACTGATAACCAAATGTCTACGTTCACCATAAATCGCACTTTTGATAAAGCTAATGAGAGGTTTTCCTCTGTATCTTCGACTAGTCAAATGCAAACATGGTCTAAAAAAGCTGTAAGGGCGGAACCGGATCTTTGGAAAATACCTGTTTCTCATGTAAAAAAAACTATGAAGAATAGAGCATCAATGAAGGCTAAAGATTCGATTTGTAGTAAAGCATCAAACAAGACGTTTGAGACAAACAAAAGTATTGTGCAGAACATGTCGGTTAACCAGATCGGAAATGTGTATTCTCAATCTGCGACAGTCGATCCTTTTCTCTCGTCAACATATTATTACGATGAAGAAGCTGTGGAAAGGTTTGAAACGGAATTCAAAAGATGGCTGAATTGTATTCTGACTCCGCCCGCTGACCTTGACAGTAACATCGAACAGAAAATAAATGTCGGCAAGGTGTGGATTGATAACAGAAATAAAGAAGTTCCACTTGCGCCTACTAAAGAGCAAGTGTCGAGTGCTTACCACAACAGTCATAGACTGGAAAGTCTCCGAAGATCCGCAAGAGCCTTACTAATGAGTCCTGAAATCGCCATAGTTTTTCAGAAGTTGACTGCTCAAATTGATAAGAAACTGATTGCTGTCAGGGCTGACCGGAATCTTCATTTGGACGTGGGGCTGCAAAAGATTATCATGGAGATATTGCTGTCGTATAATCCATTGTGGCTTCGAATAGGTCTTGAAGCCATCTATGGCATTGTTTTGCCTTTGAATTCAAATAGTGACATTGAGGGACTTAGTACATTCATTATTCAAAGGATGTTCAAAAACCCTTTCCTCAGGAATAAACACTCAAAGTCAAATGCGCCGAACATGTTACTACCAGCTTACATGGAGGCAATAAAGAAATTCACGCTCAAAAAGTTTTTCATGCTCGTTTTCTTCTTGGATCAAGCGAAACAGAGAAAACTTATATCGCACGATCCTTGCCTTTTCTGCAGGAATGCAGTATGTAAAGAAAGCAGGGAAGTAATAATAAAATTCACGAGAGAAATTATCGCAGGCATTGGTGACATTACAAAACACCTTAGGCCGCTTGGGTATGTCGTGAGCCATAAACAATCGTATTTAGACGAATATAAGTATGCAGTGCACAACATAGCCTTGGACATCAGGGATGGCGTTAGATTGACAAAGGTCATGGAGATAATTTTGATGAAGGATGGCTTATTGAATCAACTTCGGACTCCTGCTATTTCTCGCCTACAAAAGATCCATAACGTGCAAGTCGCATTAAACGCATTGAAGGAGGCTGATTACACGATCGTTGGCGAAATCACATCCAACGACATAGCTGATGGTCACAGAGAAAAGACACTATCTTTGTTATGGCAGATCATTCACGTATTCCGCGCCCCATTGTTCGAGAAAGCCGCTAATGTAATACAGATTTGGTGGAGGAAGAAGTACGAAGTTATGGTGGAGAAGAAGATGGAAGAAGAGAAGAAACTTCAAGAACGATTTAACGCTGTGAGCGTGATCCAATGTTGGTGGCGTCGTATCAAGTACAATCGCCTAGTCGAATGGAAGATGCAACAAATAACTACTGCTACTATCTTAGTACAAAAGTATTGTAGAATGTGGATACATAGAAGTCGCCTTATAAAATGGAAAAGCAGTGTTGTAAAGATCGAAACCTGGTACAAATCTGTTAGGATGTTGAGAGAAGCTAAAGCTACTCTCGAGAAATTGAAATCAGAAAGGGAAGAGTTGAGACAAAAGGCAGCTATTCATATACAATGCCAAATCAGACGGTGGTTGTGTATCAGACAATACACAGTACAAATAAAGAGGATTATTACTGTACAAAGTTTAGTCCGCAGATATCTCGTAAGGAAAGAATACATTCGATACAAGCAAGCTGCCATATGCATCCAACAGAGATATAGAAACAAATTGTTGATGAAAAACGACATGCAAGATTTCGCTACGAAGCGCAGGAGCGCTGTTCTTATACAAAGCTATTATCGTATGACACAACAAAGAAGATACTTCTTGAAACTCCAGAACGCGGTTAAAACAATTGAAGAAGGATACAGAGCAGTGATTCAAATGAGGACTCCTCGTAAGGAATATCTAGCTCTCAAGGAAAGCGTTATCAAAATGCAGGCATTGTGTAGACGTAAGAAATGCCACCAGGAATACAAGAGACAGAGAGAACTAATCATGTCACTCCAAAGAAGGATCAGAGCTCGCCAATTAATGAAGAAAGAGAAAGAAAACTTCTTACAAGTCAAGAATTCGATAATTGTACTCCAAAGGTATATCAAGTCGTATTTAATAATGAAAGAGTTGAGACAAGATTACGTAAAGTTACGTCAATCTACGATACTAATCCAACAATACTTTCGTTCGTATATACTAGCTAAGTCGCAAAGGAATGCTTACATGCGGTTACGGAATGCCGTAATCGTTGTACAAAAGTTTTATAGAAACGTAATACTAACGCGTAAAGAGAGATCTGAATATCTAGAACTTAGGAAGTCTGTCATAGTTATTCAAAGAAGATATAAGGCTCAATTACTAATGAGGAAATATCGAGAAGAATATACGAAGCTTCGTCAAGCAACTGTGCTCATCCAACGTAGATTCATTGGCCTAATTAAAATGCGTTTAGAAAGGATTAATTATCTTAAACTTAAATCATCTTGCACAATCATTCAGAATGCCTATATAGCTTTCGTGTTAGGCAGAAAACAAAGGAAGGAATACCTACAGCAAAAACACGCTGCTATTACAATCCAGAAATGGTTCAGAAGTTACAAGAAAGGAAAAGAGGTGCAACAGCAATATCAGCAGTCGAAGCAAGCTTGTGTCACTATCCAGAAAGTCTATAGAGCGTATATAATCGGTAGGAAGCAAAGACAGGAGTATATCCAAATCAGGACAGCATCTATTTTCATTCAGAAATATTACAGATCGTATATCGAAATGAAAATAGTAAGACAACAGTACATTACAATTAGAACTTCCACAATAACTATCCAGAGATATTACAAGTCGCATTTGGAAACGAAAAAACAAAGGGCAACATATTTGCAAATGAAAAACGCAGCTGTACTCATCGGGGATCATTATAAACGTTACAAAGAAACTGAGAAGGTCAAACAAGATTATTATCGGCTTCGGGAAGCTACATTATGTTTACAGAGAAGATACAGAAGTATTATTGCTATGAGAGCTGAAAGAGAAAAATATTTAAGGATCAGACAATTGATTATACTGACACAACAAAAGTACAAAGCCTTACTCGCGATGCGAAGGGACAAACAAACTTATTTACAGTTTCGAACAGCCACAGTGACCATTCAAAATAGATTCAGAGCACAAAAACTAATGATATCAGAAAGAACAAGATATACAACAATATTAAAACAGTGCATTACAATTCAGAGGTTCTATAGAGCTTATGTAGAAGGCAAGAAGCAAAAGGCAGAGTATCTTGAATTGAAACAGTCAGCTATAGTTGTACAAAGAAGATACAGGGCTTTGCTTGCAATGAGAAAGGACAGAAAATCGTATTTAGAATTAAAGTCTGCAGCTATTGTCATTCAAAGGAAATACAGAGCACATTGCCTCATGTTGAAACAGAGGCAAACATACACAATTATAGTTAAGTCTTGCATCACCATACAAAGGACATTTAGGGCCTACTCATGTGGTAAACGCCAACGAATTGAATACAATAGAATTAAATCAGCAGCAATAGTAATTCAAAGAAGCTTCAGACTTATTAAGGAGACCAGGAGAATTCAAAACGAATATCAGACGCTAAGAAAGGGAGTTCTGCTAGTACAAAGTAGGTTCCGATCGAATAAATTAGCTCGCATTATAAGAGAAAATGAAGCCGCTAGCAATATACAGAATTGGTATATCGCCACCAAAAAACGCGATGTATGCCGCCAAGAATTTTTGACACTTAAAAAGAGTGTTATTCTATTACAGTCTGTGGTCAGAATGCTGATTGCTCGCAAGAGATTTATAGCTATCAGAGATGCTGCATTATGCATAAAGCGGTTCTATCGCTCGTACAAACTAACTGTAATGGCAAGGCAAAGATATATTCAGGCTAGAATTTGTAAACTTCAAAGAATAGAAGCAGCAATATGTCTGCAGAAACATGTAAGGCGATACCTTGTACGATCGTGGTACGTCCGATATATGCAGCAAGTGAGATTTATACAAAAAATATGGAGAGGAAAATTACTTACAAGACTGATTCATTGCGAGTTTGTACAGAAAAGAAGGATTGTTGTCAAACTCCAGGCTATAATTAGAGGGTACTTGGTGAGGAAACAAATACAGATACAGAGGGAACAGATCTTAAAGACGAGGGAAGAGCAAAGAATCTACTGGGCTGCTTCCAAAATTCAGGTAAATATTTTCTTCTCTGTATAACTACTCTGTCTACTACTACTCTGTTTTCTTCTCTGTGTTTTTATGGTGTGCATAATAAAGAGTATTCTATCTATCTATCTAACTACTTAGGGCAAGATCACAGACCACACTTCGACTTTATTTAGCTGAGCAAATTAGTGTGTCCTACGAACATCAACCTTATTCTCAAGTAGATAATGGCGAATGTGAGCAAGCATTTTATACGAATATAAACCCTATTTTTTTATGAATTAAATTAATTTTCTTATGAAACTTTAACTTTGCTTAGTAAAATCGTCTGTGTTAAAGTTGTCTGTGAATCTCGCCCCTAGATTATTTTGCGGTTAAAGTTCAGTTTTCCCGTGACAGATAATCATGAACATAAAATCATACTTATTCAATTTTCAGGCGCTATTCCGCGGCAACAAGGCCCGAGTGAACATTGCCTACGACAAGCGCGTGGAAGCAATCAGACTAAGATGGCGAAGTGGTGGTCTCAAGTCGAGCCAACAGTCTATGAAGGAACGTAATGAGGAAGCTATGGAGGTTCTCCGCAAAATGAGCGTTATGGAGACTGTTATAAAGGCTTTTAAATCCCTTGGTAAGAATGCATTACCTAATTAATTGCACAAGTAAAAATTACCGTACAAAGGCGGACTTGTACACGTACGGGTGGGTTTGCACCACTTGCTTTTTTTTTCTTACTATCTTACTTTAACAATAACAAAGACTGCACTGAAGGTGCGATGTTTATTATTGTTAAAGTAAGTGGTGCAACCCACTCTTGTTAAAGTACCTGTTAGACAAAAAATTAGTTGTTCCATTTGACAATTTGTTTGCGGGCGTCATAACTTTAACTGCCCACGATTCGGATGGATAATTTCATACAAATTCTGTTCCCTTTGTAGTTTATTATTTATTTGTTCATCTGGACCAGGAGGCCAATTCAGGTGGCATGGAAATTATCTCCATGGTCGAAATATCACTCGAGAAACTGCTTATCTCCGTCGAAAACGAAAAAATGCTATTCTAACGATCTCCATTCATAAATTTTTCGATCACAAACCAGCGAGATATCACGGCTGGTCCTAAGGTATGGAGATATGAAATCTCCGTTGGAACATCTGTCAAAATTTACATTCGTAGTTTTATATTCGTATTTTTTTTTTTGGTACCTACAACTACATGTAGAGGCTTAGGGGTTTTTATGGGTTTCATAAAGGGGGGGCAAATTTTCATTATTTTTGCGATAGGACACACCGTTTTCGAGATATAAGCAAAAGAAAAAAAAATACAGTACTGTTTTTGCACTTGAAGTCAAGGTGTTGGTGTGAATTTTAGTTCATGACAACTAATTTTATTCCACACCTTTTTAATCGCGATTAAAAATAGTCTTATTTAATATCAAAATTAAAACCTACCTACGTCAGAAAAAGGATGATCATGCGAAATGCGTTTCTGATCACGCTACTTTGCAATTACTATTTTCAGTAAGTAATTATAAAAAAAAAAACACAGTTATAGAAACACAATAAATACTAAAATTATCTTTTATAATGTGTTTGCTTGGATTTAATAAATTAAACATACGTCATTAATACTAAAAAAAGAAAAACGTAGCATAATCGATTATAATCAAAGTGAATCGATAAAAATGGAACGTCTTTTAGACGAGATTATTTTCTCCGTTGTAAATCTTTCTCCATGGTCTACCAGAATACGGTTTTTTGATAGCATCGAGATTTGAACCGGACATTGATGCGGACATTTGAAACAGAGATTTATCTCCATGGTCGTGATATCTAGCTCGAGCCCGGAATTGGGTCCCTGGCTCTACCCTCTCGTTTCAAAACTAGGAACTACTAAACTCTATGTCTTGGTAATTTTCATATGTTTGAATTAAGTATATGCAAGTTCTTATAACAATAAAGAATGCAAAAATTAACAGTACCTACCCTATTTATTCCAGAATTATTAACGGAAGTATTCCCGATGTTGTACAACGACAATGCGTCGGCAGTTGTCCACTGTGTGTACAACTACATGTCAGCGACGAACAGATCCATTTCTAGCGTAGAAGTGCTCAAGTCTGCAGCCGCCGTGCTCGTCAACCTGACTAGGTATAGGATCACTGGACCGAAGATTTACTTGGTGAGACATTATAAAACACGTAGCTTTTCAAAACGAAAGAGATAGATACATTTTTATTTAGCTGTTTATTTTCATTACGGACTGGTCGTAAGCCTAATCCACAGGCGCTTTTTTAACTAGACGTTTTTTTACACAGTGTGCTTTTCTAACGCGCAAGGGATACTCTCTGTTGGATAGGTAATACGTAATACGAGCTGGTATCCGCAACTCCACGACAATGCGCGTATTTTGCGTATGGGTGGGTAAATAGGTTATTCGATCCACCCTAGCTCCTCAAAGAAGACCAGCAGCGCCTTAATATTACTGACAACCTCCCGGAGGGTACCTGGGTTATCGAAGTACTTTGCCCTGAATGCGGCGACCACCGGTCAGTTTAGAAGCACATGAGCGGGTCTCGTCGTCCTCCATGCAGGCCCTGCACAGCGGACTGTCTGACTCTTATGACAAAGAGGTGTTTATTAAATGACCCATGGCCAGTTATAGCAGCTGTAACTGTACGCAGCTGTTGTTTAGTCAGTCGGAGAACCTGTTTCGTGAGGCGGCCATCAACTGTAGGGAGTGCTTCCTTAGCCTGCCTACACTCACGTTGGTCTGACCAAAGTTTGTGATGCTGGTCCCTGGTACGCTTCCTTACCAGAGCGCGCAAGTACCCGAAGGGGAGCGGCACTATGGGTTCTGGTCCCACTGGCGCCATGCTCGACCCCCTTCTGGCAAGTTCGTCGGCTACGTCGTTGCCTAGCGAGCCGCTGTGTCCCTTGATCCATTGAATGGTTATATTATTGAGTCCACCCACCTGGTTAAGACGCTGGTGGCACTCGTATATTAGCCCAGAGTCCACTGTGTGACTACTTAGCGCTTGCAGAACAGCCATGCTATCTGAGAGTATGCGGATCGAGTGGTCCTTAACTTCCCTGGCCCATGCACTCGGCCTGGAACACTGTTTTATGGACCCCCAATGGTGTAGCTACGTGTATGTTGAAGTCCTCCGAGAAGATTCCAGCACCTGTGCCAGTACCTGTTTTAGATCCATCCTTTAAGATGCGCAGCTCTGCGGGGCACAACCCCTCGCATGGGCGATCCTCGTGAAGCTGGATCTTGTATTTTTTGTCAAAGATAAACTGTTTGGGTACCCGGTCATTTATAGCTATCGTGATGGGGAACTCCTTGTTTATTCCCTCAAGCAGCGCGGTATGTGGTGTGTTATTCTTACCCCAGAGATTCAGTGCTTTAAGACGTACCGCCGCCACCGTTGCTTCCTGCTGTATGAACAGGTGTAGCGGTGGTAAACCCAGCATGGCTTCAACTGCCGCAGTCGGAGTGGTCCTCATGCAACCCGTAGTCGCCGTGCAGGCTAGTCTTTGCATATGTTGTACTTTATTGGAAGCTGTAACAAGTTTGGTGCGGGGCCACCAGACCACAGCCCCGTAGGTGATCATGGGGCAGATCACTGCGGTGTACAGCCATAGTATAATTTTCGGGGATAGGCCCCACTTCTTAAGTCCAAGCCCTGTTTAGTTTGTTGTTTAAATGTTCTGTTGGATTCCCAACGTTCGGTTCTTCGACGAGAGGTGAAAATCCAGTGCGCGGCAAAAACGCATAAAAAAAGCACATAAAAAACGAGCATACTAGCATTTTTGTACGCTCAAACTGTTTTATACAGGTGTAAGTGTAAACAGTGGCAATCTTTTAAGGGGTCATTGTACTCATCATTATGAACAACTTTTACTATGGGACCAAACTTGAAATCGCGAAAAAAAAAATCAGCTGATTAGTACAGTTGTTTTATCTCACCAAAGTGGGTCAGCGATACTTGTGCGTATTATGTGATAAATGCGTATAGACTCGCGCTCTTGTGTGCGTACCTGCAGGTAGCGCGATCCTGAGCTTACGCACACAATGTAACATTTACACATACAAGTATGGCTCGCCCGCTTTTGTGAGATAAAAGATAAATGTAGGAAACAGCTCATTTATTTTTCGCGATTTCAGGTTTGTTCCCATTGTAAAAGTTGTTCATAATGATGAGTACAATGACCCCTTAAAAGATTGCCACTGTTTACACTTACAACCTGTATACGCACGCTCGTTTCTAGTAAACGTGCGTCTCGAAACGAGCGTGCAAAAACGAAATAATGCACCCAATCGGTTCTGCTCTCTGGTTCCCAAAAAAGGGCCGCCATTTAAAGTGTTTAAAAAACGAAAGGATCACTTTAGCTATATGGACAGACGTGCTTATACACTCATGACGATATCCATTGCTTTCGATCTTGTATGGTTATCATGTGTAATAAATTTTTTTTTTTTTCTTTGCAGAGGGATTGTATACCGCCTATCCTGAAATTCATGTGGAGGTTCAGCAACAGCGAAACTCAATTGTTTTGTATTATGGCAACATATCTGTGGCTTTTTTCAAAATACGAACTAGTGAAGAAGGTAATAAGACTATAATAATAAATAAATAAATAAATAAATATCCTTGGACATTTCACACAACGCCAACTAGTCCCAAGCTAAGCAACCTAATGCTTGTGTTATGGTAACGAGATGGCTGATAAACTACTTATATACATTTTTTTTTGTAAATACATACATATTATAGATAGAAAAACACCCAGACTCGGAACAAATACTTGTAGGTCGTACAAATATTTGTTCCGTGCGGGAATCGAACCCGCGACATGCTGCGCAGCAGTCAATCGCTCAACCACTGCGCCAACCGTGTCGTCAATAATAATAATCTTATGTTTAGGTATTTGTACTGACTAGCGATATAGCGCATGTCGCATAAAGGTACAACAAACACGAAATAAATTGTTTGATTAATCTACATCTCAATCAATCTGCCTAGCCTTTTCCCAACTATGTTGGGGTCGGCTTCCAGTCCAACCGGATGCAGCTGAATGCCAGTATTTTACATGGAGCGACTGCCTATCTGACCTCCACAACTCAGTTACGTAATACGATACCTCTTGCTAAGTTAGGTAATACGATACCTCTTGCTAAGGTTGTCAGACTTTCGGGCTTCTGACGACCCGTAACGACTGTCAAAGATCCACAAATGACAGCCGGGACCAACGGCTTAACGTGCTTTCCGAGGCACGGAGGAATCTCTGTATGTAAAGATGGTCACCCATCCACGGACCAACCCCGGCAAGCGTAGATGGATGATGGATCGACCCGTGCGGCTGTTATTACTTAGCCACGAGCTCCTCCCCTCCTTTGATTAATCTACATCTATCAAATATAATTTAATAGGATGAAATTTAAATTTATGGATACCCATGAGAGGTCTTACTACTATGGGACCAAACCTGAAATCGCGAAAAAAAATCAGCTTTCCCTACATTTATGTTCGCATTACTCGTTAAAATGTAGGGAAGAGCAGATTTTTTTTTCGCGATTTCATGTTTGTTCCCATAGTAAAAGTTGTTCATAATGATGAGTACAAGGGGGATGTCCATGAATTCAATTTCACCCTGTAATCTGTATACATCTGTATAAATAAATAAAATTGTCTGTTTTTAATGTCAAAATAACATTGCTTATGCTTTTTATTATATGAAAGTACTTATACAGGTTGAATTTTTCAAAAAGGCGTGGATGACCAAATTTAATCAACCAATCATTTTATTATCACGCAACTGAAAGCCCATAAAAAATACACAAAATAATATAAACAACTTATTATAAACGAATACATCTTAATATACATATATAATTCTTCTGTATGTGTGTTTGTCACCTAACTCCTTCTAAACGAGTGGACCGATTTAGATGAAATTTCAACGGGTTCCTGGATGGTTTGAAAACACAATTGAAAACAATGGTCATCATTTTGTTTTGAATAATTAATTAGCTATGCCATAGCTATTAAACCATAGCTGCTATGGTTTAAAAATTAGCTCTTTCCTTTAGTTTGCCATATGTTATTACTTCCCAGAATTCGATCCTTATTAACGACACTTTCGAATGGTGTAATAATACAGTGTTTTTTTTTTAAATCAACGGGTTCGATTCTGGGCTAAAAATATTGACTATTCAAAAATCCAATGATGCAATTTTAGTTTTCATCAAAATCAAACCCAAGCCAGCCTCCTTTGAGCAGTTTTCGCTATTCCTCACAGTTTCGGATTTTTACGGCAACTTGAAAAATTTACCCTGATAAACGGTACGGTACTTATAACAAAAAATCAATTTTTATTTTTTGTCCGTTGTTTGTTCCAACTTATCTCCGAAACGGCTGGACCGATTTTGACGGGATTTTCACTGGCAGATAGAAAAAGAATTAGCACAAAAAAATGAAAACCCAAGAAATTATGAACAAAAGCCAATTCAAATTAGGGAAGTTGTTTTCAGACATTCACGTGAACGAAGTCATGTGCACAGCTAGTACAATAATATGATATGAAATCAGCGTACCCTACTAAACTAATCTATTTTTTCCACAGGACTTAACGGAGCTTCTAAACCAACCCGAAAACCACAAGATGCTACTAACAATAAAGAGAAACGTCGACAGAGCGAAGCGAATGACAACCAACAGTATGAGAAGCAAATTTACACACGACCAATCATTAAACTTAAGCATGTGTAGTTCAGGACACAGTATTGTGTTGCCAGCTTTAGAACCAGACTATGGTATTATCAGGGTTGATAAACCGCGGTACTTCGAAGATGCCCAACAAGCCATTAGTTGCCTATTCTTTACTTATAAGTTGTGATTATTACTCGTTTTGTTTGTGTTTATTGAGTATATTCTAGCACTGATATTATTATGTTTATTTAGTTATTACCGCCATGAAACACAACATAATTTTTTGATAATTTGCTTTATCTAGCACACATAATATTGGTCTATGAAATTATGTTTACTAAAACTATGTTTTTAACTCTACTCTACGCGCTTCGCATTGGTTTATATCACTCTGTTTGTGTTAGTGTGCTTGTTACGAATTTAACTAGACTTTTATCTTATGAGTTTTTGACTAATTAATTTAATACCTATTTAATTAAAATAACAATCATGCTTGCAGATACTTCATATTTAATGGTTACAAAATGTGAAAGTATGACGATGTTCATAGGTAATGTGGGATGGGCTGGTCTGGAACTCCAAGTCAATGCGCGTATTTTGCGTATGGGTTTATTTGACTAATTATGACATTGTTTTATTGTATTTTAAGTGCGGTTATGAATTGTTATTGTAATCGACTTCCTTGTTTAATTACTAATATTTAACTTAATATTAATTACAATATTTACCTAACGTAATATTAAGCATTATTTGTAATAGGCTAGTTGACAGTTTTTAGGAATACGATTATAAATTTTGTGGTTTATCACTACATACTATTAAACAAAGTCGTTTCCCGCTGTCTGTCCCTATGTATGCATGTGTGTATGTATGTGTGTATCTTTACGGATTTTGATGGGGTTTTTTTAATAGATAGAGTGATTCAAGAGGAAGGTTTATATATATAATAGATGTGCGGGCGAAGCCGCGCGCTAACGCTAGTTTTAATTAAAACATGAATATCATCAAAATATTTAGAGCAAGATCCCAGGGCCGCCAGACCTTACTTATTTTTTGATTAACAAAATGTATGGGATAGATTAGTGCTAGTATGTACTTTGAACGTACCTACGCATACCTGCTAGTTTGGGGCGATGGCCAACTTTCAGGTATCAGGTACTAAAGTTACGTAAAAATATTTCTCACTTTTCATAAAGTCTGACTGCTGATTTTTATGTAGGTATATTTTACAGAATATTTTTAATAATTAACAATCAATACTGCCAGACACTTCGCGTCGGCGGTTTTTTCCGCCAGACGCTTTAAAGCTCGCAAAAACTGTCGTCATCTTACAGACTTAATTTATATAGGTATAATGATACTCTGGGAACTATTTTAATACTATTTGTAAGCAGCCAGATCAATCGTAGCGGTCAGACATACCCTAGACACAAACCAACTAATTATCAAGCTCGCGATCATACTAACAGCGGCCTTTTAATTGTACCTGGTGGATGTTTGGTAGCTACGATTGGTCTGGCTGCTTACAAATAAATTCATAGTATTTAAATAATTCGCCGAGTAGGAATCATTATAAAAAAATTAAGACAAAGTATAACTCGCAAAAAATTATGTCATCTACATCATTTTTTGCGAGCTTTATGAGGGCTGTCGCATTTTGTCATCTCTCGCTCACACGGGACCTTTATAAGTTTGTTTAATGAAAAGGCTTTTTTGAAAAATGTAATCAATTAGCGGACTAGTAAATAATAGTAATTTAATACGTACCTAATTATTAAAAACACATTCTGTTGCGTTATCTAATAAACTTGGCTCAAAAAGTATTATCTGTTTTTGAGATGAGTTAAATAAATGCCACACTAAAAATAAGTTTTTAATAATTACTTACCCATTAAATTAATATTATTTACTAGTTAGATTACATTTTTCAAAAAGCATCTTTTTATGTAACATTCTGAATTTGGTCCCGCGTGAGCGAGAGAGGTGACAAAATGCGAAAGCCTGTCTTTTACATTACTATATGGCGACAGCCCTCTTAAAGCGTCTGGCGGAAAAAACCGCCGACGGGAAGGATCTGGCAGTACTGATTATTATTAATTAGGTAATAAGTTAGGCCGCGTTTCCACTGACGCGGAGCGGGGCGGAGCGGAGCGGAGACGTGCAGGAATCGACCAATCATAATGGTTGAAATCCTCATCGCGTCTCTGGACGATTCCTGCACGTCTCCGCTCCGCTCCGCCCAGCTCCGCGTCAGTGGAAACGCACCCTAAAACTGGTATCCGCAACTCCACGTCAATGCGCGTATTTGGCGTATGGATTATAAATAGAGATCGGATAATCGGATGCATATTAACCTAAAGTTGAGGTGTTGGCTAAGTATGGAGTGGGCTTTTGGATTGAAAAATCCCAGAATTCCGGTATCGGCCAATTTTGACTTCTGATAATAAAATCGAATGTATAATTTACTTAAGTTCAGATGTTAGTTAATATGGATTGCACTTTAAAAAAAAAAAAAACCCGGGATTCCGGTACGAAAATTTTTTAGTTCTGATTTTGGAATCGAATGTTTTAGTTAGGTACTTGCGTTCAGGTGTTGGCTAATATGGATTGCACTTTTGTATCAAAAAAATTCCAGGATTCCGGGATTCACAAATTTATAGTTCTGATTATAGAATCGAATGTATATTTACTTACGTTTAGGTTTAGGCGAATATGGAATGAACTTTTGTATCGATCGTCAAAATGTCGCGATTCCAGAATTGATAAATTAAGTATTTTTGGAAAGGGTAACTTTTTTATTACTAAATTTTCATAGGGTGTTCTACTCATGAGCAACTTTCACTGTGGAATCAAATACATGGTACAGCCCCTATATGGGTGTAAGGCATGTGATCGTCTATATATCGTCTAGTGTATATAGATAAATCACTAAATATAAGTCAACTGTTTCATACATTTTGGTCGAGTAGGTATTGAACTTTTGTATCACACATCGTAATTTTTTTTGTGATTCCAGAGTTGGTCCCATAGTTGCTGAAAATGTAAATCCAAGATGGCGGATGCAAATATTTTTTTATTTATCGTCATGGGTGTCGTTTTCATGGTTTTCGGGGGAATTAAAGCTGATAGTGACATTAAAATGTAAATATAAGATGGCGGCTGCGAAAATTTTAGAATTTTTCGTCATGGGTGTCGTTTTATTGGTTTTCGAGGGTGTTAAAGCTGATAATGTAAATCCAAGATGGCGACTGCGAAAATTTTTTGATTTTTCGTCATGGGTGTCGTTTTATTGGTTTTCGAGGGTGTTAAAGCCGATAGTGACACTAAAATGTAAATCCAAGATGGCGGCTGCGAACATTTTTAAATTTTTCGTCATGGGTGTCGTTTTATTGGTTTTCGAGGGTGTTAAAGCTGATAGTGACATTAAAATGTAAATCCAAGATGGTGGCTGCGAAAATTTTTTAATTTTTCGTCATGGGTGTCGTTTTATTGGTTTTCGAGGGTGTTAAAGCCGATAGTGACACTAAAATGTAAATCCAAGATGGCGGCTGCGAACATTTTTAAATTTTTCGTCATGGGTGTCGTTTTATTGGTTTTCGAGGGTGTTAAAGCTGATAGTGACACTAAAATGTAAATCCAAGATGGCGACTGCGAACATTTTCTAATTTTTCGTTATGGGTGTCGTTTTCATGGTTTTCGAGGGTTTTAAAGCCGATAGTGGCGTTAAAATGTAAATCCAAGATGGCGGCTGCGAAAATTTTCTAATTTTTCATCATGGGTGTCGTTTTATTGGTTTTCGAGGGTGTTAAAGCTGATAGTGACACTAAAATGTAAATCCAAGATGGCGGATGCGAATATTATTTAATTTTTCGTCATTTGTGTCGTTTTATTGGTTTTCGAGGGTGTTAAAGCTGATAGTGACATTAAAATGTAAATCCAAGATGGCGGCTGCGAACATTTTAAAATTTTTCGTCATGGGTGTCGTTTTATTGGTTTTCGAGGGTGTTAAAGCTGATAGTGACATTAAAATGTAAATCCAAGATGGCGACTGCGAACATTTTCTAATTTTCGTCATGGGTGTCGTTTTATTGGTTTTCGAGGGTGTTAAAGCCGATAGTGACACTAAAATGTAAATCCAAGATGGCGGATGCAATTATTTTTTATTTTTCGTCATGCGTGTCGTTTTATTGGTTTTCGAGGGTCTTAAAACTGATAGTAACATTAAAATGTTAATGCAAAATAGCGCCTTCTTTAAAACTGTTGATGGTTTTTTAATTACTATCACACGTGTTTTCAGGTTAAAACGCGATACGCGCGTTAGTTAACTAAGCATCTGCCAAGCGTCACGCATTTTCACTCCACTATGGGCTTTAGCACACTCCAAAACCCATGACAAAAAAAAAAAAAATTTTCGCTGCCGCCATCTTGAATTTACATTTTAACGCCACTATCGGCTTTAAAACCCTCGGAAACCATGAAAACGACACCCATGACAAAAATTTTGAAAAGTTTTGCAGCCGCCACTATGGATTTACATTTTAACGTCACTATCGGCTTATACACCATTAAAAACCATGAAAACGACACCCATGACGAAAAATTTGATAAATGTTCGCAGCCGCCATCTTGGATTTACATTTTAACGCCACTATCGACTTTAACATTCTCGAAACCCATGAAAACAACCCCACCGATGTAGTGACGGTACCTTCCAGGGACAACCTTTTAATTCAGCAGCTTTGTATTTCTCGCGGGGATCACGTGTAACAAACGGAATATTTATGTAATCCCGATTTCCCGGTACTTCCAAATAAATAAAACCACATTATTTATGAAGTCGTTTCCATACCCTGTATCCGATTAGTTGTGCATTCCCACATTTTCTGGAATCCCGGTATTTATATTAAGAAAAAAAATGCTATGAAGCCGCTTCCATAGTTTGTTAGCCAAATATTAACTTTAGGTTAATATGCATCCGATTATCCGATCTCTAATTATAAATGATTAATTATTAACAATATTCTGTAAAATACACTTAAAAAAGTTGAGTAATATTTTTACGTAACTGTAGTACCTGATACCTGAAAATTGGTCGTCGCGCGTCGGCCCAAGGCCCAAGCTAGCAGTATACGTACGTTCAAAGTGCGTCCAACTAATAACGCGCGTCGTGAATCTTCGTTCGCATAGAAAAGAAAGTATGGCCCCGAAGATTAACGAGAATGCTTAAAACTTACAATCAACCTTAGATCACTACTATAAGGTTCATAATACACTGCAGCTGTTAGTTCCGTCTCACTTGCAAGTATGGCGGCTGTCAAGCGGCGCGCGCTAACATGGCGGCTGCTACCGACCAATAGCGGTACAGGAAAAAGCGTGGAGCGTGCCGATTGGTCAATAGCATTTCCCGCGCTTTGAAAATTCATCTTCTGCGCAGGTACATCGATAAGCCATATTAGTTGGGTACTACTGTACTATACGTGCCAAATAAGAATAGGATCGCGCTTGCTGCCAACTTCACACGATAGCTGTCAAATTAGTACGCATTGGATTGGTAATGAAGTTCGCGAGTATTGCGGAACAAAATTGACAGTACTATTCTTATTCGGCATGCATAGTACTACAGTCTGATTTTTAATTCGACGGAATTCTACATAATAATTTTTTTATTATCTTATTGTCAACTATTCGTATATTTTGTATTTTTCTAGTATTAATCGTATTTTTTTTTACTGTGAACTAGCTTAATATGGAGTTCATTCAATAAAGAACTTAATTAATGTGAATACTTGTTTTTCTTTTATTTACGACTAGCACTGCCGTATGGAATACGCGCAACGAACTAAGAGACTTGACAGACCACGTGGTTTGACTTGAGCAGTAGACGAAGGTCTTTAGAGCGGTATCTGACATAGTCAAATTGAATTCATTGGCAATATTTTAAGGGGTCATTGTATTATTCTGAACAACTTTTACTATGGAAACAAACCTGAAATCGCGAAAAAAAAAATCCGCTGTTGCATACATTACGCTCGCATAACTCGTCAAAATGTAGGGAACAGCTGATTTTTTTTTCGCGATTATTCTGAACAACTTTTACTATGGAAACAAACCTGAAATCGCGAAAAAAAAATCAGCTGTTGCATACATTATGCTCGCATAACTCGTCAAAATGTAGGGAACAGCTGATTTTTTTTTCGTGATTTCAGGTTTGTTCCCATAGTAAAAGTTGTTCATAATGATGAGTACAATAAGAAGTCTGAACGCGGGAAGGGACGGGGCGGCGGATAGAGCGCGAGAGGCGCGGTCAAGACTCATCTTATGTGGCGCGTATTGTACGGACGCGGACGCCACCGCCAGCACATCAAGCTACTACAATCTGTCAAGTTTCTATAATAGATTTTCATCTTTATCGCTGAAGCATTAGGTTCAAGGTTGATTGGGAGAAAATTTGACAGTTTCGGGTGGCTTGATCTGCTGGCGTGTGTACTTTCCTCTAAAAATTTTAACACCCCCTTGAAAGGTAGTTTTCGAAAACTTATGTTTACGATCTTTATCATATAGTTAGTTAAATAAGTATTCGGTCCAATTTTTATGTATTTATAAAGTTCAAAGAAATAGATTTTCCAAATAAAGTATACATGTCCTCCCTTTTCATCAAGGCAGTGTGCTTATAAAATTTCGAGCTCGCTCTTGTTCCCCCCATTTAGTTTAGTTAGCCGCCCCGGGCCCCCAACAGGCCAGGGGCTCATGTAATACGGGCAGGTATCCGCAACTCCACGACAATGCGCGTATTTTGCGTATGGTAAGGCCAGGGGCTTACTATGAGCTCTTATACCAGGACAGTAGTTGAACGTTTTCAGTGAGTGAGAGAGAGAGAGAGACGGAGCTATATACGACGATCTTTAAAGCACCGTCTCTCTCTCTTACTGAAAACGTTCAACTTCTGCCCTGCTATAAGAGCTCATAGTAAGGGCCCTAGTCGGCACTGCTTAAAAAAAAATCAAGTTCCTAGACCCACTTTTCGGCTGTGCGTTGATATTACGAGTAGGTACCTATGTCAGTGAAAGCTCAAAGGTCCATGCACGGCGTGTCCTAATCCCATGACCCTTCCTGCAGTTATCTTTATCAAGGTCAAGACCGGCTCCAGGGCCGTTTTGATTTTGAAGATTTTTTACGGACTAAACTAACCATAAACTAGACTAAACTGTACTGTGTAAATCTAGTCTATGGTTACAAGATCAAATCAACGACATCTCATTAGTCTATGCTCATTCATTCTCGTAAGGTATATAATATACTCTGTGTTCGTTCTGCTCTATCATTTGTCTTTGTCATCTTGCTGTCAAACTTTATAGGTGCTTTATAGGTTATGTTGTCAATCCTACACAGCATATCCTAATATTTAATAAAAACAATTAAAACACAAACGCTGTACAAAAGCTACTATGGATGAGTTCGTCAATTATTTACTGATAATCTTGGTTATATTACCAGTGATTCTGTTCTTCAACTTGTGGTCTGGTATCGGCTGGGAATTGTTTGAAAACAACTAGCGCAGCATTCACCTTAACAAGGAAATAAATGCTATTTGCTTATTATTATGAACATCCTGTTATCAGCGTCGTCGCCTTGAATAATGACTATCTAGTTAAAAAATAGTTAAGCTGTTGTAATGTTAATTACTTATGTTATGGGACTTGTATAATATTTATAGTAAATTAAATACTTAGATGTTTTTCCTTAGAAACATTTTATTGATAACACATTTATAGAATCTTAGCTCTAGAATTATCACAATAGGTAGTGTCGTAATTGTTAAGTCATAAGTTACAAATTTTATAATGATAGCATCATAATTTTTATGCATTCCAAGTAGGCAGGTACAGGTCTACAATATCTTAACAAAAATATCACATTGATTAGTAGAAAATGTATACATTCATTTTCTCATCTCTTTTCACAATCATAAGAATAGAATCACGATAATCTTTACTCAGCCCATAAAATTCATTTTATTCCACTTTCTAATACTTACACTAATATCTATCTATCGAGAATACAACAATTTAATAAGTACCTACACTGGCAAATCAGACATACAACTACACATAAATACTTCAAGATAAAATTCTACATGGTGACTTCAAATTACTATTATGGTGACACAAAAAAAATCCATTTGAATCACTTTTTCATTGTCCTGCAATATATTTGGCTTTTAATACACATAAGACATTACAATTATACCTAGGCTTTAAGCTAAGACAACAATAATAAAAATTAAACAAATAACTTTTGTCATATTGATTGAATTTTGCTAAAATTATTTCTAATTGAAAGTAGGAATATCTGACCAAATGTACATGTTTCGGACACAAGCAATCTTATTATGTTGAGAGATCCTAGATATTCATGGACCTAAAAACACCATAACCCTGAAAAAAATATTTTCGAAACTAACATAAGCTCATTTCAATAATGTCGAAAATGAATTTTGTCATAGTAACAGTAGGACCACAGAGTACCTACTTTGAATATAAAAGGACTTAGCCTGCTGAGAGCCAACTCATCACTCATCGAAATCTGCTCCACACATAGTCTGGTTCATGTAGCCTGATATTTACAGGTTTATGTTGAATCATTTAGATCCCTTCAAAATGGTTGAGCTGAATGGTGCTAATCCATGTATCAGTTTCGTGTACGGGCGCTGTCAGTGGATGCTGGTCATATCTTAGCTGCCACGGCTTATTTTGATTTAATTTAAATTTTTAATACAGACGCTTTTAACGTTCTGCATCATTCTCACATGTATAATTTCAACATGAATGATGAACCAATATTTTGTAACCATATTTTGATTTAAAAGAGTGTCCATAGAGCTTCTTGCCCTTTCATCTCCATAGGTACCTACTACGCTTTGGAATGGGCGACTAGCTTCATCTTTCCAACTGACCGATCCCTTGACAATTCAAAAATGACTGTTTGAGTTTATGTTGACCAAAATATTATATTGTCACCAAAAGTGTTTCTCCAGTCAGACAGCCTGTACTAATTTACTAAATTTCACTAGAAAGTATTAACTCTTCCATTCCCATGTGGCCTCTGTGTCGCCATACTCGGTATCTTGCAATATCTTTGCGGGTTACCATGCCAACCACCTGTACAAAAAGTAAATGTTTTAAAAAATACAGTATAATCTTAAAGTAGAAAACTCGCGTTGGTATGGCCCAGTTTTACAGCTTTCGTTATAGCTAGGAAAAAAGGGAATTGACTGCTTGCGTTAAGAAAACGGGTTTTTAGGGCTCTAATTTCGCTTCTCAGAGCTTTGGGACAGTGCACACATGCCCTGGTAACTTAGAACATTTTTTTTTTCATTGTGAAAATTGCTGTCTATCCCCAACACATGGAACTTTTTATTGCAGTGTTACTCCTTTTTTGTGCATGAAAAATTTCTAGTATAAACTAGTTGCTAATTTTGCAATTTTTATTTAATTAGTCCAGTTGCACAAAAAAATATGATATAACAACCTAGTATAATTTATTTTTAAAATATGTTACTAAAATTTTGTATTAATAGTCATAGACTTATAAAAAAAGATGGACTCCGCACCACGCATATCGAAAGTGAAGCACCCTACCGATCTATGTGTGCGTGATTTGAGTACCTGCAAAGACGCCGTCGCTCGTGTAACGTAATGGCGGCCGGTAGACTTACTATGGTGTGAATGTGTGCGTGCTGGCTTGTAGACATTAGCGCACTGACTTACTATGGGTGCTTCAGTTATTGTTAAAGGAGACGGCGTCCGCCTTTTTTTTTAGGTCCATGTTAATAGTGATATTTTTACGATGATAGAATCTTAAGGAGTAATTTAGTAGTTAACTGATACCAAACGTTAGCAACACTGAGTCACTGAGTGAGTATAAAGAAAAAGAAGTTCTAAACATGACTACGTATATACGTAATAATACAAGAAATTTTGCTCGTGCGCATTTTTCTTGTATTTATTGGTGTTTTTGTGGTAATACGTTGAGTTACGTTATGTTACTACCTCCGCATATTGCAGAAATACTGAAATTCCAGCATAAACTGTACTTGTGAAAGTGTTTGTGATATACAAAACAACAAAAAGACAAAGTGTTGTGTTCTTCAGTTTCACTATGAACAAATTGGTGCAAAGAAGTCGGCCAGCGAGGAATATTATTTTTATAATGAATGAAAGTGATGAAACTGACCCCATCTTCCTACGAGCTCGAGAACATTAAACTAAAACAAAGTGTGCGAAACGAGAGCGGCAAACAGGTGTCGAAATGAATGTGTAATTAATAAATTCATTCTCTAATAATTATGTTTGTATTATTAATCTCATTCCCTTTAGCCAAGTAAAACAGCAATTCATACGTAAGTACAGATAGCGCGCGAGTTGAATGCAGAGCTTAGGAATGCGGTAGTGCTGTGACCTAATTATAATTACAATACACTGCAGGCGCGTGAGGTGGGGCGTGCGGATAGCGGGGGGAGATGCTCCCGCTCTTTACCTCAGACCCCGACTGCATTCAACTCGCGCGCTATCTGTAGGTACCATCGCGGACATTTGCTGAACCACTTCGACCTTATTACCTAGGTAATAAGGTCGGAAAAGTGGTTCAATGCATGCGATGGTACCTATACATAATGCAGTGCATAGGTATATATCTATATGTATAGGTAGGTGCATCATATAGATATATTTCATTTAATTCCATGTGTGGCGTTCGGGGGCGCTGATTGCTAAGTAAAACCGAAAACGTCAGTTGCCAGTCTATCTCATATATACTAGTCTATGAGTGCACAGACTGAAATTCAATGAAATGTATACTCGGACTTTTAATTATCTGCAGTAAAATGACACTTCTTTTTTATCTGTCATTTCGTTAAAAAATGTTCCCATTTGATAGCGAAATGACGGTAAAAATGACAAGAAGTGTCATTTTACTGCAGCTAATTAAAAGTCCGACCATAGTTGAATACCATTCTTTTTCTTTTTTAAATAGCATTGTCTTTGATTAGGGACAGTTTACTAACTGGAAACTAAATATCCTAAAGAATTTGTTCCAGTGGGACACTCTTCAGATATTTGTTGAAGTTCTTGATGAGTTTCTTAAGGTTAGCGTTGAAAACTGGTCCTTGAAGCTCTGTTACAACAGGCTTCCAGTTCTTGTTGATAAAGTGATAGTTACCTCATTAACATCATTGACTATAGGCAGATGTCGTAATCCTAGCGCTCGGAACAGTCTGAACAAGCGCGGCAGTGACGCTCGGTGAGGCAGAGTGTAAGGCGAGGGATTCATGAACGGACGCAAGTCGATAGTGCAAGTCTTCTCCCACTCTGCTATGTCTAACTACGAAAAGAAAAAATATACAGGTTATAAGTACCTACATTGCTTTATGTTTTTTTATAAGAAAAAAAGCACTTATATTATACCTTATGCTTTTGTCCGCGGCTTCGCCCGCGTGGATGTCGGAAAATATCCCACACGTACCGTGATTAAAAGTACCCTATCCAGGTAAACAATGTATTAATTCTGTAATATATTGTTTTCATATAACTATTGGTTTACGCGGCGCATGCCAGTAAAGCTACCAATCTTTTCAGATTTTTTCCAACATCATCACCAATCATCGTCATAATTATTTCAGCCAGTTTACACAAAACCTTAGTAAATTATACACCTAAAACTTCCTCGTGAATCACTCCGTCCATTGGTGAAAACCGTATGAAAATCCGTTCGGTAAGTATAGGTAGGCAGTTTCTGAGTTTATCGCGTTCAGACAGGCAGACGCGGCGAGGGACTTTGGGTTTATAATATGTAGTGATTGTTTAGTAGTCTAAAACTATTGGGGCAGTCCCGAACGAAACGTTTTCCTTCAAGGTAAAACGTTAACATTCATGAAAAAATTACAGTTGAATCTTTTTTCTATATTTGAACCATAAAGTAAACACCAAATTAAATATTGTAACACATTGTGTACAGTATCAAGCGGTAAAATTATTTAATTGCTTGCCTAAGAATATAAAACAACTGCTTTATAAAACCACTTTATTTAAAAGTAAACTAAAAAACTTCTTACTCGAAAAATGTTTTTATTCCGTAGATGAATTTATGACTCGACATTAATGTAATCGTGTTTTTTCATTGTCTGTCTTTTTTTTTTTTTTCATGTAATGAAATGACATAAATTGCTTTTTACTATGACATGGTTTTTAATGGATTTTATGTATTATGTTTATGATTTTAATTTTTGACATTGGATATTTAATAATAATTATGATACTTAAGAGCGTTGTTGCATTTTTCATACGTAAATCGAGAACTTGGGAGATTTTGAAGTGATTTTGGTCACATAATTTATTTTTTTAGCTTCTTTTGACTTCAATCATCGTAATTATCATATATTTTTATTTAAAGTCTATTAAAAAAAACTTGTTCAAATTGAATTATTGACTACGAAAACAGTCGATTTCGAAGGCGCGATTTCCAGATGACGCGCGAAGGCTCAACTTTGAAGTAATCTTACACCAATTATTACTACTAATTAAGAAGGTAAAGTGGTATTCATTCGAAGAGGCATATCCTGAAATTTAAAATGCATTGAGAAAAGTTTGATTTTTAATTCATTAACTTGTATTTTAATCACGTCTAAGATAATCAAAAATCGAGAAATCGACTACAAAAAAACACGTCATTTCTCAGAATCTAAAAGTCATTTGGCAACACAAATCATTTTATTCGTAAGAAGAAAGATTGTACTATATATGTGTAAAAAATAAAACATATCTGTCTTCAATCATTTACGAAAATATTTTTTTAAAGTGAGTATAAAATCGGGTGCATCGAACGGCCTAAGTCAGTCGCGCACTGGCGCTCTTCGACGCAGGACCTATGTCGGTTGACCTCCCGCCGCCGCGCATGCGCCTCGCGTGATATATAGTCAATTGTAGTGCGACTAAATATTTTTAATCCTTTCATTTATGTAATATTTTAAGAAGCTAACGTGGTAGGCCCACTTACTTTAGGAGAATTATGTTACAATTCTTGAATTATGTTGTATTACTTGTAATATTGATATTGTAATTACAATATCAATAATACAATATAATTTGGTCAAAATGTAAATCCAAGATGGTGGCTGCGAAAATTTTTAAATTTTTCGTCATGGGGATCGTTCCCATTGTTCTCGAGCATGCTAAAGCCGATAGTGACGTTAAAATGTAAATCCAAGATGGCGGCTGCGAACATTTTCAAATTTTTCATCATGGGTATCGTTTTCATGGTTCTTGTGGGTGCTAACGTCGATAGTGTAGTCAAAATGTAAATCCAAGATTGCTACAAGAATTTTGGAGGATGAATATGGAGAAAAAATTTATATCAGATTTTTATTTGAAATCTCTACTGCCACAATCTCTATTGTGGATCCGTGACAAAGGAGACGGAAACCATGTCATATAAACTTGGGCCTGGGCCTGGGTTGTAAAAAGATGAAATTGGTGTCAATTTATAGCTACTATATTATCAAACCATCACTGAACATTTTGCGGATTTTCGCGGTCTGAGTTCCGAGTTAAAAGAGATGTAATAAAAGTGAGGTTACATAACGATCTACATTTATAGGTACTTAACAGCTGATTTTTGAAGTTCTTCAGCTCGACGACCACGTAAACTACAGACTCTAGTCACTTTGCCACAATTTACACAACGATCCATGGTGCCAATATGAAATCAGTAGGCTGGTCGTAATATACAAAATAACAAGTTCAAGTCCAACGTTTATGCGGGGTGTCCGTACCGTGTCCGGTGTGGTAGCAAGGTTCGTACAAGAAGCAAGATCAGAAGTCCGCAGAAAGAAAACAGGGGTCGAGGTCAATAAAACTATGGGAAATACACTCAAATCGCGACCGCACTAAACGATACGAAGCGAGTGAGGCATAGATAAAGGCACTATATAAAGGTGTGTCCAAATATAGAGCGGGAGCATTTGAGCGCGGCTGCCACGCGCGGCTAGCCACGCTCTGATCGGACAAGGGCCGCGCGCGGCGGTGTTGAGCGTAATATATCTTCTCGTCTCACATCAGTGATGACCTCTGGCACTGAAACGTGCTCGCTCACAACATAATGGGTCTCAATCATAATCAGCCTATAATGTTCCCACTGCTGGGACACAGGGCTCCTCTCGGTGAGAGGGAGTGGGCCGTAATACACCACGAGGACCCAGTGCGGGTTGGTAGATGTCACATGTCTTCGAATTTTTGGTTCTAGGCGGTTTCCTCACGATATTTTCCTTCACTGATTTGAGAGTAGTGGTGATGAAATTATTTACACAAAGTGCCTGCCTGAGTTCGAAACCATGACCTACTCGTATGTCGGGATCGTTACTATTGGGCCACCATTGCATTGCTCTCTTGGGCCGCATAGTGCAGTCAATCATCCCTTCTAGGATGATTGACTTCACTATCGGCTTCATCCTCGAGAACTATGAAAACGACATCCATGACGAAAAATTTTAAAATTTTCGCAGCCGCCATCTTGGATTTTAATTTTGACTTCACTATTGGCTATAGTCGAAATCGAAAACTATGAAAACGATACCTATACAAATCCTTATCACTTACCACTGACGTGCGACGTGTGGTCGACTGTATAGTCATTAGGTCGACTGGGCACGTACAATACCTGCCTAGGCTAATAAACATTATAAAACCAACCCCACACGAACGCAGCAGTACTATTATTTATTCTGTGGCAGCGGGGTGACCTACCTATTTGAAATTTGAAAACAGTAAACCAAACATTTGCGCATGAAGCGGCTTTATGTATTTATGTATTATTGTTGGTTCAAATTCAACTATTTATGAACTTGATGCGGTTGCTAAACCTATAATGCCGCAAGAAAAATAAATAATTATAGCTAGCGCGTGGCGTCTTTATCTACATTGAAATAGGGCTTAAATTCAACTGTTTTACACAAAAAAACGATGATTTTGGACAAAAGATGGCTCCGCTGTTAACAAAATTTTATTCTGATTGTGTTCTCCCAGAAATTATAGATCCAAGGAAAAGTCGATCAATCCCCTTAGACAAATAAATAAAATAAAAAATAAATAAATATCCTTGGACATTTCACACAACGCCATCTAGTCCCAAGCTAAGCAACCTAATGCTTGTGTTATGGTAACGAGATGGCTGATAAACTTCTTATATACATTTTTTTTGTAAATACATACATATTATAGATAGACAAACACCCAGACTCGGAAACAAATACTTGTAGGTCGTACAAATATTTGTTCCGTGCGGGAATCGAACCCACAACATGCTGCGCAGCAGTCAATTGCTCAGCCACTGCGCCAACCGTGTCGTCAAATACAAATACTTTTATAAAACTTCAATTACTTATAAGTATACAAATACTTAAGCAAATAAGTAAAATGAGTTTAGTTTTTATAAGTACCTACATAATATTATTTTCTTCATCCATGTTTGTATAAATTTAATTAAAATACACTAATAATGTATTGTGGACAGTCTTTTTATTTTCTCCGTAAACCTCTAGCTTTTACTTCAAAAAAATATAGGTACGCCATAGCTACAGATCAAGATCGTTTAGTCGTCGCAGCATCGCAACTGTGTGCCGTACATGAGGAAAATCGCACACACGCGCACTCGCTACGCGGCGTCGAGCGTCAGATGTTTAAAATCCAAGCGCGAAAATAGGCGACCACAGTCTTAATGATCTTATTGATATTTTTTTGGTATGACATGTTTAAATATTTTAATTAGTTTTAGGTAAATAATTTGAATTTTAGACAATGAATGAATTGAAATTGTAGATAAGATTTAGCATTGTATTAGTCAATAGTTTTTATTTATTATTATGTTGACATTGTTTTAATTTTTATTAATTTAATTTGAGATAGTGATGGTATTTAACTTTTTTTTTTTTTTTTTTTTTTATCAAGTTATGTTATTGTTTTTTTTTTTTTATAATGTTCATTTAACAATTTTTTGTAACACATTCAGACACAATATATTGTTAATGAATAAATGAAATGAAATGAAATGAAATTCTACTTTGTTGCCGTCTTACTGTCTACACGGAAACGTAATTTTTGTCTATTCTTCCATTGACAAAATCCCTTTTTAAGGGTTATGCTACGCGTGCTGGGCATCGAACAAGTCATTTTAGAAGGATACAAGAACACAATTCCTTACCTCATCAATAGAGGGAAACCGTGGGTACTCCTTTCTGAACATATTCATGTCCACATTGAAGTTAGACCACGTAGTGTTGGCATTCTCATTGTATATCTTGTTCTGTATTAATACTATTAATTGTGAACGTAGTACCATGCCGCGTAGGCGCTTGTAAGTTGTCACTTCCACCTAAAACAAAGAACAATATTGAGTATCGGAAATTCTGTAGAAGAAAAACGATTTTAATTTGTTCAAATGAAGTTACAGTCAAGGGTTCTCTCTATGCATATAACATTAAAACGATATTGTATCTCTGTCTATAATCATTTTGATCAAACAATAAAAAAAATAAGTTAAAAAACAACTGTAACTCGACTACGGAAAAATAAAAGTGATCTAAAAAGTACAAAACATGAAAATATTTCAGATATAAACACACAAATAGTCAAGGTAAAGCCGTCGTCGTATACCATGTGGGTGCCAGGAACACCTACAAAATTATAATGGCATGCGACGACGGCTTTACCTTGACCATTTGTTTACCTTAGTTAGAATAGACCTCAAACCTCATGATTTCATGAAATCGCTAGATTTGAGGTCAATTCTACCTTATGGAGTTGTATTGCCGATTCTAATGACTATAATTCTGTAGAGCCATATTAGTTACGGCCGCGAATCATATTTTAATCAACATACAACCTGACACTGACCTGCAAATTGCAAAAAACGTGAGAAAGTTTGAAATTCGCGGGCTACCTTAGCGCATCAAAAGTGAGCCTAAGGAAGGATTTTTCAAAATTTGTCCCCGAAAGAGTTGAGTTTGTCATTTTTATTACACGACTGCCCAAAAAGGAGTGTAATGTATTCAGGGTTGATGTATGTATGTATGTATGTGAGTTTCTTTATTCTACCATAACTTTTAAATGCCTGAACCGATTTGTATGTATGGGGTATCGTTAGAATCCTTACATCATTCCGAGAGTGAAATAGGCCAAATTAAAAAAAAAAAAATCAATATGGCGGCAGTATGTGGGTCCATTTTTTGTGGAAAAAAAATTGTTTTTCTTCAATTCTTACAATATGGGTATCAAATTGAAGGCCTTGAACAACACATTCCAAAAAATATAATTTATTGGCATCAACCACGTTTCATAAATTTTTGGTCCAAATGTGAGTGCCGAACAAAAATTGTGCTACATTCTATTAGAATTTGTCAGACTGAGCATTTAATCAGGCTTTAGTAAGACTGCGAATGTCTACATTGTCACTAAAATGGATAAAATAAAAATAAATAATTTAAAAAATTAAAAAACACGAAAGCATTTTTACTGTCATTTTGCTATCAAATGGGAACATTTTTTATGATACTTACATCATCAGCCAAAGGCGGATCAACAACAGGGAATCCATTGTACGACACTAGTTTGAGCAGCTCCACAATATGGCCGACATTCTCAACGGTGCGCAGAGTGAACACTGGGTGCGACATTACTTCTGACGCGTAGATGTTGTGCGCTAGTGGTGGAGGCTCCCAAGGTAGGAGTGGCACTGCCGCTAACTGGATGTGGATGTCGTAGATACCCTGGGAAGGTGAAGAAGTGGTAAAGTATATCAAAGACCTAAGCCTGTATTATTGTAATTTGATCAGTAGTCAATCACAATGGCTCACATGATATTTGACAGTAAATTAACTGATCAGATCAGATACCTACTTGATGAGGCTTTTAGCAAAAGACCAATTCTGGAAGATTTTTTTAAAAATGCCGCCTCATCGTCTATAATGACATTTTAAACATCGAAAATGACTGCGAACTATGCGGTTACCGGCCGATGTAATTAGGCCAAAGATAAGTTTCACGATTGCTATCTCTCACGTCTAAAGTCGGACTTTAATTAGCTGCAGTAAAATGACACTCATGTCTCATTTCGTTAAAAAATGTTCCCATTTTAAAGTGCCACAAACTTATCTGACCCGGTAACGGCAGCGATGTCGGTGAACAAAATATGACAAGTCTTGTCACTTTTCATAGTGATTTCGTTAGTTTCAATTGAGAGCGTTGATCGCGTGCGGTCTGGCAACGTCGCATTTCTAGAGGTTTTTCGTGATTATTTTATTAAATTTAAATCAAAGGACAATTTCCTCTGACAAATTCATAGATCGTTGGTATTTATAAGAATGTATGCTATTTTTGACAGTTATTTTAATTACTTACTCATAGAGAGAAAAAAGGACATGTTGCGCCGACCCTAAATAGATTGGGATAAGAGCAGGAGAATGATGATGATGATGATTTTAATTACTCATAGAAAATAGAAAACAATTGACAATATGTAATTTTTTAAGAGTAAATTCCAAAATAACTGTCAAAAAATAGCATACATACTTATAAATATCAACGACAAATTCTTTTGTCAGAGGAAATTGTCCTTTGATTTAAATTTAATGAAATAATCACGAAAAACCTCTAGAAATGGGACGTTGCCAGCCCGCGCGCGATCAACGCTCTTAAAGCCACCGAGTCAGATAAGTTTGTGGCACCTTATAACGAAATGACAGTAGAAGTGTCATTTTACTGCATCTAATTAAAAGTCCGACCACAGTGCGTTAGTTTAATCATTTTTAGGTGAGCAATAGAAGAGATGTTCTTTCTGACTTTGTTGTTTGAGCTGAATTGAGCAGTAAGAACTTAATTATCTAAAAACATACCTCATTGAAGAAGTCTCCGGTCCATTTAGCGACAACCAACGTAATAATGATAGGCAACGCATTGGAAATCTGTCCGGTAGTCTCTATGATGATGACGGTCAGTGAAATGGTCATGCGCACCACGCCGCCGAGCTGAGCCGCCGCGCCGACTAGCGCGTACTTCGCCGGGTTGATTGTCTGGTAAATTGAACAAAGTGTTAAAATATCGCGGCGATTTTTTTTCACGCACTGGATTTTCAATGCTCTACTTAGCGCCGAGAGTTGAAAATCCAGTGGGCAAAATTTTAGTCCTTTTATGAGAATTTTAGCTAGGTGTTCCCTTGAATTACTAACTACGCTTTTTCGAGATTGAACATAACTTTCAAAACATGACACGCCATTATTGAGGTTGCATGTGACAAATAAACTCAAACACATTTACGAGATGATCAAAAAGACACCCTAAAACATAATACAAAAGCAAAACATACATTAGAAGGCAGCATATACTGTATAACGATCGCCAGCAGTCTTCCCCAAGCGGCGCCCGTCAACAGATTCGGTATGAACAGTCCACTGGATACTGCGAGGCCAAACGTCCAAGTTGACAGTAGGAAGTAGCACACGACGAACGTGAAGATGGACCACGGCTTGTAGGAACCGATGGGGTCGTGCAGGAACGAACGCACGGACGCTTCGGGAGTTTGAAACCAAATCGCTGCGAGGGCGTTGTATTCACCGTCTGCGCAGAATAGCTGGAGGAAGGAAGGAAAATGGTTTATTAGATACCAGCTTTTGTCCGCCGCTTCGCCCGCGTGGATGTCGGGTAATATCCCAAGGGAACGTGCTACCGGGAAATCCTTCCGGAACGTGCTTCCTTATTCCTTGTCTACATCATAAAGGGAACCAGAGTGCAACATTTCAGCTTTCTGGTCCAAGGGTTTGGTCTGGGCGTTGATGAGTCAGTCAATCAGTCAGTCAGTCAGGACTTCTCTTTTTATTTATATAGATAGACTAGCTTCGTTTGTTTAGCGTTCGCGCCATACGTCGCCCGGGTGAATTTTCTTAAAAAAAAAAAACAATGACTTTTAGGCTTCTGACGACCCGTAACGACAGCTTGGCAAAATATCAATTGCCGTGCCCCTTGCGCGCGGCTACAAATCGATAAAATAATACCTACAATAAATAAGGAGGAGCAATATTATCTATTTAATAATGGTTTTAGTTCATGCGTGTCTCTGTCGCAGAAATACGACACGAGCGGTAGGGGCACGGAAATATGTGTCGCATAAATGCGACACAAGCGGTGAAAAGGTTAACCTGATCGATCGACCCGTGCGGGTATACATAGCCACAAGCCCCCTTTCATAAGTTTCTGTCCACCATTCCACAAAATTAAGTTTTTTTGTTTCAATAGCATTTACAGGAAATCGCATGAACCTTGATGATCAAACCGAGAAAATAAAGTAACAGCAAGGCCCTCACACGCTCATTTCGCCAATTTATTTTAGTTAAAGCTCAAGTATTTGACTTACCTGTAAAGGTACTTTAGTGGGATCCTCCCCTAGTGGTCTACAGTCGTTCAGTAAGAACATCATAAGGAACCCGCAGGTTGCGCTCGCGGCTGCCACGAGACAAGCTTCCACTACGCGCAGCCAAGGAGTTCCTATGTACCTGGTGGACAAATAATACTGACTTAGGGCCTGTATCACCTTCGAGTTATACAGGGTGTAAGTATAACAATCTTTGAAGGGGTAATTGTACTCATCATTATGAACATCTTTTACTATGGGACCAAACGTAAAATCGCGAAAAAAAACATATATTACATACATTTTGACGAATTAAGCGAACATAAATGTACTGAACAGCTGACTTTTTTTTCGCGATTTCAGGTTTGGTCCCCTGAATATACCATGTCTGAATATACATGGTGTATCAGAAAGATGTGATCAAAATTAAATCATACTGAACAACTTTCTCC
This sequence comes from Cosmia trapezina, assembly GCA_905163495.3. Taxonomy (NCBI): domain Eukaryota; kingdom Metazoa; phylum Arthropoda; class Insecta; order Lepidoptera; family Noctuidae; genus Cosmia; species Cosmia trapezina. Next base: position 9,455,181 of record LR991030.1, read on the forward strand.
ATGGGATCACATTGTAATCGCGAAAAAATAATCAGTCGTCTTTTTCACACGTGATGACTTTAACAGTTTTTATGCGGTCCCAGCCTAGATTGAATAGTTTTTCAGGAGCAGGGTTTGATTTCCTTTGTGGAGACAACAAAACCTACCAATGTTAGTTTTACTGACAGCAAAATGCGTCGCTGTCTATCTAGGATCTTATCTTTACACAATCGTATTTATCTACACTGTAATATAAATGACAAATTAAGCCTTTGTTCAGTTCATATTTTATTGAAATGACAGAATAAATGTAAATGGAAGACATAATGTAGTTACATAGTAACGAGAGCTCGAGCTGCATACGAAGTTCGCCGAACTTCGTATGCAGCTCGAGCTTCGTCGGACGACTGTACGAGTATGATGTATAGACTGTGGTAATACGTTATTTTCATCCATGATCATCATCAAAGTCAAAAAATCTTCTACTGCTGGATACATTTTCATTCAAGAAAACTTAATTATACATGCAAAGACAAGAACACAGCCCACAAATTTTGCATTATAAAGATTGCATGATTATGATTACGAACAAAGTGCAAAGCAATGTACGGGAGCTAGATTAAACAATCAAATTAAATTACAAAGTGTCATAAGCCCAAAATATGTCCCTCCTAAATTAAAAGAAACATGTAGGTAAGAAATTCCTACCTTATCCTAAACACAGCTAATCTATAGTTGATATAGTTCCACAGAGCGCCCAGTAATCCGCCGACAACGCCGAAGAACATGAAAACGGGCAGCTCATAGAATTGAAATGGGAAAGGCTCCATCTTGCCCAAGTTCAGAAGACCTAGAATGAAAGAGGCTTATTTAATTCATTTCATTTAGGTCATAGACCATTACACACTAGAAAAACACATGTGCACTAAGAAAATCTGCAAAATATTTGGAATCCGTAATTACAAAGTTGAGCTTTTAGCGCCTGCACTTTTGCCACCTTCTTTCTTCTTCTTGGCGGCTGAAGAAAAAATGCGAGGTAGACTAACCCGATCATCATTCAGCATCATCATTTCAGCCGAAAGACGTCCACTGCTAGACATACGCCCCCAAGCACCGCCACTTCGACCGGTTCTGTGCTTCCCGCATCCAGCGGACTCCTGCGACCTTTACAAGGTCATCGGTCTACCTTGTGGGAAGCCTTCCAACGTTACGTGTTCCGGACTAACTCGATAGACTACTTAAAATGGAATCTCGTGAACGAGCGCTGCTTATGATGACTGCTCGTCTTGCTTACCATGTTTGTTATTGTTATTAGTAATTAACTGTGTATTTATGTTACTTCGAAGGTCCTTTTTTATCGTTTGTGGCTTCGAGAGTTCGAGTTACGGCTATATAGGCTGGCGATTAGGTTATCAAATTAATTGAAACCACGTATTTTAAACATACAGTCATATACAATTAACATTTTAGCCGTGGGACCTTTTTTTCGTTTTAGTATTTAACAACATCATGTATTGCATAAAGATAATCAGCTGACCCATACTAGTAGGTCAAAGACCCGTGGCCGTGGCGAAGATAGTTCAAACGATGCCACATGCCGAATTACTAACAATTACAAAAACGTAAATAAATCAAGCGAAAAATGTCCGTACGGCTAAAACTTTAAGGCGTTTTGTATGCGCAAAATTAAAAAATAAAGGACCTGAGCGGGGGAATGAAAAATCATCAGCAAAAAAAGACAAAAGAGCGGTCCTTGGCTGCCGCTTTTACAGGTCAGCAAACTAATATTACGAAGGGTTGTTTACTTCGTGACAATTTCTAAGCTATTTATTTTGTATGAAAAATCAAGTTTTCTATTTTTAGTTTCATTGTTAATTTAATTATTTTAACAGACTGATAACAAACTTGTCTGTACTATGTAATGTCGCCCTGTATGTATAGCTATATGTAAGCGGGCACGCCCTTTATGGCTGGAAGCTTTTATATGTATGAGGTTCTGTTTACGTTTTTATTTTTTATTTCTGCTTGAGTATAATTTTTGATGTTTTTTGTTGGTATATTGGCGTGTCCTAGCTGACATAAGGCAAATAATTTAATTTAATGTTTTGTGTAAATTATTTTGCATTTGCATAGAATCAAGGTTAACAGACAGCTGTGCTGGTGGGGAGTTTGTTGCGCTACATCTTCTTTTCAGAATAGAAAAATATGACGATATGATTTGATGTTGTTCGTTTGATGCGAATCTAGACTATTAGAGTGCGATAGAAGTTTCGGAAACTAGAAGAGCCGATTAGGTTTCGGATGAAAATCACGTTATGGTCTGACGCTACTTAAAATAATTATTTACAGTTTTCATACCTGGAAAGCTCAATTCTCCCGCTCGTCCGTGATAGGCAGATAGAGCACAGTTCAACGTGAACGTTGACACAACGGTACCGAAGAACGTTCGCCATGTCAGTGCCTGGTTCCAGAAACTGGTGCCTTCTTCCAGAGAGAACAGTACTCCACCTGAAAGAGATAATATATTCCTTTTCGTAAGACAATAACCGAAGACAACAGAACACCTCCCATGGTTTTAAACAGATCCGAGGATTGTCGAGGTTTTCTGTTGAGACTAAACCCATCTCTTAGTTTGAACATCTATAATAATATAGTATGGATAAATAAAAAGGCGTCGTGGCCCCATAAGTGATTGATACGACACATTTCGAATTTGTTGGTGAGCCTATTATTATGAGTTATCATCATCTGCCTAGCCTTTTTCCAACTATGTTTGGGTCGGCTTTCAGTCTAATTGGATTCAGCTGAATATCACGGATCAGCCTATAATTATGACTGTAAGTACTAATATTGATTGAGAGGGGCTTGTGGCTAAGTAATAACAGCCGCACAGGTCAATCGATCAGGTTAATCTACCCTTGACGCGGTTGGTCCGTGGATGGGTGACCATCTTTACATACCGGTCCCAGCTGTCTTTCGTGGATCTTTGAGTCGTTACGGGTCGTCAGAAGCCCGAAAGTCTGGCAACCTTAGCAAGAGGTATCGTATTACCTAACTTAGCAAGAGGTATCGTATTACGTAACTGAGTTGTGGAGGTCAGATAGGCAGTCGCTCCATGTAAAATACTGGTATTCAGCTGCATCCGGTTAGACTGGAAGCCAACATAGTTGGGAAAAGGCTAGGCAGATGATGAAGTACTAATATTGATTGTATTATATCTTTATACAGGGTTAAATTAAATTAGCTAGCGAAACTCCGCAGACGTGTGGGGTATCGATATCTAAACACAACGAAATAAAAATGATTTGATGTTTTTTTTTTGGGTCGGTGACCGCTGGTAGTGTTGTTATGTTACTTGAAGACTACTTATATCATAGATTTAGAGTAGGCTAGATACCGCATGTTCAGTAAATAGTATGAAAACCGAGCGTGCCATCTTTTTTATGCCTACGAAAATTTCACCCCAGCCATTTAGTGATGCGCTCAACGTAAGCAGAATCGTTTCAATTGTTAAGCGTCAGTGAGCTAACAGACTTTTTTTATATCTTCGACGACACAACTCGCCACTGGCGCGATCAAACACAAACTAAAGTAGTAGCGCGTCAAGTTTGTGCACAGCACAAACATGCAAGGCACGCTTGGTCGGATGGCTTGCGGTATCTAGCCTGCTCTAAATCTGTGACTTAAATGGTGAAATTTTTTGTTTGTGTTTGAGGGGACCCTTAGATGGTTTAGATTTACATTTGGACCCGGTAGACGGCGCTGCGATCGAGTTCTAGGAAAAAGGACAACGTCTGTCCGGTCAGCTAGTCTACTATGATTTTATTATAGTATATTCCAATTGTTTATTCTCACCTATAGGAGCACCGAAAGCAGCGGACACACCGGCGGCCGCGCCTGCCGACACAAAGTCACGCTTCTCATGATCTTCGCGGAAGTACTGGAATATCTTGAAGTCTTTGTTGAACGTTGTGCTCTTGCCCTGAGATATGCCTGCTGCAACCACAGCTCCACTGTGGATCATAGGTCCTTCCTAAACAAAAAGGAGTTACATGGAAGAGAAAATAGAATAAATAACATTTTATTAATATATACGTATCTATAAAAAAATATTTATATTGACATAAAAGAAGTTATGTACTACAAATCATGGAATATTGTATGTGACTCCTACACTAGTTAATTCACAACTAGTAGAAAGTATTTTCAGATGACTATAAAATCCAAGGTTTTGCTTATCAAAAAAAACTAAGGTTTAAAATGTGGTTGTTACATGCAATTTAAATATCACACTTTAATATACCTACTATATGAGTAAGTACAGATCTAACGAGACAGTCACAAAAAAAAAAAAACAAACAAAATACAGGGTGTATGGAAGCTGGGTGCAAAGAATTAAGGGGGTTATAGTTGACACCGTTTAGAACATTTTGAGCCATACATGTCTTATACGAACTATGTTTTTTGTTTTTGTCCTACTTAAAGTTGGTACTTATATTATTTTTTAATAAAAGTTTGCAGTTAAAAATAAAAAATAAACATACTTCGTCTAAGATATGTATGGCGCAAAATGGCGTCAACTCTTGCTAATACCCTGTATAACCGTAATCTACCGTCTACAGTATTAATTTAAAGTGAAAATAACTTTGAAGTGCAGAAATAATGTAGTTTTAAGCATAAAAATACAGATTTAAAAAAATGCAAAATAAACTTAATTACAATGAATGATGAAACAATGTATAATTGGAGAGGCACTAAAACTCATTCAAAAAACAAAAATCCAGACATCAGTCCAATTAACCTTAATACCAGTCTACAAAGTCATCAGACTAGCTCACCTTGCCTCCTGCAAGCCCGCCAACCACTGCAGTGATAACACCAATAGCCTTCACTGCAAGAGTTTTGATCCTCACCACTCGCGGCACTTTTACGCCATTCAGATAACATTTCACTTGAGGAATACCGCTGCCGGCTGCTACAGGCTGTAATGTGTTTTGGGATTAGAGACCTTAGCTACATTAAAGTTAAGTTTTCATTATTGCTGAAATTTTCTTTAGCACTTAATAAATTTCGTAATTCCGGAACGTTATTTTTGTTTGTAAGGTAAAAGAGAAATCACACAACGATTCAGTGACTACAAGAATAGGATTACAACCCATCCTAATAAATTGACATCAAACCTAATGAAAACGAAGACATTCAGGAGGCTTAAAAGAGAAAGGCAAGACTTGATATGAAGACTGACAAACTATAATACAGATTGATGTGGATGAGCCATTGGGCGCATACCAAGAATGCATAAAACTAATAATAATCCAAAATGATGTTGAATGTCAATAAGTAAATGGACAGATTGCATCAGAAAAAAAAATGTTTTCTTGGTGACATTTCTCAGTGGAATACTACTACTACTACCAGCTACACGTTCAAATGTGATTATTCTAAGTATGCTGACTGGCACTGTGGGATTAGCAACCTTAACTACATTACACAAAGTTCAATTTCTACTAAAAGCGTATGATGACGACTACGATAACAAAAATTCTTCATTCACCCACAATGCCGCGAAAATGTCGGGAATTGAACTTTGAACTCATATTTGTAGAATAATAGAACTGAAGAGACACAATCGGGCTAAATAATAGTAATACTTTACTACCTACTTACCTCAACATATGCAACCAGCATGGAACCAACAAACACAATACAAATGTTTGATAACACCCACAGCAAGTAAGGAATGTATAATTTGTCTTGTACCACATATTTGTCCACAGCTGTATAGGGATTAGTCATGGAAATCATGTTTTGTACCTATATAATTGAATTAAATCAGGCAGAAGTAATTAAATGTTAATTTATTATAATGTTTCAGTTTAATTTGTTTCATGAGTAATAATATTAAGCTTCATTCAACTCATCATTCAACTAGCTTCATTTTTCTGACTGACCGATCCAAGACCAACCCCTTGACAATTCAAAAGTGCCTGTAATTGGTTTATTTGAAATAAATGCTTTGAGTTTGAGTTTTAAGGCTTATAAGGAAGTGTGTCAAATAAAAGCACAGTTCCTTGTAAGCCTATAATAAATTTCGAGTATGATTGACGAGAGCAAAACCAAGTCTACATATATGTTCATACATGTCTGCTTGCTCACAGATGACCTAATTTGAATGATTTTTAACAGAGATAGATAAATCCTATTAAGATAAGCTCATTGGGCAACACAGGAAGCATGACTATACAGATAATTAAAATTCTTTGAAAAGGATACATTTCTTAAGCTCCCTATATTTGATTTTTGAGAATTCTTCAATGCATATGTCTATGAAAAAAGCTATGAGAGCTGTTACTATTCCGATCAGAAGAATTATGAACCACCGCGCTATATCTTTCCAGACAATGAAGGCATATCCCCTTTTCCGTTCCTCATCAAGCAGTAGATGGTTCTCACATGTGTCATAGTCTAAACTCTGAAATAGAGAAGTAGGTTAATTTGGCTGTTTATCAATACAACATTTAAATAAAAAAGTTCCCTATGAGTTCGGTATTTTTGATGAAAATACAAGTGACATTAATTAATTAAATAGTAGAAGATTTTTATAAACTAAACTAACCAACGTATCTTGGCTACTCTGAACATAGGCTCTACAAACTTTTGCAAATGTTTTCTCACTCACAGTCATCTCATGTCACCATTTGATTCCTAAAAATGTTACTAGCCTTCTGTGTGAAGTTTGGGCTCGCCAAGTTTCATCAACCAAATTGTACTAAACTTACTTCAAATTTAGCTGAGAGAACATTCATTGAGCCCGGCTCTATCTTCTGTTGTGGCTGCCTTCTTCTAACTCCATGGCTGCCATGAAACTCATCATCATCTGACTCCTGTAAACATACCAAATTAATTCCTCGGCAGGTCTTTTTGTTCTCCTACTTTACTGTGGCCAAAACCGGCTCATTTCTGATTTCTGATACCAATCACCTAAATTCATATTGTGGAAAGCAATAAATATATTTTGATAATTATTCTAAACCAATAGTTGATTACACAAAGAGGTCATATGCCAGTGAGTAATATCAATAAATGAGTGACACATAATTTATAATACTCATAATATTAATAATAAACTGCCTGCAGATAAATAGAAACAATATAAATATTAGACATAGCGCAGAGATATTATCTTCGTAATTATAAACGTTCTACATACCTCGAAATTCACAGATTTATTTAGTTGAGTGTAATTAGAAGTGCTGGCATCTTCAGTGCTTATTAATTGAGCTGTGTCCGATGTAGTTTCTATATTACTGATAGAACTAACAGTTCCATCAGCATTCGAGGTTGACGAGTGGCTCATTTTCTCATAATCATTAATCATACACTAAACCAAATAAAGGAAATAGGTTTCTTGTTCCATAAAAATTGTAGGCCACAATGACCGATTCACACCATAGCCGTATGAAATGTATGTTTTACCAACAGCTAAAATATTTACACTTTATTTTAATCCACTTTCATACGTGCTACTGATTTTTTATATAAAATAAATAATAATATTATTTTATCAGCAACAGGCGACCGACCTACGAATTGAAAATTTGACTGATTTGACATGAATGCATGCAATGATAATAAATTGTCATCATGAAGATACAATACAGAGTACTACTGTCATTCAGCGACTGACACTGGACATTGACGTTGACGTTTAGTTGCACAGACTTTTTCATTCAATCAGTATCAAGCGGAGTGTTATTCTCGATTAAAGTACATATGACACTCAAAATGTTTTCAGGAGACTTGCTTTTCATTATTCTGAGTAGCATTATTTTCATAAAAAAATATTCATTTAAAAATCAATATATGACTGATTTCAAGATATTTAAAACACGTAATATTGATTCCGGTAGTTTCAACATTTTTTCACAACGTGGAAAAGTCCAGCGAAGACTTCTCTTGAAATAATTTTACGTTTTTAAATATTTTTACGGTCGTTTATGACTTAATAACTGTTCATTCATATATTTTTATCAAAAAAAGTATCACTTTCAACAATATTGATAATACAAATCAGTTTGATAATGTTATCATTTTATCAGTGCGTAAACTAGAACAAACTTTCGTGGCTCACACACTTGACGCGTTCGATGCTTCGTAAACAATAGAGATTATCAATGTGTGTGTAGCTTGTTCGTTCGTTTGGTTGACAATCGCGATGTGATGTATTCTACATCATCGCATGCTGAGTTATATTTTCAACAAAACCTTTTAATTTTTAATTAAGTTACTTGATTAATTTCTAAATGTTTTCTTTAGTTGTGAATACCTTTCTCTGTTTTAATTTCTAAATATGTGTAATTTGCCGCCGAAGTTCCATTCAGTGTGTCGCCTTTGTTTATCATTCTGTGGCGATAATTGCAGTGATGTTAAACTTCCAATTTTCGACCGTGATAAGGATAAATCACGTCTTTCCGAGATGATAATGGCAAATTTGTCAATAATGGTAATCATTTTAGATTATTTCTCGCAAATATTACTAAGAAGGAGGAGTTTTCTCGTGTGAAAGTTTAGCGTAAGCGTATGAGATTGTGGATGCTGATAAGCGCCATTAACTTTCTCGCGGGTGTTGGGTATTTTCGCATTGTGATATCATATTACGGCCCACGCGTCGATTGCTCGGCCGTATGACTAATGTCATTCGTGGAAGTGATATGCGAGCGTGTGGCAGGCGCGCTGTATCAGCGGCCGCGTCGCTGATAACAAAGGAGCGCGGACGGCGGAGACCACCTCGCGCTCGCCTCACACCCGCCCCGCTCCTGCGCTGGCCCTCGCGCCCTCGCCTCGACTCCTCCACAAATACACTACTCAAACCAATGCTCTCTTTACAGTGCTTATCCACATTATGCTATGCCCTGCTATTTTGAGATTTCAATATTATCTAAATTTAGATTTGTATTTTAAGGCAATCAATCTGCAGGGGGACTGCATCTTCCCATTTTTGTCACAGTATGCATCCTCCTTGGTGTAGGAAACATCTTGTGGGTTTCTTTAATGTGTTTGTTATCAGATTGCCACCAATGACTCATCATCTATGATTACACTTGCAAAAGGTCACTGGCCACATCAACTCTCTTAATGACTGGTGTTGTGAAACTAACACAGGTACATGTCTAATGTTGTGAATAATATTTTTAGGTGTCCCCTGAAGACTTGCTGCCACAAGTTGTGTGTGGGGGCTGTGCACACAAACTTGATGAATTTCACACCTTCAGAGAACTATCACACAAGTCTGAACGACTTTTGGAACAGTTTGTGCAATATGCAAATTCATTATCTGGTCCAAAAGAGGTGAGTTTTATATTGGTACCTACTTATATAATTTTTTCTACTTACACAAGGAAAACAGCTTAGATAAGGTTTTAAAAATGTATTAATAATTTCCAAAAAATATTTTGTATAATTTCTACTTACACATTCTTGTTACTATCTAATGGTATGCTGACAGTTTAATTCTATTGAAATATAATACAAATGTAGGCATAATATTACTAAATAGTCTTCATGCATAACTGGTATCTGAGTTTATGTTGATGTAGCGAATTGGCTGACTCCTGATCTTGTTATTGTAGCAGGACTTCATAGCATTGACAAGTAGGCCTAGCAGGAGCCCCACACAAGTTACCAATGCAACTCCTAGAATGCTATAAAGGACGTGTTTTGGCTTTAGATTAGCTAGGGTGAAACCCCTGGAGTTGTTGGGGGCAGATGCACTGTCCAAAGTGGGGCAGTAGGATAGTGTGATGTTAGTTATGTATGCTCCACTGAGCCTCATGGGGGCTGCACAGCTGTAAATAAAAAAACAAAATGTTATAAAACTATAGATGCATTACTCAGAAGTAGTTAGAAGTCAGAATGTGCTTGGTATAATAAAACTTAAAATAGTTTGTTTATGTCATCAAGATTATTAGATACCAATTTATGAGGCAATACTTTAATGAATACCTAGTTTTATTATTAATCTGTAGATCTTATGATTTTAGTGATTTGGATTCTTGCTAATCCCAAATTGATAGAAGGTTTAAAATATATTTTATTAATTAATTCATATTAATTTTTATTTCAATGGAGTTCATACAAAAAGTGGCAAATCATTATTTTATATAATGACTTGACCTAATATAAATCAGCACTTAATCACTTTATGAGTTGACACTGCACCATTGAATCACCCATCAGAGCAATAAAATTCACTGATTGAACATGGGACCACTCCAATTAATGGTTGGGTGGATGATCCAATTATGGCACATATTGGCTTCCAACCTGAGTAGGATTATCTAGACATTCTTGGAAGGATTAAACATTTTACAAAAATATTTTTGTAAACTTAGTTACTTACTAAGGAATCTCTCCTATCTGGAACTTAGTGCCTGCTTCCTGTTTAGTGACAATGTTGGCTAGATCACAGTTGCACAGCCAGTTGTTTCCCGTCATTCCTAATATTTCCAATTGGTTCCATGGCATCAGGTCAGTGGATAGCTCACTGAGGTAGTTATCATCAAGGTATACCTGTTAACCAATTAATATTATTGTTGAACATATTGTAGCATGAAGAGTATTTTTTTAATGATAAGGGGATTACTTTTGGATGTTAGTATGAAATCTTTCTCTCTGGCAATTTGCCCTGAATTTACATAATGTAACATTATTTCTATGGAAGCTTTTTAAATTTTATCTCCACTAAAGTAGGAGAACCACTTAAATGTTACTGATAAAGTGTGTTAAATGTAGAGAGCCAAAATAAATAAAAATACTTGAATACAAAAGCTGATTAATGTCAGTCTTATCAGTGTTACAAAACATAATTTGTGTGTGTTGTTTGGGAATTCCCATAGAGCTTATCTTTCCGTCTTCTTGACAAGTACTTATGTTATGGTACCTATTTTTAGCTCAATTGTCATCTAATTAGTGTAATAATTGTTATTGCAATAGTAGCAATCAATTCCGCTCCAGTTTTAGGATAAATGTGGCAATGTACTGATTGATTGTGTATCAAAACATAACACTAAAATGATTAGTAAGCTGACCCCGATCCGCGACTGTCATGTAAGCACTCAAAAACTGGGGCAAATTGGATTGCAAGCTGTCTATAATCTGATGATTATATGCTTACCAAAGTGTGTAGAATAGGTATTTACATCTATTTCATATAATCATGTTACCATGAGCTTATAATAGATTATCAGTCACAAATAGACGGGTGTCGTCATCCCGAGTAACATTAATCATTGTGAGAAAATACTTAGAGACATGACTCCAACCAAACTAGATTTTGTTTGTTAAAAAATATCAGAACAAATTATTTCCGCTTTGATAATGTAGGTAGCTTAAACGCGCCGAATTCGCATTACGCATACGAAAACTATTGAAGGGTTTTCCGCGTTGATGCTACTATCTAAAGTTGATTGAGACATGCGTTACTCACTTCCTTCAAGGTCCATTTGTCTTTCAATCCGCGGAACGCATTATGGCTGATGTATCTCAGATTCCGGTTGTGACAAAGATGAAGTACCCTCAAGTTCTTGAGTGGGGAGAACGTGCTGCGTTTCACTTCGTCCAAATAATCGTTTTTGCCGACTTCCAATTCGATCAAGTTCGTTAAGCCTGCAAAAAAACTGATTCTATTATTATTATGTACTTCCGTATTTACTAGTACGCATATATACCTACTATTTCACATATAGATAAACATCTAAAGCCGCCTTTCCACTATGGGATATAATGTAGTTTATATTAGGTACATTTACATCTCAAGATATAAATTAATATCACTCACCGTACTTTTAAATGAAACCGTTTATACTGAGATAATAGGTAAGTAGGTATTACATCTCAAACTATAAATATTTTTTCGATCGACCGAGCGATATATGATATCTCGGGATATAATATATATTATATGCCATATTGGAAAGGCGGCTTATGGCTATTTTTTGCCACGGATTGTTTACATAAGCACCAGAGTACCTATCTGGAATTTTAATAAAGTAGCGTGTACTTTTCGACAATGGAGTTATTCTTGAAATAGATAGGTACTTTTGATAGTTATAAACTTCATAATAATGCTCCAGATTAACATCGTTGCCAAACATCGGGTCCAATTCGTGCTAAATTAATAGGCTAGTGTTATAAAAGCACTCGAGTGCGACATTGAAGTGAAATCACGGTTATTGGTAGTAGTAAAGATAAACAGCGTCGTAAAAATCTTCCTTGATTTTGGTATTTCCCGTGAGTTGCTAACAACAGGTTCTGGTAGATTATTTTTTTGTATATTGTACCTCACAATCATCTTCATTAGGTCCAGTACATATAAACTACATATTTGTCTAGTTTTTAGGGTTCCGTACCTCAAAAAGAAAAAACGGAACCCTTATAGTATCACTCGTGTGTCTGTCTGTCTGTCCGTCTGTCACAGCCAATTTGCTCCGAATCTTATGGACCGATTAAGTTGAACTTTGGTACACATATAGATTTGTGTACCAAACACGAACGGATAAAGTAAATAAATGAATTTTAAATATGGGAGTCACTCTATGGGCAAATAAGAAAATTAAAAAAAAAAGTCTTGCAAATTGTACCGTGTGACATATCATATGAAAGGGCTTACTATGAGGATCTCAAGTATATTTTTTATAATTTTAAAATATTTAAAAAAAAAGTTATTTTAGAAAATAGACGAAAATTGACCATGGGGCCCTTATCTCCGAAACTACTGGGCCTAAAATTTTGAAAAAAATACAAAAAATACTTCTTTACCTGTAGATTACAGGAAAACCTATAAGAAGTCTGTGGTCTCAAAATAACATGGTAAATCTCTCAATATTGTGAGTACAAACATACATTTACAGTTGGAATGTATGGGAGAACATGTACTTACTTCAACTACAATGTTAAGTTTGTTCTTGGGATATTCATACCAACTACGGAACCCTTCATAGTGCGTGGTCCGACACGCACTTGGCCGGTTTTTATACACATAAATTAGATAAAATATATTTTTATAGGTAACGAAACTTAACTAAACGTACCTATTCTACAAATTGGTTCCGCACTAATTATTGATTCAATATAAATCTGTACATGTTACTAATCTATTAATCATTCCAATGAAAATTATAAATTTAACTATTTACCTACGAAGCTGTCATCACTGAGTTCGACGATGGGATTGTTGTTGAACGTGAGATATTTTAGGGACTCTCCGACGAGGCTCAGACTTTCCGGCACGGTCACGAACTTGTTGTCCGACAAATCAATGTGTTGTAGCTGCGCCAAACCTTTGAAAGCATCTAGGGGTATGCTATCGATATCGGTCTTGGCCAAGTCCAAAACCTGAAATTGAAAAAAAAGACGTGTATTTATAGGTGAAGGATAACGCAGCGGGAGTCCGGGCTAACAATAGAAGATGATCTTCTCAAGGGTCTACATGAAGTTAGTAAAGATATCTGAGATTTAGATCCTTTGGCATAATATTGAAATGAAATCTTAATTGGAAATGATCGTTGTATGTAATCTCGGTCATTAATCTTTCATATATTTTAATCAATGATGGCGAGAGTATCTTGTTTAACGTGACTAATATACCTACTCATTGTTCTTGACTTTGCAAAGTTCCTTCTAGTAATAGACTTTTTAGGGTTCCGTAGCCAAATGGCAAAAAACGGAACCCTTATGGATTCGTCATGTCTGTCTGTCTGTCCGTTCGTATGTCACAGCCACTTTTTTCTGAAACTGTAAGAACTATACTGTTGAAACTTGATAAGTAGATGTATTCTGTGAACCGCATTAAGATTTTCACACAAAAATAGAAAAAAAAAAACAATAAATTTTGGGGTTCCCCATACTTAGAACTGAAACTCAAAATATTTTTTTCATAAAACCCATACGTGTGGGGTATCTATGGATAGGTCTTCAAAAATGATATTGAGGTTTCTAATATATTTTTTTTCTAAACTGAATAGTTTGCGCGAGAGACACTTCCAAAGTGGTAAAATGTGCCCTCCCTGTAACTCCTAAAATAAGAGAATGATAAAACTAAAAAAATATATGATGTACATTACCATGTAATCTTCCACCGAATTGGTTTGAACGAGATCTAGTAAGTAGTTTTTTCTTAATACGTCATAAATCGTAAACCGCAATTTACCTTTCATTTAGTCAACTCAAATATAAAAATTAAAAAAACATTTAATTTCATAAACATAAACCTTATGCATAAACCGTGAACCATTATTTTCTCATAATAAATCAGTAATAGGTGCCTAAGTAAATAATAATTATAATTCACACGGGGCTTGGCTTGTTTTGCAAAGGAGTGTCTAAGGTACGGAACTCTTCGTGTGTGAGTCCGACTCGCACTTGGCCGGTTTTAGGGTTCCGTACCAAAATGGTAAAAAAGGAACCCTTATGAGTCACTCTGTCTGTCTGTCACAGCTGGATATCTCAAGAACTACTAATGCTATCAACTTGAAATTTGGAACAGTTTTAGATGACGTTTACCCAACTATTTTGCATATAAGAAAGAAATAAAAATATTTAGTTTTCGACTTTTGATGAAAAATGTGTGTTGCCCCCCCCCCCCCCCCCGCCCCCCCCTTTCTCCGAAGTTTGCAAAGAGAAAAATCTGAAATTATTCTGTGTGATAGAAGTTTATGTAAAGATTACAGGAAAAATAAAACGATGTCTCTAAATAGCACACTTTCAGAAATCGGAGCGGAACACTCGGTGCTCGAGTCCGACTCGCTCTTGACCGGTTTTTTTTAATATTCTCATGACATCTCAGCTGAGGTTGACACAATACTTGAAGAACTTGTCCCGTCGTAAATCAGAATTTTATTGCTTCAATAAAAAAACAGAGTTTGATAACCTCGTTTTTTATCACGTAACTTGCGAATTTATCAATAGACACATTAAATAATTATCTTAAGTTGGTGTAGGTTTTCTACATCCTGACTATTCAACAGGTGTGGGTTACAAAGCCAAAGTCCGTTCAAGTAGTTTTTAGGGTTCCGAATCCAGGGAGAAGGGTACCAAACGGAACCCTATTACTAAGCCTCCACTGTCCGTCCGTCCGTCCGTCACAGAAGAAATATTATTTAATTTTAACTTAATTTTATTTTTTTTAACTTTTCATTTTGAAAAAAAAATTCTTACCCCTAGCATAAGAAATGTCATTGTCTAGAATTCATGGAATAGAGTACATAAACATTTTTTATTTTATTATCTTCAAAAATGACCGTAAAAGGTTGCGTAAAAGTTATCAATTTTAGACCATTTTATGGAATTTGAAACTTCTGTATATCATGTACCATGTACTGTATTTAATCAACAAATAGTAAAAACGCCGCCGATTCATAAGGTATTTTGTATAAATATGGGCGATTTTCTGCAACTGCAAAAAATAACCTTGTAATTCACAGTGTCATTAAGAAATAGGTACAAAGTTATCTTTGCGATTGTTAAACATATATGGTACGGAACCCTTCGTGTGCGAGTCCGAATCGCACTTGGCCGATTTTTTAGTTAAGATCTCTATGAAGATTTTTAAAAGAAGATGTGACAAAAATTGAAAAGAGTATCCTTAGATGGTTTGGTCATGTTGAGAGGAGGAATGAAGGGCGACTGACTAAAGGTAGTACAAGTCAAGGGACGCCCTAGGAAGGCATTATAGTGACCTTATTGGTGATGTTCTTCAGAAAGGTCAGGTGCGTAGTACTCGCAACCGGCGTGCGTGTACCTATGACTAGATGAATGAACGTAAACGAGGCAAAAGGAGTATGATGTAAGGACCGTAGCAGGTGGCGTTATATAATTTCTGCCTACCCCCATGGCAAGAAGGCGTGAGTTTGTGTATGTATAATTATGAAACAGACAGATGTATTTGTTAACTTTGTTTTATAAATTATAGCGATCGATGCTAGTGATAGTGATCCCTAAATAAATGTAGGTCACCCCATTTTTTGGGTTTCGTAAGTGGCGATTAAAGAATTATGTCAGTTAGATGAACAGCAGCGCATACATCACTTTGCGCAACCTTGGATTCCCTTGAAATTGTGAAGTTTAAAGAAGCTACGATAAGATCTCCAGGATTTTTTTAGAGAGAGGATCCGATTTGGTATGGAGTTCCAAGGAGTCCCTGAACCGAAAAAAGAAAACGGCTAAAATAGATATCAATAAAATGAATCCTTCTCTTACCTGCAAATTAGTAGCACTAGCCAATGCAAGGATAGTCACATGGTCGAGGATCTCAATAGGGTTGTTGTTGAGGTACAGTCTTTTCAAGTTCGGCGTGTACTGGAACAGATACCGGTCCAGCGAGTGGATGTCATTGTGGCCCAAGTTCAGCGTCTCCAGGGCGATGTTGGAGTATGTTCCGTCAATGTAGCGCCCTTGGAATATCTCGCTCCTCAACACTTCGCCTGGAAACATACAAATATGTTTACTTTATAATCAACGCAACCTAAGAAGTCCGTTTTGACAGCCCATATCGTTTCATATGCCAAAAAGAGACAAACATAGCGGGGCAAAGAGGGACACCCTCATATCAAAACGGACTTCTTAGATTGTGATAACTATAGTAATAAAAATAGGACCTATTTCTGTTTATGTTTCAAGAGAAGTGTTGTCTAAACGCAATGCACTGTATATTGTAGTTTTTGCGTCAATAATATAACTTCCTGCTTTGAAGTTGCATACGGCTTATTCCGTCCGCCCACTTTCCTAGTGATTCATAGTTTTCACTGTGCCAGAACGGTGGTTGCATTTTATTTACTATTTATTAGGACAGGTATACTTCATCTCTATACAATGAATAATGAAGAAAACTTCGCCCAGCACCCTTGCAAAGTCAAGAAATACATTTTAAGCTGAAAATAATAATGATCATCATACAATTTGCGCAATCTACATTATTTGTTCTGTTGAATGTTTTATTACTTTCATCTCGAAGTCAGCCTCTGCCTCTGTGGCCTTTGTTTGATTAATTATTGACTAATGAGCAAATTGCGATACATCGTACTTCTGATAATAATAGTTTATCATGCGCTCGTAATTGTTTGAGTTTACTTTCTAACGAGCTACCAAATCGACAGAATATTTTCAGAGATCACCTCCGTGTACACACACTTTCTTCATGTTTATGTATTTATGTTGATTAGATAGATGTATTTTGCGTAAAGAGTATTTGCAACTTCTTATTGTACACATGAATGTTGAGATAAGAGATAAAATACTTTATCACAAGTATGTTTCTTATACATCTATGGTTTGATAGTGGCACTATCAGAAACTCGTTTGTGTTGTCCTCAAGGCGTGTCCTAATTTAAAATTCCATTTGTCGGTTCAATACAAGGAAATCTTAAATTAGAAAATTGTCTCACAAAACTATAATTACGGATCATTGAACCGAGCCTTTGATTGAACTGTAGCTTGCTCGAGGATTAGTTCTGTTGTTCTTGTATCAGTAATGATTTTTTTTGCCGTCCATGTTTTCACGTTAGGTAGGTATATGTTCCGTTTAGGTTTAGACTTTGTTGTTAATTACTTGTGGATCTGAATGCGATAGGTGTGTAGTACCTATAATCTACATTCTTAACAATAGATGAGAATTTGCTTTATTCTCTTAGTAATCTAGTAGGTATTGCCTCATTTACACCATTAAGATCCAATCTGAGTTAGTCATCACATTATATTATTGTAATACCTAAGTATCTACAAATAATCATGTTTAAATGAAATCATGTGTATAAGCAATAGGGATCCTGTTAGGCAGGGGCAGCTGGTAACAATTGGACAAGCAACGTACTCGTTTCCCTTTCCTCCTATACTTTTACCCGAAACGACAGCTTCACAAAAGCTTGCCAAAATCTGATGCTCTTGTAGTCAATGAATTAAGCTTGTAGTCCAGTTGTGTATCATCCGGAACTGACAACTTAATAGGCACTTAGAAATACCTATAGAGAAATTAAACTCCTGTTTATATGCATGTCTTAGTCAAGGCTATTGTTAGATGGTCTTTACGACATTTTTGTGAATCAAAAGTGTTGCAACGTAGCGTGCTTCGGCGAAACCATATAAATAAATGTACCGCTGACGGTGACTAATATTATGAAAGATATGTTGAGTGAACACTTGTATCTGAGTAGAACGTGAAAGATAATAAATTGTTTACTACATTAGCAAAATTATTGCGCTAACTGATTTCATACATTGTAGATATGCCAGTATGCCAAGCCATTCCAAATACGAATATATCAAAAACGCAAAAAAAAAAAACATGAATGGGTTTCCAATCTAGATGTATTATGTATATCACGCCACGTTTGAAGGTACATTTAGCAGAATTCATTCACCTTTAGAATGGAAAGTTTGAAATCATAGACGTAATGGAAACTTCTGCACTTCACTAATGTTGTTTATGAATTTGTTAGAATTATTTGTTTGGGATTTAGATCATCTTTATTTAATGTTTATCTGTCTGGTTTACTTATTTTTTTATAATAAGATGTGGGGGATCTCAATATCAGCTAATGTTTTCCGAAAAAACGATAACGAATCGCTTCTCAAATTCATTGTAGATATTTATCGTCATGCCGATTGAACTTTATTATAAGATAAACGTTTAAATACTTAAATATTTTTGTACTACATATTTGTAATAAAAAATAAGGCCTTATTACAATTATATTTTGAACAAAAGTGAAGCAAGCAGATATTCTAAGCGCTTGTCTTCAACAGGATCTATACCTATTCTAATGTCACCTGACTGATTGCAGTAATCATAGTTACTAAGCATTTTAAGTTGAACAGTGTACCTATGTAGAACATCACGTCTGCTTTGTGATACATGTTTGCTTTTCTTGTGAACATAAATATCTGACCCAGATAAGTATTTTCTGATCAATAATCACGTATTACGTCTCTCGCATCCATACATACGTTGGCGTTGATAGCTTAACGGTTGGGGTGGTCAACTGGTCAATCTTTACGGACAGTAATTATTTATTTTATTTGCAGAATACCTACAGGTAGTCTGGTAGGTACTATAAAGAATAGTTAGATGTCATAAATGTAGATATAAGTAAATCATCATGCGAAAATTATGGCTAAGTGTTAATTAAGGTAGTTCCGGCCTAGAAAGACTATACCCCTCTCTTTCCGTGGGTGTCGTAAGAGTCGAAGGGATTGTGTAGGAGGTTGATAATAATTGTCATCATATATCCACTTACACTCGTGTGTGAGTACAACTTAAAACCACATTTAACCATGTATGGGCTCGGAAACGTATTCTTATAGGCCTAGAAGGAACAGTCGACATGAGAGCAGGATGACGACTCAGGGTGACGGCGGACGAACGTCACTCACGTCAACGGCGGCACCCAAAGATCCAGTTACGTGGTTCTACTGCGCACCCACTAACCCGCATTAAACAAGCGTGGTGGGTTAATTATCTAAACCTCTTCTCAATATGAACTACACAAATAAAGCCAATCCCCCAGTGCTCGGCAGCTCCTATAATATTATCCTCAATAGTGAAAAATACAATTATATCCATTGTTAAATATGTAGTTGTTAAATGTGTTTAGTCAACAAAGGTTGCCCTCAACTTGTTTGTTGACCAAAAAGGGTACTTATCTCACATCTGGCTTGAATATTGTTTGCCTACCTGAGCCTGCGCTACCTGTGTAAAGCCAGTGATATCAAACATCATACATACCAGAAATGTAATTGTTGCTCAAATCCAAGTACACCAAACTCTCTATGTTACTGAAAGCATCATCCTCGATGTCGACGATCTCGTTTGACTTGAAGCTGATCGCGACTCTCTTGCCCGGCACCATGGGCAGTGTCGACACGTTCGAAATTGTATTGTTGAAAAACGTTATCAACACATGCACATCTGGAATGTCCAAAAATACCATTACGACACCTACTTTTAACTCTCCACTACTACAAACAAAAGTTACTCCAAAATCTAGTAGAAATACTTTGCTTAAAACACGTTAATAACGGTTTATAGTCCTGTTAACACTTCATCAATATTCATAAAACTAAGTTTATCATAAAACCTAATCCATTCCACCCACGGTAACTTCACTGCATCCATAAACGTACGTACGTAACGTATGCACGACTCTCCGAATTTATTATTAATAATTTATTATCACACTAAAGCTTGATCAGATGTTGATCATCAACCGATAGTTATTTTTGGGAAATGTTGAATGTGAAACTTGATAGAATTGCAGCTATTTGTTTTGTTTGCGTCATACTTTTGCTTGTGATAGTGCACGATGACAAATGATGCCTCTCTACTGTCCCTTCGTGTCGGTGATGTTACCTTCGTCTACGCTGTTTATCCTCTCCGGCCATTTTTCGGGGATCTCATCTATGTTACGGCGCGAACAGTTTAATGTTAAATTGGAAGAATCTTGTATGGTAATATCACATGGAACGTTTTCCGCGTCGGCCTCTTGTGCGCGGCTCGACGAAACTAGGACGCATAATATCATTAACACCTACAACAAAGAAACACCATTACTTATATAATCTTTTAGGTACACAAACAACGATCGTCTCTGTTTTCTATCTCGGTCACTACGGTCACTCACTTTGCATATTGTTGGGAAATACATTTTCATCAAAATTAGAAATGGTACTGGAGAACACCTTCGGATCACAATACGTTTTATCTTATCATTTAGGAGCCGCCTGATATCACGAGTGACATGAAATGAGCGAGCGTCTCATTGGTCGATGTTTGTTTGTGCTATCGCCCTACTAATAAGTATGAAGCGCCGCTTGATGATCAAACATTGTCTTTTATTTTTAGGAAATCTTGAACATAACGGCGGCAAAATTGGAAGAAATTATCAAACCACTGCGCGATAACGAGTACGAGCACGAGTTGAAACACAAATATGCCGAGATCGGCTCTCCAGACTCGACTGAGGAGATGAAGAACTTGGAGAGTCGGCAGGCGGCGGTCACACTACTACAGATAAAAAATTACGACCCAAGTAAATATGCAGTCAAACAGGAAGACGAGCCTCATATAATGTTTAACAGTGTGCCGAGTTTACCGCCCTCGGACAGAGCGAGAGAGGTGATGCACTGCAATACCGTCATCGATATTATAAGCAAGGCTGTGGCGGTCGCTCAACGGGAAAACGAAGAATCTCAGAAGTATCCACCGAACTACGCGGGTGTCATAGACAGGACGCACGCGACAAGCGCGGGCGACAGCTACGCCCACGAGTACGCCGACGAGCAGTACGCCGCGTATGCAGCGCCGCAGCACGCCGACAGCCCCACAGGCAACGAGGACCATGACAACAAGGAGATGGACCTCTCTCTATACAGTTCCGTCAAAAACGAGCCCAACGAACAGAGCGACCAGCAGGATCACACTAACACATACTTCCACGGTGCACTCACACACAAGACGAACTTTGTTGATGAATACAAACAACACGTTTTCGGACGAACCAAAATGAAAACGTCGAAAGAAAATTCATCGGTGTATGAAGATTGCAGTAGGAGCAGTAGTGGGTCGGACCCGGACAGGCTACAGATGGATATATCTCAGATGTCGCAGGTGAGCTCCTTAAACAATTTAATGAGTGTTAATTTCAGTAGCATGTTTAACAGAGGAAGGTGAACTAGGTATTCTGCCGTCCACAATAGAAAACGAGAGATAACGAACAAGGTTGATATGACGTCATTGCATCCAGCGACATTGAGTGATATTTTTGCAACCTGTGTGACCTCCACACATTGTACTGATAGCATCAACCTGTTTGTAATTTTATGGGTTCAGTCCCTGGGTACGATCTGATATAATCAAATTTGAACTGTCTCGGCTCAAGCGCAAACGGCTAACCGTGGGTTTACCCAACTGGGTTTGATTCTCAGGTTGGGTAGTGCTATTGCGTTTTTCCATCTGGAACTTCTCAATAGCATCTCGCTGTCTATATTTGCCAGGTAATTGGTAATAAGCTCACACATGAGACGTAAATATATCTATAAAACCTCCGCCCTACCCTTCGGCATACAAGCGTTATGTTATTGTATGTTGTCATGGATAGAACTGTTGGTGTTCATACACCAAGGTAAGCTTAAGGATGATGCGCAATGGTAGCCCGCGAAATTATTTTTTTTTTGAGTTTTTTGCAATTTGCAGGTCCGTGTCAGGTGGTATCTTGATCAAAGTATGATACGCGGCAATAAAACGTATGTATTTATATAATTTTAACCATAAAAATCATCAATACATCTCTCTAAGTTAGATTTCGTGCAGACTCGTCTAACGAACGAAATCTAACGAATCTGCACGAAAACTAACTTACAGAGATGTATTGATGATTTTTATGGTTAAAATTATGTAAATACATATGTTTTATTGCCGCGTATCATACTTTGATCAAGATATAACCTGACACGGACCTGCAAATGGCAAAAAACCCAAAAAAAATTGAATTTCGCGGGCTACACTGCGCAATCACCTTAAGACAAATTCTCATGCTTAATAAACGTTGTGTGCATTGCAGGACGACCCTGAAGAGACCCAGTCAGCACGATCGACCCAGTGTTCGCCGCAGCCGCCCATGGAACATGAACAGGACAAAGAGTCGCTGTGGCAGGCTCTACACAGACAAAACGGTGAGCACACACACAAACATACAGATACTACATAGAGATAATGATGATTGACAGGTTGCAGGATTTGCGATAGCGTTCTTGTTTAAAGTGTTATCTACAAGTGGCAATTCATTATAAACAATCAAGGCAAATTGAACAAAAAGTGTGATTTCTTTTAAATTGATATCATTTGAAAACACACAACAATTCTTACATGTCAATTAATTATCAGCCATTCGGGCAAAATACAAGGTGACATCCCTGCCACATACGCGCAACTTGTTACCATCATTTTGTGCTGAATTCATGTTTATAGTTTGCGCGTCTATGTCCTAGCCACCCTGTATATCTAGTCAGATTTACGGCTAAAGTAAGTAAATAAGTTTTAGTTTTCTCTAAAATGTCTATCGATCACTTTTCCTTATAGTTAAGGATTTTGGTCTTAAATTGCATCTCAATAACTCACCCTGGATATTAATCGTATCGATTTCTCGGGTATGAGTTAAAAACATTGTGAAATGGTCAACAATGTTTTTCACTTTGTATTTGACATTGAACTTTGGACACTTTTACTTTAACTGTTCACATTTATGACAATATTATGCAGAATAATTTAAGTAGCATGTGCAGGGAATAAACTGTACAACTGCTATCAGTTGATGCCAACTTGAGCTCTATAACAATAATGAGAAAGTTCAGTTTTGCCTGAGCGTTAGTGAACAACCTTTCAATAATATGACTTCATAAAACTATGGCACTAATAATAAATTGTATTATGTGCATTATTTTATTGCCTTTAATCAAACAACTAGGTAACGTAAGTTCTCGTATAATCCCATATAAGTATACCCACTTTGTGTGAATCTTTGAGCGTAGCCTCTACTCAAAAAGCACCGGTTTTGGTACGGTACGGAAGGGTTCTAACCGCTAAATAAAGCCTTATCATTCGTACCGTATCAATTTTAAGGCCACTAATAAGGTCGTGATTTGCAGTTAAAATGCCGGCCATCCGTTTACATATTAATTTATTATCTACTAGCTTTTGCCCGCGGCTTCGCCCGCGTGGATGTCGGAAAATATCCCACGGGAACGTACTACGGGGATTAAAAGTACCCTAAGGCCGACGTTCGCACGGAGGTAAAAATATCGCGGTGGGATTTTATCGCGCTCTGGATTTCCAACTCTCGGTTTTGAGCCGATCTTCGAGAATCCAACCTAACAACAATAGAGCGCATCCAAGCGCGACTAAAACACTGTTGGATTTTAACTCTCAGCGCTAAGCAGAGCGTTGAAAATGCAGTGCGCTAAAAAAACCGCCGCGATATTTTTACGCCCGTGCGAACGTCGGCTAGACAATAATTATCTTCTCGCACTGCTTGTATAGTACTCGAGGAGCGGCGCGCAGATTGATATCTGATTGCTGGAGGATAATAAATCTTAAAACCAAACAATAGTAAACGGAAAATTACCAACATGCATGCCTTTGAAAGCAACTTTAAAGCGAAAATATAAATCCTCTTTATTCCCCTATCCCGTGGGAATTAAAAAAATATTAAGACTAAATGTTACTTGAAGATACGAATTACCCAATCCCTTAAATCTCTTAAAAAGAGGTAATTTTTCATAAATCAAACCCATAAATTTGAATTTTCATATCCCTAACTTAAGAAATGCTGGGATTCTCATAAAACTTTCACACCCTGTAGGATAATTGTTTAAGATAAAAAATAGGCTGTGTCCTTCCCCAGGATGCCATCTGCAGCCTTGCCAAATTGTATCGATATCCGTGCAGCTTTGTAGATTTTAAAATAACCCCTATTTTACACCCTTAGGGGATGATTTTCCATAAACGCTGGACCACAAATTTCTTTATTTCCTACCAAAAGCATAAATTTTAATTTTCATAGCCCTAACTGAAGAAATGCTGGGTTTCCCATACAAACTTTCATCCCCTGTAGGGTTATTTTTGAGACAAAAAGTAGCATTAGTCCTTCCCTAGGATACCAACCTAAAGCCTTGCCATATTTTATCAAAATCTGTTCGGTGGTTTAGGCGTGAAAAGGTAGACACAGACAGGTGGGACAGACAGACAGACAGAGTTACTTTCGAATTTATAATATCAGTATGGAAGTTTTTAAATCTGTAATATCTTCGAAAATATTCATTTAAATTACATGCTGTAAAGGGCCATATTGATCTATAGTAAATGCACGATGTATTTAAGGTACTTAATTGGATAAGGATTAATGCTGTATTGCTTAAAATCGCTTCGTAAATAAGCCATTATTTCTCGTAAAAAGTAAAGTATAAAAAATGGTTATTGTGGGTTATCCCTAAGAGATAGACATATACCATCGCGGACTTTTTTGCAGAACTTTTTAAGGTGTACAATACTGTAGTACATTATTTTCGTAGGGTTCAGCCAGCGTTTGCAATGTAAGCGCAAAAAAATGTGTTTATTTACGACATCACATTAGAATACTCTAAAATTATCAGTGTTTCTCTACTATATTATGCATGTATTATACATATAAACCTTGCTGTTGAATCACTCTATCTATTAAAAAAAACCGCATCAAAATCTGTTGCGTGGTTTTAAAGATTTAAGGATACATAGGGACAGACAGACAGCGGAGCGACTTTGTTTTATAATATGTAGTGATGATACATAAATAAATATACAAAAACTCACGCCTTCTTCCCATATCTATCTATATATATATATATAAAAATCAATTGCTGTTTGTTTGCCTGGCTAAAACTCGAGAACGGCTGGGCCGATTTAGCTGATTTTTGTTTTGAAGTGTTTGTCGTAGTCCAGGGAAGGTTTAAACGGTGAGAAAAATTGGAAAAGTTGCCGGGAAAATTGGAAAACTGAAAGTGGACTTTCTATGGGAATTGGGACAGAACAACGTCTGTCGGGTCAGCTAGTTAATAATAAAGCTGAAGAGTTTGTTTTTACGGTTCCGTACACAAAGGGGAAAAAGGGGCCCTATTACTAAACAGACTCCGCTGTCCGTCTGTCACCAGGCTGAATCTCATGAACCGTGATAGTTAGACAATTGCAAGAAATTTCACGCGGACGAAGTCGCGGGCAGAAGCTAGTGATTTGAATAAAAAGAGATCACAAAAATGTTCTTTTAAAGAGTTTTTGTTCTCAATGTGGGTACACAAACGTTAATCCAATATAATTTCCGCCACTCACATTGAGTTGCCGAAATTACGTTGAATTTTCAAAAATCTTTCCTTGGTGCTCACTTCTACTATACAAGGTGTAACTTAAATAACGCAAAACCTCTTAAGGAGTCATTGTAGTCATCACATTATGAACAACTTTTTGTATGGGGCTAAACCTGAAATCGCGAAAAAAAATCTGCTGTTGGCATAACGCATCGCATTTATGTTCGCATAACTCTAAAATGTAGAAACAGCTGGTTTTTTTTTTTGTCCCAAGTTGTTCATAAGGTGATTAGTACGACCCCTTAAGAGTTTGTGCGTTATTTAAGTTACACCTTGTATAAGGAACTCTTGTGCAAAATTGAATGTTTCTTGACCCAGCGGTTTAGGCTGTGCATTGCCTGTCAGTAAATGAATGAATGAATTCTACATTTTTCTACTTAAGAGGAAATGGGGGCGAAAAGTTAGGTATTTTAAGAAGGTATTGCTGTCGCTCTGCGAGCGCTCCACCCTCGAATTCGTGCGATAAGGACAACTGCAGATTCGACTAAATAGCCTGTGTAAAAAGTCACATTTCGAGGTTTGGCTCTCGCCTATTTCCTCCTCCAATATTGGACCAATTTAAAAGATATTTCATAAACTGAATAAGAAGTATATATACTATGCCCCTATGTTTTTCTTTTTTCGTTAATAGTTGTCAAATTGGTACACTAGGCGTCTGTTGACAGCGATCTGAATAGGCAATTTTGAGCATTTTTTGAGGGTTCTAGTTCTTATAAAAATAATATATTATCAAAAAGGAAAACATAGGGGCATACAAGTAGCTGTTATTTATATTTCTGTCAATCAATCATTGCGTTATGGTCATTACCCAGAAAGAAAACAGGCGAGAGCGTTTGTATCTTTTTGTATGGAGAAAAGAGCACCCACGTTTCCTCTTAATGTAGATGGTTTTGCGCCATATTCACAAAATGACTCGTCGCGTACTACGAGCTCTTACTACTCTACTACTACTATGAGCTCTTATAGCAGGGCAGAAGTTGAACGTTTCCAGAGAGAGTTCTCTCTTTCTCTCTCTCTCTCTCTCACACTGGAAACGTTCAACTTCTGGCCTGCTATAAGAGCACATAGTAAGCCCCCAGATCAAACTAAGTCAAATAAAAAATTGGTATTGCTCAACTGACCACATATCATTTTTAATGAGAACTATTGTATACAGGGTGCAATATTGTAAGGGGTCATTGTACTCATGATGAACAACTTTTACTATGGGACCAAACTTGAAATCGTGAAAAAAAATCTGCTGTTCCCTACATTTTGACGAATTATGCGAACATAAATGTACTGAACAGCTGATTTTTTTCGCGATTTCAGGTTTGGTCCCATAGTAAAAGTTGTTCATAATGATGAGTACAATGACCACATAAAATATTGCCACTTACACCTTGTATACTATAATTTTAATGACCCAATTTTCTCAAGTATTTCTTATTTCATCTGTACAGGTCGCAGTGGTGAAGCAACACAGTTACTACGGCGTCTGATCAACAGCAAGCAGCTCGGCATGACAGTGTCACCGCTCAGGACGCCCGCCTCCCCGCTTTCTAGCACCATGCAGCAACCCAACAACGGTGCTGTGTCGCCGGTCAGTACATATTAAGTACCTTAAACGCGAAACTTTAGCTGAACGAAAGCTACGGTCTACCGTAGGCAACAGACTAATGTATACAGGGCAATTTTTTATCACTACCCAAATTTTTCGCAGGTTGTTCTACCCATAAATATGAACAACTTTCACTATGGGACCAACTCTGACATTACGAAAAAAAATCAGCTGTTTCATACATTTTGGTCGTGTGTTTTCAGAGTTGGTCCCATGGTGAAAGTTTTTCATATTCATGGGTAGAACACCCTGTGAAAATTTGGGCAGTGATAAAAAAATTGTCCTGTATAGATGCAAAAACCCTGAAATCTTCTCCGAAGCGACCAAGCTCAGTAGTCGTATCTCAGGGTGGAGGGGAACTACCACAAACGATTAACCGCGCAGAACCGCAACACGCCCGTTGTATAAACATAGAAGCAGAGCCATGCGACATCTGATCTGGGGGCCTAAAACGGCCACTTTATGCAATTCCTCTAAAAGCGATTCATTTCCTGAATTCCCAGCAATTTATTATGATTGTGCTATTTGACGTATTTGACATTAAACTTCAATAAAGCAATTCATAATGTGTGGACCATTTTACGAATCTCCATACAAAACTGTCAAACAGATGAATTGCGTGCTATGAATTGTACGCCGATAAATTTGTCAGTTTGTGACCGTTTTACGATTTCAAATATTATTCAAAAATACCTATTAAAATACTTTGGCAGAATCATAATATGAATTATGATTCTGCCAAAGTGGCCGTTTTAGCCCCCTTGATCCGTTCTGTCAGTTTACCTTTTGAGTAAAATCTGCGTAAACCCTCGTTGCTGAGTTTAGAGCGGCTTAGATTTTTGTGTGCGGATATCATGGCGTGGTTCTGGAACTCAACGTAGACGAGTAATGTCAGATTCACATAATTGTGGTGTGTCGTGTCGTGACGCCTTCTTCTTCTTCATTGTCATATGACATAGTCCTGAACAAATTAGTTTGATTGGTCGATCCCGCGTTACAACACAACACGAAACAGTAATTTGCCGGTAGCATTAAACGTCGCATGCGTATCCCATCAGATCGGAGAGTATCAAATAAATGCTAAACAGTTACAGGAACATTTGCATTTCAAGAATTACTTCCTTTGAAGTTACACAATGGCTACTTGTGTATCAAAGGAGATAACAAAATAAACAATAGACAGCTACTTATTTATAAAACTCATTTCTACGAAACGTTGATATGAAAGTATAAATAAGCCATAGAAAGATTATTATTATTCTGCGCATTTTGTATGAAGAATACTTAGATAAAAGGTGATGGATACTCGAAAACACTCGTAAATAAGCTGGGCGGTCTTCTATATCATACAGGGTGTAAGTGTAAACAGTGGCAATATGTTATGGAGTCATTGTAATCATCATTATGAAGAACTTTTACTATGGGACCAAACCTGAAATCGCGAAAAAAAAGACCCCTTAACCGGTTGTGCCATCAATTCTGGGACATGTTGTATATCAACCGTCTCTCAACAATTCCATTGCTTACTATAGGGTGCATACTCGGTAGGCTCTTTATTCCTTCCATATCCTAAGGGCATATTTTCCCTACCATTATCGCGCCTCCCGGTCTACTCCTTGATATACTATGGTCTCTGTTGCTCCATGGAGCATGCGGCTACAGGGGCTAGTGTGAATTTTTGGGTTCATTCGAGTAATCGAGTCAAACCACGCTGGGTTCGGTGTATTTCATTCATTCATTCATTCAGGATTCTACGTGTATTAAGTTATTTATTTACTCGCTTTTTCTTCGTTCCTCGTTTTTTTTTTATACACTCCTTTGATTCTTGCTTTTTATATAAAGTATCAAGACCCGGTATCGACCTGCCTTTCCTAAACCTTGTTTATTATTCATCCTCGTTATTTATGACCAAATCGTGAATTTAATAATTAATCAAACAGAATTTGTCCTAATTTATGGTTTACCTTAAGCTATTGTCTGACTTCGTCCGCGTGAAATTTCTTGTTCCCCCGACCCACCGCCTCGTATCGCAACGCCCGCCCGTGCTATTACTTCGTTTACCGCTTATTTTCTTTTTGCTCGACTCCTGAAGGTCATAGCGTGATGTTAAATAGCCTATAACCTTCCTCAAGTATTGGGCTATTAAAATAAAAATAAAAATTTTCAGAGCCGACTGGTAGGTAGGTACTTCCAGAGGTTACCCCCTACATACAAACAAAGTTTACCTTTGTAATATTAGTATTAGTAGATAGTTTGTTATGTATTCGCTATGACCACTTACCACCTTTTACTTTCAACAGTTTATGGCTGAAGACTTCAATAAAACTCTATTGTGCTAAACGAATAAGGAAATATGCTCGCATACGTGTTCCGCATTTGAGTGTAATTTTATTATCACTAGTCATGCACGGAGCTAGCACTAGTAATGAAACAATATCTATTTCGTATCAGTGCTGTCTTCGAATTTCTATCGTGATTAGAAATATAATACGCACGATTCTTTAGATGGCAAAGATCATAAATGCCAATTGCTCCTATAACCGATGGCCAATGCAACGAATTAGTCAAAATCGCCACCCTTGGCAGGTGGATTAGTAATTTTAGAAATGTATCTTTAAGTTCCTTCGAAGGTTTTTACATATTATTATGTGGACATCATATACTTTCCTTTTTCCTAAGAATTGTATTTAGAACTTGTTTGTTCGACAAAAATAAAAAAACCGGTCAAGAGCGAGTCGGACTCGCGCAACGAGAGTTCCGTTCCGATTACTGAAAAAGTGTGCTATTTAGGAGACATTA
The DNA here is from genome assembly GCA_905163495.3 of Cosmia trapezina. Taxonomy (NCBI): domain Eukaryota; kingdom Metazoa; phylum Arthropoda; class Insecta; order Lepidoptera; family Noctuidae; genus Cosmia; species Cosmia trapezina. The sequence continues at coordinate 9,485,497 of LR991030.1, forward strand.
TTTTATTTTTCCTGTAATCTTTACATAAACTTCTATCACATAGAATAATTTCAGATTTTTCTCTATGCAAACTTTGGAGCTATGGGGGGCAGAACGGTATTTTTTTTTACATTTTTCATCAAAACTGTGCGGCCTAAAAATAAATAAAATGTTGAAAAAAAATACATATTTTTATTTCTTTCTTATTTGCAAAATATTTGGGTAAACGTCATCTAAAACTGTTCCAAATAAGTTGATAGCATTAGTAGTTCTTGAGATATCCAGCTGTGACAGACAGACAGACTGAGTCGCACCATAAGGGTTCCTTTTTACCATTTTGGTACGGAACCATAAAAACTATCAATAGCAGTACAAAAAAGATTGGTAATGTAAAGTTCACTCCAATATTTGCGTTGTCTTATCTGTCCTAGCGCTTTCTTGGCTTTTTGCCAAGGGCCGCTGCGCTTGAAGAAGCTATCTGCTCATGCGCAATCGCATGTTATCTACAACCATATGATCCGCTTGGTCATCCACTCTATGACTAATTTCTAGTTTTAGACAGGACGACTGTTGTGTTTAATCTGACATACGCAACCCTTGGGACGTTTCGCAATTATCAGTCTTATTAAACATTCATTGCTTAGTAGATACACGCGAAGATTGACGGAACACTGGGGAAACATCCGTACCGTGCTGGGGTACCTAACTAGTATAAGTAATTGCGGCTTATTATTAGAGAGGTCTGACAGACTATCTAATCCTACTTCCTTACTAATATTATAAATGCGAAAGTTTGGATGGATGTTTGTTACTCAATCACGGCAGAACGGCTGAACAGATCTGGATGAAATTTGGAACAGAGATAGATTATAGTCTGGAATAGCACATAGGCTATATCCACGCGGGTGAAACCGCTGGCAAGACCGTAAGCGATATTATACTTCAGACGACAAAACTTTAGATACTCATAGGCTTACAAGCACAAACTCTAAGCACTGAACAAAAACCGCCAAAAATCGAGCTCGTCCAGGCAACAAAAAAGCACCTGAATAATGCAGCTGTATACTGCAAAGAGTTGATATGACACAGATTTCAAATTAAATTATTACATCTGTATTATTTAATTACTCTTAATACACTGATAACCACATTGTATGAACAATGTATTTGTTTGTGATAAACATTACCCTATACTAACTACGATGTGATGCGGTAGTAAAATATTATTAATGAATCAGTCAAATAATGAGCTATCAAAATTTTATGGAAGCAATCAATACAGAACAATATACTATTGTTATTTTAAATAGGTGATGCGAATGTAGGTAAATATTATAAAATACAGTCCTTGGCATAGAAAAAGTTGCCTTATTTTCTATTATGTGAAAGTATTGTGTACTCTGCGGTTTAAAGATTTGGCAATTAGTACGAGAGCCCATGACCAAAATCTTTGACCCAGATTTTGGCTAAATTTTTTGACATTTTTGAATATGTGCTTAGGCTTGTTGTAACGCTCCAAATGTATGAAAATGGGAGATCGGCGGTTCATCAAGTCTGAATGAGACTTTTTCGTAATGCAATGAAATTTATGTACATTTTTGATATCAGACATACTTATTTTGACGAAACCGTCTGCCTGTTTCTTTTGACATACCAGAAAATAAAAGTAAAACTGCGACGTTTCTGACCGGTACGGCCCACCCAGTCGGATTCAGAATCATCTAACTAAACTAACGATTTTATACGGTTTTGGCCGTAAAACGATGCGACATGGTTTCTGTCGTGGGGCTCTTATACTAAATGGAAGAGTTTGTATCTTTACCATTAAGCTGGGTAAGTTCGCGCATAACCCAAAACGCTTCGAGTCTGTCACAAACCGCCATATCACATCAAATGTTGAATTTGTGGGCATTTAAAAAAAAAGTATGTAATATTACCATTCGTTCAGAAACTTGACTTTGAAACACAATGTCAGGATAAGTAAACTGTATGAAACAATAATAATGTTACTAACCTTCATGTTATCCTCTTGTGGTTGGGCAGAATTCCAACGATCTACTGCACAAATTCCAGCAGTTTAATGCTCTATGTCAAGATCACAAATGTGTTTTAATTATTATAATAATAATATTAACTGCCTCTGATGGACATGAGTGTCGTTCTTATCATTGTAAACAGTCATTAATATAACTAGTTTTTAGGGTTTTTTTAGGTAATTGATTGGTATAGTTTAAATGCCAAAACTCAGATCCTGTAAAACCAGTTCCTCAATAGTTTATCAATCAATGGCACCTAAAATGTGCCGTATTATCGTATTGCAAAATCCAACGCAAACAAAACAGGCAGTAAGGACGGTAAACAACTTATCCTTCTTTAGTTCACTAGGAATTTTAAGGCCTGATTCAAAATCAAAACAAAAAACCAATTGACGTTTATAACTACGTTTGCTCAACACCATAGAGATCCATCTACGAACTGGAATAGTATCCGAAAAAAAACATTAAACCTTTTTGTAAATGGTCAAACTCATCCAAAATCTTATCACACTCTCACAGTTAAAAAACTACAGAACTTTACTAATTTAAATACAACTTATGTGTTGGAGTGTTCACTTCCATACTGAGAATATTCTACGCTTAATAATATAAGTTAAAAGCAGGGCCACATGACAGCATGAATTAACTTCTTTATTGTTAATTTTAATGTTATGTTAATGTTCATTTTCAATGCATTTTCCTTGTCTCGTTAGAGATATGTGCTTATTGTTATCACTGCTCACACACCTATGTACTATCGATGCTAGATCTTTGAAACTGAGATAAAACGTTCGGTTGTGAGAAATGCACTTATCTATCATGTGTTTGGCTAGAACAATGTTCCTACTCTATGATGTATTGTTGTGTCTTTGTCACAATTTGTTCATTTTAAAGCGTACAAAAAGAAATTCGTCTGTACTCTCATTTACGTGAATTGCAACAGATAATATACATAAGCAGGGTTATTTAATACCCATGCATGTGACATAAGCTATTATATCACACGTCATCGAACTTCCAATGGCACACGTTTATTTACTTTACGCACATCCCAAACTCCGTGATTACTCTTCAAGATTCTGATAGCCCTGAAACCACTGAATATGATCGGCATCAACGGTTGAACATACACTCCTTGTTCCTAAGGCGTGTCTACATTACAAGCCCCCAGCAAAAAGTTAAAAATATTAGCGTAAGTACATACATAAACTAAAGCCTTTTTCCCATGGGGGTAGGCAGACACTATAGAACGACATTGCTACTGACTAAATTATGTTATTTTCAACAGAATGGTGAATGGCACAGTTCGGGCCGAGGTTCAAGCGTGGCGGGCACGGCGCGAAGAAAACAAAGCTTCCCTGCACGAGCACAGCCCCTCATGGCCGTAGACCCGCCCGCCGTCGCCACCAACACACAATGGCCACAAACACTGTCTGAGAATGTAAGTTATTTATTAGCAGTAACAGACGGACATCACAACACCATGGCTATTCCACATTTTTTTTTCTGATCATCGTTTTCTTAGGTTTCAGATTAAACAAGTTCACAAGTTTTTGCTAAAAAGATAGAAATTGTCCCATCACACGTAGCATGATGAAGTATATCTTTCATTCCAAAGTGCCTTTTCTTATGATGATATCGCGCCGTAGAAATATTTGTACAATCTGTCATTTGTCTTTCATTTGTTCCGTTGCTAATATGGTCATACTATGATACTACGCATGCAGAAAAGCCGGCAAGAGACATAAGCAAAGGATCCAGCTACTGTGTTTATTGTTCTCATCACTCTTGTGACTTGTGGAATAAATCGGATGTACTGACCAGTACTCAGTATATCAGATTTATTCCATAAGTGCAAGAACATCAGTTAGAGTGATGAGATGATCTAAGGCCTAAGCCTTATTAATCTTACTACTATTAGAAATGCGAAAGTTTGGTTGATGGATGGATGCACAGACTTATATTGGCTAGACGACGCAAGTGTATGTACTTCGCGTGTAAAAAGGGAGTAAAATTGACTTCCTTCAGCGCCGCTTCCATTCAGTCCGCGCTCGAACGTTCTTGATGCCGGACGTCAACCAAAAACTAAAAAATGCCAAATTATGCGGTATTGAGCTGTAGAAACTACACAAAAAAAGTGGGACGAGATAATGGAAACATTTTCTTTCATCGATAAGTCATATTGTTATTAAATTATGTGTTTTTTATTGCAAAATCAATTATTTTGTGTTCATTGTGTTCTTACAATGAACACTATGTAACTGAGTGTGTATCAAATAGTTCATGATACATTGCCGTTTTTAGTTACAAGGCAGTATGTAGGACTTGTCTGTTAAAACACGCAATGAAAATTAAAATGATCGATATTTTCACTTGTCGCTCAGCTTCGTGGTACAGTCGCTATTCTCATTTTTCTGTCAAATAAAGCAAATAGTGTTGTACACACAGTTTGTACAGTCATTCTCGATTCTAATCGATTTTGGAAACAGAAGAATGATAATGTTTGCGTTGGGTTTTTTGTGACATGTAATTATTTTTTTTACTCCAATGTGCCAATTTAGTGATTTTGTTTAGAATATTATTAATTATATTTACAGATTTTCAAGTGATCCCAAAGTTAAATAAATATGGATTGAAGTGACGGGGCATGAAAATTGATTCCCAACACAATATAGTCGAATTTGCTCTGTTAATTTTAATGAAGGCATCTTTACGGAAACAAACAGTTTCGACGCCTGACTGCAATTGATGTATTGAAGGTGTTAACTAATGCTGGAGTTGTGGATTGACTTTAGGCTCGAATTCACTGGCATCGTTCTCTAAAACCTAAAATTCTCTGTTTTATAGAAATCAGTAGGTACTTAGATGTTGTCGATGTCGGAACTCATAAGCGTATTGTTTAAGGCGGGAGATCCGATTTAAAAGTGTTCATCTAATCGAATCTGTTCCCGGTTTTTTGTTAGAATTTTAGGATTAAAGAATGGTGCCAGTGAATAGAACCCGCCGCAAGCTTTACATTTTATTTTACATTTGCTTTTTTTTTCCAGGAATTATTAAAAATATTTTAAATTTTTTTTTTTTACTAATTTATTTACTTAGTTCTGGATCGGATTTTATTTTATAATAGCGACTTCTACTGGCTTTTCTTTTTGTAGATAAAATTTCTTCTAGGGTTTTATATTAACGTTGTAACTTTCCTACAACAAAGTACATAATAAGACTAATTAGGTTCAACCAACCAATAAGAACAAGTTATATAATGACATAATCGAAAATGACTAACATTTCATTAAAAAAAAAAAACAAATAATTTTAGATTTATCATTCCTCTGTCGTTTTATCATTCCTCTGTCGATGAACTCGAATAATCGATTGCAAAATCGATATTATAAAATTATTATTTTTTACTCAAATAATCTTTACGTAACACTCCCTCTTCCCTTTCGGGATACCTAGGCACAACCGGAAGCAGTGTGAAACAAGTAGGTATAAGATGCAAGCGGACGGAATGCTCGCACGCGACTTCTCGCTCCAAAGACGAGGCGAAACGCGGCGGGGCCTTTAAATAGTTTTGAATCGTTTACTCGCGGACGGGGAGTTCCCATCACTAAATCGCTCATGTGACGTCACAGTAGGTGGAAAAATAATGGCACGCTTGGTTTCTATTCAGACGATGAGACTTGCGTAATCTAGCCAATATAAGTCTGTGGATGGATGTTTGTTACTCAATCACGCCAGAAAGGCTTAACGAATCTGTATGAAAGGCACGGAGATAGATTATAGCCTGGAATAGCTCATAAATACTTACTTTTTATCCCGGAATAATGTGCGGTTCCCGTGGGATAATTTCCGACATCCACGCGGGCGAAGCCGCTGGCAAAAGCTAGTATAAATGAGTACTCATACCCACTTGAGACATCTTGAAATTAACTTCATAAGGATCACTAACTAACTAACATCATTCCTGTATGCAGCAGGAACCACCAGAAGCATCATCAACACCCGGCGGCGCGGGGTCCGCTCGCTCGGGGCCTCGCGTCGAGCTATCTTGCAGTAACTGCGGCACGCACACCACCACAATATGGCGGCGCGACGCGCGCGGCGAGATGGTCTGCAACGCGTGCGGACTGTACTTCAAGCTGCACGGGGTTCCGCGACCTACGGCCATGCGACGCGACACTATACACACGCGTCGTCGCAGACCGAGACATGATGGCAAGCACACTAAGAGCAGTGAGTAAACAACAATCTATACAAATACTCGTTTCTAATTGACAAATATCAACTTTATGCGAGTGTAAATTTAGTTGATTACAGAATGACTATAGTAATTAATTAAATAAATAAATATTCTTGGACATTTCACACAACGCCATCTAGTCCCAAGCTAAGCAACCTAATGCTTGTGTTATGGTAACGAGATTGCTTATAAACTACATAAATAGGTGCATTTCTTTTTTTGTAAATACATACATATTATGATATGAAAGAGAAGGGAGTGAATGATAGCGTGACGGTTGACAGGGGAGAATGGAAGAAGAAAACGTGTTGAAAAAAAATCCAGTTACCTCCAAACCAAACAATAAACCGCTGGTGTTCAAAAATACTTCAAAGTATATTATGTTTGTATACTAACTGAATAAAGCAGGTCTTGTTTTTTATTTTTTTTTCAAATTACCATTATTTTCACTGTAAAAAGCAATTACCTAAACTATCGGCGCTCAGCACCGCAATCAGTCTCGCTCTCACTCAGTCCGCGAGCAGTATCGTGCGAGCGAGATAAAATGCTGAATTCTCCGGTATAGAAGTACAAACACGATGTAAACAGATCCATCACATAGCCGCTATCTATGCATTCTGAACCTCAAACTAAGTAGCGTCGCTGTTTAGTTTAGCGTCAGTGTGCAATGTAACGCACGCTGAACATTATGCTTATGAGTGCATGCAACGGTACAGGAGTTGTGGAGTATTTAAAGTTAAGTTATTGTACGGAATCGTAGATAATTCGATCCAGCCTGTCCCCCCACCCCCTGCTGTCCTCCCCCAGGGACGCGCTAAGCCGAGGCCCGCACCCCACAGCGGGTGCCCTTAGCGAGTATAGTAGCTTAGTTTATAAGTTTTTATGCCCTTGCTGGAGGTCTTAATTTATTGTGGCACCCACTGGAAAGTCCGGTAAAGCAGCCGACAACCTCCTAGGTTAACCAGCGAGATGCCATTCACAAAAAAAAAACGGAACCGTACAACCCTATGCCAACCTAGGTACGCGCCGTGCATTCTACGCATTTTTACATATTGCAAATAATATGTAAAAATACATTTCAATAAATCAGTGTTAAACGAAAATTCAAGAACAATTCAAATTCTGTTTTATTTTATTTTCCCAATAGAATCACCCTGTTATCTTATCAGTTATGGTCCAGTACAAAAAAAATATCACAATGACGGGGAATATACTCTCGGCTTCGTTAACCCTTCGCTGGAACGTGGATCCACGCGAGACACAATAGCTTTTTAATTGAGTCTTTTACGGCATTCAACTCGATAAGCGTCTTTTTATAACCGTTATAACCTAAATAGAGACGTGATTCCCAAATTATTATTTTTTATCGTCTTCTTCACGGTCGGTCTGTTCAGTTTTCAGTAGTAAAGCATTATTATGATTGCAGAATCTCGGCGCGCCGGCAGCGGCGGCGGGACGGGCGGTGACGCGTGCTCCGCGGGCTCGGGCGCGGGCAGCGGCGGCGAGGGCACGGAGGAGGCCGTGCTGGCCGCGTTGCGGAGACAGCTACAGCCGCATCTGCTTGCAGCGTTGCACGCGCACAACACACGCGCTGTACGCCCGCATCACGAACAGGTACGTTATATTATTAAAAGTTTATTTATTTTCATAATCAACAGGTTTTACAACTACATCTTAGAGGCCTTCTTTTAAGTATGGAGAAATACCTGTAACAGAAGACCTCCCTCTTCTTAATAAAAAAAATTAATTTTGTTGCAATGGAATTTGAATCCTGTATGACATTGAGTTTGTCGTTTCACATTTGATAATTATCTCAGACTCCGATTTCAAGTATAGTTATGTGTAGATTGTCTAAAATCCATTCATTCGTAGATCTCTGATAGCAGTTACATATAGTCAGAAGCCAAAAGAACGACAACCAGTCTTACCAAGGGGTATCGTGTTACTTAGTAACTGGGTTGTATATTATATTAAATTACTTTGCAGATAAATTGCATACAAATTCTGTTCCATTTTTTAATTTATTCGGTAAGTAGTGGCTATTCGGACATCGTGAAATAGGCCCTTATAAATACTCAATTACTGACCCCAACGAGCTCTGCACTTGATCACATACACTATGTCTAAGAGGGCTGTCGTGTTTTGTCACCTCTCTCGCTCACACGGAACCAAATTTTTAAGATTGTTAAAATAATGAAATATGTTTTTTTGAAAAATGTTATCTGTTAGCGGACTAGTAAATAATCATAATTTAATAGGTACTTATTACACATTATTATCGTGGCATTTATTTAACTCATCTCAAAAACAGATCATAATACTTTTTGAGGTGAGTTTGTTATGTAACACAATAGAAATGTGTTTTTAATAATTACGTAATAAATTAAGATTATTTTCTAGTCCGCTTGTGATTACATTACATTTTTCAAAAAAACATCTTGTCATTTAACAATCTTAAAAATTTGGTTCCGTCACAGATTAGTACAGAATGGGACACTCCGCAAAATCATTTTAATAAAAAGCGACTTGCTACGACACAATAAAGTGCAATTCAGGTCGCACAACGCTTATTACCTACAGTTATATTCAACTACAAGTTTGAGCGAGAGAGATGACAAAATGCGACAGCCCTCTTAAATGCTGTAAACTAGTTACAACAATAGGCGCAGAAAATAAAAGATATTATAGGTTTAGTGTTACTCCTGCAATTTTCTTGCAGCAAAATCTCCAAATCTAGCCCCGAAGGTTTATTGTCGAAAAATAATATATTCGAATGACATCCGTCATATTTCTGGATCTCTTGAGTCCCTTCATAATTCGACACTGACAAAAATAATGAGAAAGATAGGACCACTAAACAGCCCTTACTGTCGCAGGTCGGCCTGAACGCTCCCGAGTACGACGACGCGCCGCTGAACCTAGTAGCCAGCCACGTAGCCGCCGCCGAAGAATCGCACTGACTGCCTCTGTGATAGCCACGGAACTCTCGCCACCACCCACGACGCAGGCACCGCGTATGACACCCAAACACATTACATTGTTTCCATACAGAGCATTGCGTGTATCCTGTATCTATATCTTCTGTTCCAACCTAGATATACAGAGTGTTCCCGCGAATGTTTCACAAAACTAGAACAATTACAACACTTTTGAAAAACACTCGCCGCAACACTCAGTTGAAAAGCAATATAAAATTTATAGAGTTAAGTATACATGCAATAACATTCTTGGTATTATACTATATTACTAAATATCTGTTTAGTAATAGTTCAGGCCAGTGTTTGATGACAATAGAGGGAAATATGTATATTTAAAATTGTTCATTCCTTTCGTCCGGTCGTCATAGTATAATGAAATGTGAATTATTTTTATAGGAGATCATACATTTTTCATAAACGATTCTCAATTAGCACTTTATTGATGGGTTTGGGTTTCCAAATATATAAACGACCGGTTGAATTTCGGAATGACAGTGCGACTAGGGGTTAAAAAGTTTGGCAAAAGATTTTCGACGACGTTACAGGTTTTGACATATTTTATCCTAGAAACTAAAAAATCTGTCTAGTTTAAATCATGCCACTAACTTTTGTAGTCGACAGTCTTATGTCCGATATTCAAAGCGGATCGTCTACAGGGTGTATCAGAAAGGTCTGGTCAAATTTAAGGGTGTGGTACAGACAGACCAGCAAACTGAATTCTATAAAATCCTAAAAAATCCTATAAAATGCGAGATCAGCTTATACTGGAAATGTATAGCTTGATCTGTAGCCGTGCGTACCAACATCGTAATCGAAAAAAAATTATCAGCCGTCCCATACATTTGGGTTGAGTAGTATTGAAGCTATGTGCGGCACAGCTGATTGTTTTTTCTCGATTACGATTTTGGTCCCATAAAGAAAGTGGTTCAGTTTGATGGTCTGTACCACACCCTTAAACTTGACCACATCTTTCTGATACACCCTATATAAAGACGGTTTACAATATACAAAAACCAGGGCATTACGCATTATAACTTCGTTATTTGGTCGCGGGAAACAATATACATTAATTGTATTAGTGCCTATTTAATGTATAGGAAAGAAAATGGTACCACAGTGAATGCGATGTGAAAGAATACTTTCCGTGTGTACATATTTTCTTACCATGTGATATGTATGATTGTTGGTCATGCATGTGAAAGCATCGTGCAATTTGTGATATGGCAGCTCGAAATAATCCAAACATGAGATTACTTCTTGCAGCCGTATGAAATCTATTCGGGTTTGTTCGTTTAAACTTCGCACAGGCGCCGATTTCGATCTGTAATTATAAATCTCAAAAAGATAATGACACTATGATATCGGGTTTAATTATAGTAAGCCTTGCCTTAGAATGCTCTCTTTGATATTATTGAAATTATATTTACGGTTACCTATTGCAGGACGCAAGTATTCTTTTAGTTATAGGTCATATTGTAAATTTTATTGTTTACGTAGTAGTTATAATCCTTAAATTCAGTAAATTATAAGTGTCTAATTTATTTCCCATTTCGGTCAGTATTTACAATGTAAGTATTTTTTTTTTATTTCTGTCGAGTATTTTTCTTAGTTAAGGTAACGAAATGAGAAGAAGCAATAATGACAAGCAAATGTGTTTCTGGAAATATTGGAGGTCCAGAAATCATGAATACCGTAGGGTTGGTGAATTAAATTATAAGTAATACCAAGTTACTTTTGGGATTATAAGAAATAAATATTTGGTTTACCATGCTTTTTTGCATTATCTTAAATTAGAAAATTCTTAAACTAAAAAAACTTTCGAACATAACTTGTTCACAAACCTGTGAAAAACAATATACATTATCTCATTACATTATATTTATATGATGTTGCCTTTATACATTACTAATAAAAACCTGTAACTTTGGCATTATTAAAATAGATATATTTACATCATAGGTAAAAGATTTATTTTAAGAATTAATTTTTCAATCCATTTATAATTTTGGGCATTTTTGGTCGTTAAGCGTTAGAACAAACCATTTAACAGAAACGTTGTGGCATTATATTGAGTTAAAATCTACCGGATTCACCTCATGATGGTCAGTGTTATGTGTATATTTATAGCAGAAAGCATTTACGTTATCTGTACCTTGAACTGGGCTGTTTTGTTATTGCTTCCATTCGACTTATTTAGCTGTGAACTCTGTCACCGTCCTTTACTTGACATCTCTACTTAATTTAGTGTTAGTTCGTTTAATTATCGAAACCCCACGGGCCAGTAAAATACAGCAGTCTATGAGACATTGTGATAATACTTAGCTAGACAAACTCAGCTGTAACGAAGCTGAGACATCTGAGCGTGTGATTCTGTTGCAGCTAACCTTCAACGTTACGTCAAGCTTATCGTATTTAAAAAGCTTTAAAAATTGAGATTATTTATTCATTCTTATTGGGATCACTGTATAGTTGTCGGTGTAGTGTGTACCGTTTAGTATTGCTTACGTTTATTTCGGAGGAGCAGTCTACCTTGACAATAATGTTTCATTCGCTTTTATGATGAAACTATAATGTACGTACATTCTAAAACTGTTTCGCTCTCTAATTAACTTTAGCTCTCTTTATGATGACATTAAATTGAAACTCAAAAGATTTATCCATGATAATTTTTGACCTTGATATAGTAACTAGGGCGTGTTTATTTTTCTAAGAGTGTATCTTTGATCGAATTTTATCTCGAAATAATTTGTATTTAAATTGGAGCCAGAAAATGGTGAAGATTCAATAGTTTGATATTTTTTTCGAATTTGATTGTAATTGTGAGTATACCATTTTGATTAGGAAATTATACATGAATCCTATCGACGCGTAAGTGGTTATTGCTTCAATGCAATCCAGTTGTTTATGGAATACGTCGCAGTTTAGAGGATTCGTGTTATTGTAATTAGCGTACGTAGGAATATTGAAGTAATCCGCGTACTTGGATCGTTACGACAATTTTAAATCACTAATATTACTGATTGCAGTAGTAACACAGTATTATTTTATTGAACTCTACTCTGTACATTTGTCTTAGGTTTATTATTTTTGTATTTTTTATAGGTTTTATCTAGATTGACTTCCGAATTTAAATTGTTAATTGTAGTTGTCGGTGGTAGTGGAATGTTTGGTTAGATATTCTCACTGGAACATCGTCGTCTCCTTGCTGCTAAACAAACTCGTTTCGTATTTCTCTGTGTCTCACTCGATACATACAGCAGAATACAGCTATGATAGATCTTCCAATTTGGTTATTTATTATGTTAGGTTAATGTATGGATATATTGGTATTAAGAGTTGATGAACAATGTATAACGTCATTTAGTTACTAACAAACCGGTTGTGTTGTGTGTGCTTACGCTCTAACAAGCATGTGTTTGTGATTTTGTTTTTATTATCACGTCTGACAGAGATGCATACAGTACCAATACTGTTGTGTATTATTATAATTTATGCTGGAATATGGGCTTCGTATTCATATCCTAGGAATTCCATTCGACATTGTATGTAACATCATTTTTCGAAGATTAAAGACTGACAAGAACTCTCATATTGTCTTCTGTTTTTGTATTCTCTCTCACTTACTATTTCACTCGAATTATTCGAAAAATGATAAAGTAAAAGTATTTTTATTCATTGTGATATATTTTGTTGGAGAATGTAGATGTGTGTAACCGAAAAGCAATAACATAGTGATAAGTGGTGATGAACATTGTATGTTAAACTGAACAGTAAATTCTGAATAATATAGAATGAATATTGTCAATTATATATACAGTGGAATCCGTTTATTATGACTCCGCCTATATTGACCAACCGCTAAGTATGAAGTAACTGCAGTGCGAAGTTTGGTTTTCACATAATATTCTTTGTAACAAAGTTCGGATATAATGATTTCGCTTATAGTGACATGTCGCTTATTATGACCTATTTTTAGAAATGATGTCCGGTTATAGTGACAAAGTGAACAAAAGCAGACAAAAATTATTGATTTCTTATGTATAAAACGAAAAAATATGTAATGTATATGACTCTATATTTTTAATATGTTTGTGTTGTGTCTGTTCATGTCTATTTTTTTTTTTTTTTTATTTGTTACTAGTTAGTTACTCTGTAGTTTTTCTCTCTATTAAAAAACCTAAATACCTAACAAAAAAAAATAGGAAATTGTTTATTTTCTTAGACTATGATTAGTATGACGCATTCTGTTTTTTTGTTCACTTCCATTCGATGTATTATAAGCGGATTCTACTGTATGCGCTGGACGAGTGAGCTCTCAGTCTATTGTGATATAGTTCGAACTAGCTTCGAGTAATGTTATGATAGCAATCAATTTGACGAAAGCAATAGACCAGGATGGTCCCGTAGCCTTATAATATAATCCAAATTAAATATAATAGCCGTAGTTATAATTAAGAAAACAAGTTGTATTTGTATACATAGATACTGCGGACTCACTGGCCCAGTAGCAAACCTTTGAAACGATAAGCTCGTCTTTAATGTCAAATTTGAACTCGTCTAACTATAAGCAGATATAAAGTAAGTCTGCAAACAATTTTCTTCGTAAAGAAGTATATATATAAAATAATGTAAAGCAATAATTTCCAATATAGAAAGCTTGAAGGACCATTTGTTATTGTTGTTGTCAAATTACATTTAACAGGAGATTATGAAGTATTAATGCCATCATGATTCCAGCCCGAAAAAGAGATGGTGCTATCGGTCATGTATAGCTCTCTCTCTCTCGCACAGGAATCATTATGGCATGAAAACGTCCTAATACAGCACCTGTACGTATTTATAGTAAGTTTCAGCATAAATTATCCGTTTGAGATTGTTTAGTATGAACACGTGGCCGGAATACTCATTGTGAAACGTTAGTTATTGTTGTATAGATGATAAATAATGTGACTTACGCAGGGATGGATACTTAAATTATTAAAGTTTTAACTGATATATTGGCTATGTAGTGAGTAGAATATTTTTTTACAAATAAATTATAGCAGCTATTATTTTGTTTTAATTTTTAAATTATAAATCCATGTTACCCACCAGTACAATACACAAAGACCTTTTCCTAGAGACAGTATACTTATGTTGGTTGAAAGTTGATTAAAATCCGTTCAGTACTTTTTGAGATAAGTGTTTCAAACAAACAGAAATGTTACTATAGTAGTGATATTTTCGGTGTAATGCACATTCGTCACACATTCAAAGGAAAGCTAATCATAAATAATACAAAGACATAACTTAATTACATTTATTATGAATTCTTACACTAAATCCTAAGTAACGGAGACAATAGGTCGTTTGACTGCTTGTCGTGCGCGTCTCCGCTTGTCTCTCTTGCGATTCTCCGTGAATGCTTCCCTGAACAACTGCTCGCTGTCGGCCGCCTCGGCGTCGCGACGTAACCATTGAAGGGCGTGCACGTTGTAGCCTACCATGTCCTGGTAAGTAAACAAAACAGTTACTAAAGGTAAGAGGGGTTTCGCACTACGTCCGATAAGAATCCGATCCGAACCGGTGAAAGTACGGTCCGGAGTAGTCATAGAACTATTTCTATGGTAGTTTACGCACTAGATCCGGCTTCCGTCATCCGATTTCATACGTGAATCTCTATTCTGTGATAGTAGTGAGCTGCGTCCGAGCAGAGAGGCAGGGGGGCGGCAGGTTATGTGGCCGGGGGCCGCGGCAGTCATCCAGTTTAGTTCACTAGTATCGGACTAGTGCGTAAGCAATATCCGAATTGGGTCCGAGATTTCTAGATCCGTATTTTCACGGGTTTGAATCGGACGTAGTGAAGTGTGTTACAATAAGGCATTGTGGCAGCTGTCTACAGATAATCTAGTCTGCTCTGCAGTTTCTAAAACCAGCGGAAAGAACAGACGTCTTGTTAACAACTCTCCATGGTGGAAAACAGGCCTAACAGGTCTGTCCACCGCCACCGTCACCGGTATGTCACAGAGAAATGACATTATTTGAACCGAACGTGACGTCGCGGCGATCGTGTGTCCACTGCGACCAAACTTGGCATGATAAGACAAAACAAAAAACGGGCGAATGGCTCGGTGCGACGGCAGTGGGTGGATAACATCAAAGTGGCTTTGTATTGCCGGTACATCGGCCCGTTACAATCTCGGTCCGAGTTCTAGCGGTCGCACCGAACTACTCGAAACTTCGGCGGCTGGGATGACAGCACTCTGGTGATGGGCGTGCGGTGGACACCCGGCCATAGTAAATGTACGTATCACAACTTCGACGCCGTCATCTCGTTCTCAGTGACGTCCCGGTGACGGCGGCGGTGGACAAATGCCCTTGGATTTGGTAAAAAATTGTGGCAAATTTTTAAGGGCAAGCAAATGTAAGATCATCATCAAGTTTTAGTTTCCACATGTATGACACCATAATCGGTCAACCTTGTCGTTATCTCAACACCTAACAAGTTTCTAACTTTCGCTACGACACGACATAACATCTGTCAAAAGTACTCATGTCAAAGACATCGTGATCATAAAAATCGCTGACACGTTGCGAAATTATTCATCCAAAAAGTATGAAAAAAAAAAAAAATCAAAACTCACTCGTAACTCATTGAGCCTCATACTCGCTTTAGCCTGTATCTGTATCATGTGCTTCAACAGCGCTTGGTTCGCTACAAGCGGCGCGTGGTGTATCTTCAGCAGGAATATCGCGAGTCGGCAGAATAGCTCCGTGTTGTCGCCGCGGTGTAACAGCTTGGGCAACATCTTTACTATGTCGCATGCTACGCTGAATGGTATGAGCAGGAGGGCTTCTTCTAAGTCACTGGAATTAGAGAGGATATTTGTTATGGCTGAAGTGAAGGTTAGGTACTAGTAAGTATTTATTCCACAAAAAAAGTAGCAGTAAAAACTAGTACTTCCACGTTTGTCGAAGAAACTTATTGAAGTTTCGCGGCTGATAACGAAAATCGGGCATATTCGATAAAGAAAAGATACCGGCCACCAAAATGAAGTACAGTCAGCGTCAATAATATCGGGACGAACAAACTGTTCAAAATGATCAAAACAACTACGAAAATTATCTGCACACCTTGGTGTCAATCGACGTTTAAAGATTTAAATATTAAATATTTAATATCGAATACGATTTTTTTTTTCAGCACGTTTAAACGTCTACGTTTAATGATATCATTAATATAGGGTAGGTATCTGAAATGACGAAAGCAACCTACTTATCGACATTCCCAGCTGATCACTGGTATCGCAAAGTAGTTGCATTTCACGCTACTAGTGGTACCCCGACCAAATTTATTTATTTATTTATAGGCTCTTCAACAATGAGTACACTATTACTTTACAATTTGTACATAGCAAACTTAAATCTAAGCGCCTCATTACTTTTAGAAAAGCACTTATTTGAAACAAGTAACATAGTTCAGACAAAAATAAATAAAAAATGGGTTAGGTTAAGTTAGAACTGTGACCAACCGCGCGCTACATCCAAGTTGGTCGCAGTTACTTGGCTATTTAGTATTTTTAGGACCCTAAACTAGGAATTATTCGAGTGGGAATAGATGCACAACAAAAACAAAGCGACCAGCACGCCTCTACCGGTGGATAATCTAACTATTTTACGTTAAGATATCTAATGTTTGGCCACATCATGAAGTAGTCGTGCGTTTAACTGTTCATATCGTCAAACGTGAGTATTCAATGATCTGTGTAAATTATAATCATTTAATTGTACTTTTGTGTGCACCGAATAAATGTTATCTTATCTATCGATCTATCTATCTGGCCAGACTACATTATGATGTCACCAGCGGTCGATGTTATATTTCATGAAATGGTCGAACACTTCATGAAATGATCAATTTCAAGATCTGGCCACGACATATACATACCTAGATCGTATCCTCTTGACAGTTTCTACAAGGAAGTGTTCGGGTGTGGTGCAGTTATAGGCAACCATTAGTAGTGGAGGCTGAACGAACTGTCCCCGCGCCTCAGTCAGCTCGCGGTTGTACTCCGCGCCCACGGATAAACATTCCATTATGGAGTCCGCCTGGAAAATGTTAAGTAAGATAGATAAATGCCCGTTATGTGACCTTTATGTACAGTAAAATAAGGTTTAAATTACAAAAAATTTGCTAAACAATATTTTTCTTACCGTAACATTTAATAAAGCATAGATCACACTTGTCTTGTACTTACAGCTTTTTCTGCTCCGATCGTTTTCTTTGTTGGCATAGTTAGACCGGGTAATCCTGGGACTGGAGCCTGTAAATAAATTAGAAGCGTCATCAGACGGGAGTGAGTCATAATGATTGAATCACAAGCGTAGCGAGTGATTCAAGTGTTAGAATCCTGAGCGACGCGAGTGATTGATGGCCCTCGATATAAATCCGTTTTATTGAAGAGTTGCATACTATACTTTATACCATGACCACGAGAAAAAGAAAGATTTAAGCGAAAATAGACATTTAATGAAGAAAAAGGAAGGTTGAATTGGCTTTGATGTAAACCAGCCCTGATTTGTTGGGTAGCACGTTTTCTACTATATCGGCCACCCCCTCTTTCCTAAACTCAGGTGTTAACACATCTTCTTCATCACTTGAATGCATTCTGAATCTATTTAATCTATTAATTTTGAATCTAGTAACACTAAACTTTGTGTTCAACAACTTACAATATTCAAAATCGCGCCAATTTACTAATGACAGCAAAGAACACAAGCGATGAAATTGAATTTAGAACACACCAATATAGGTCGAATATATTGGTGTGTTCTAAATTCAAACACCAAAATAGTGATTAAAAGTGCTTTTTATTCAATGTTTTCAGTGAATAAAATAAGCTTTTTAGAGGGGGAATGGTATAATAGTATATTATGCAATTAGTGAATAAAGGACGGATTTAAAGCGAGGGTCATAGATGAATCACGAGCTTGTGAAGAATTCTAACGAATGAATCACTCCCTACGGTCGTGATTCAAGTTTTAGAATCCTGAGCGCGCGAATGATTCATGGCCCTCGATATAAATCCGTTTTATTCAAGAGTTGCATACTATACTTTATTTATTTATTTATTCAATTGGTCGTACGAGCTAACAGACATACCATCCAAAACGCTCATAACAACGCTTTATACCATGACTACGAGAAAAAGAAAGATTTCATCGAAAATAGACATTCAATGAAGAAAAAGGAAGGTTAAATTGGGTTTGATGTACTTAAACCAGCCGTGATTTGTTGAGTAGCAAGTTTTCTACTGTATCGGCCGCGCTCTCTTTCATAAATTCAGGTGTCGACACATCTTCTTCATCACTCGAATGCATTTTTAATCGATTTATCATTCACTAATATACTCTTTGTGTTCGTACCACTGACAGTATTGAAAATAGCGCCAATTTACTAAGGACAGCAAAGAACACAAAAGTTTTTATTCTAATGCTAAACTCCTTGTCGAAAATGTCGACCAATCAAATTGAATTTAGAACACACCAATAAAGGTCGAATACACAGATTACACTTACACTAGATACCGCAAGCCATACGACCAAGCGTGCCCTGCATGTTTGTACTAAAAAAAGCCTGTTAGCTCAGTGACGCTTAGTGATTGAAACAATTCTGTTTACGTTGAGTACATCACTAAATGGCTGGGGTGAAGTTATCGTAGGTATAAAAAAGATGACACGCTCGGTTTTCATACTATCTAATAACATGCCGTATCTAGCCTAGGTACTCTAAATCTGTGGTCGAATACATAGGTGTGTTCCAAATTCAAACATCAAAACAATGAGTAAAAGTGCTTTTTATTCACTGTTTTCAGTGAATAAAATAAGCTTTTTAGAGGGGGAATGGTATAAACACTTTTACACGTCAATCATATTTTAAAAGATGAGGTCGGCGTTTCCTATCTAACTACTCTGAGAAGAAACAGACTCAGAGGTCACAGTCTCTTTTAAAGTCCAGACATAATGTTGGTCAGATCATGTGAAGACTTTGTAGGTCTGTTTTCTTTAAGACCAATTTGACAGTTAAGAGTTTCAATTCAACCTTAGTCAAGTTTCTACTTACTGGGAGTTTTTGTCAAAGGTGGTAAAGCAAATACGAGGTTGACTAGAAATAATAATACAGTCAGGGAAATTAATTGTTAAGCATATTGACAACGTACGTCAATTCGCCGTGTCATACAACTGTCAAAAAATTACAGTTGTGATTTGAATATTCGGGCAATTTAAGTTGGTAGTCAATTTACTTAACAATTAATTCCCCTGACTTTACATACATGTTGTTCCCCTGTAGCAAGCCCCTCTTCCTGCTCGTCGGTATCACCGAGTACCACAGGCTCGTCAGTCCGCGAGTACAGTCGCAACGCGCAGTCACCGCCGCACGACGCCACGTGCAGGCCGCCTGCGCCCACAGCGATGTTCCAACACTCACCTGCATGGCCCTGGTTACATGGACACGATGCTGTCACTTATTATGTCAAACAAATGCTTAAAGTGTTAGGGTTATCTCGTCGTTGACGGATACCTCGGTATCTGTTGTAGGTAGTTACACCAAACTACTGTTAAGTGCAGTAGTTTATTTATGGAAACAGTTCCGCTATTCCACGTTCTACTTGCTATGTAAACATATATAAAAGTGGAAAGGCCGGGAAAAGTGGAAAGAGGGAAGGGAGTCCTTTGCCCTGTAGTGGGACAAACAGGGTTTTAATACTATAAAATAATACTTACTATGCAGTTGAATTTACTTAACAATGTAAATACAGAAAAACACAACAAAAATCGGACAAGTGCGTGTCAGACCACGCACAATGAAGGGTTCCGTAGTTGGGATGAATTTATCGTGTGGCTGACACTGGCTTGGCCACCATCAGGGATTTTACTTTTGATAACACAAAGATTTAGTCGTTAATTAGTCGAAATTTGTCGCCAAATATCAGAATTTGTCGGTCACTGGTTCAAAAGTTATAAGGGGTCATTGGTGGCCAATCTGGAGAGAGTCTCCCCAGCTTGGCCACCTTTATATCTCAAAAACTAGGGCACCTAGCGAAGATCTGTTTTCTCCCAGATTTGGTCGCTAATTAGTCGAAATTAGTCGCCAAGTCACAGATTTAGTCGGGTCTTAGTTTAGAAGATATAATGAGTTCAATTTTTAAGTATAGACCAAGAGCTAGATCAAAGATTTTATCGTAAACTCTTCAATCTGGCCAAGCCAGTGTCAGCCACACGAATTTATCCCAAGAATAAACAACATTGTAGTTGAAAAACATGTTCCCCATACATTTCAACTGTAAATGTAAGTTTGTACTCACAATATTGAGAGATTTACCATGTTATTTTAAGACCACAGATTTCTTATAGGTTTTCCTGTAATCTACAGGTAAAGAACTATTTTCTGTATTTTTTTTTAAATTTTAGGCTCAGTAGTTTCGGAGATAAGGGGCGGGAATGGTAAATTTTCGTCTATTTTCTTAAATAACTTTAAAACAAGCTCTTTCAATTTTGATATGTCACAACTCACAAGGTATAGTTTGAAAAACTCTTTTTTTCTTATTTGCCCCCCAAAAGTGACCCCATATTCAAAATTCATTTATTTACTATAGCCGACCGTGTTTGGGTCACAGAAGTTCAAATGTGTACCAAATTTAAACTTAATCGAACCATTAGATTCGGAGCAAATTGGCTGTGACCTGTGACAGACGGAGAGACAGACAGACACACGAGTGATCCTATAAGGGTTCCGTTTTTTTCATTTTGAGGTACGGAACCCTAAAAATAATAAAAAATAAACTCACATGTAGCGTAATAATATTATCATAGCTATCAGCATCCCACTGCTTCACCTTCCCATCTTTCGATGCCGTAAAGAAGTAATGCGTACTCGGCACAAACTGCAATGACGTTACAGAGTCGTTGTGCGCGAAGATCGACTTGTGACAATCTCCGAAGTCCATGCCCCATATCTTGACGTTGCGGTCTGCGGAGCCCGTGGCTATGATGTTGGAGTCGTAGCTGATGTCCAGGCAGAGAACGGGGAGTTTGTGCCCGTAGAGGGATAGGTAGAACTGCGGGGAGAAACAAATGGGTTTATTTTAATGACAATTTTTGTTGAATAAATAGTTGGTTCGGTTGATTGACTAATTATACATCGTGCCTGCGCAATGGCGACATTAATTAAATAAACAGGTAGGGCTAGTGGCAAGTAATTATAAAATTTGTAAATAAATCAATAATATATAAATATACACCTAATAACGTTTAATGAAATTAAAATATCTTTATAAAACGAAAACGCGGAACCGTATACGCGTTTCAAATTAATTTCGTCATTGTAGCGACACGTTGTATAGGTCATATTGAATACATTGTGAACTGAGAGGCCGACTTAATGTCTCAGGAATTATCTTCCAGTCAGATTTAGGTTGATGGCTGGCGGGTAAAAAAAACACATTATAATAAAATATTTAAGTATCATATATTTTGTATCTTTTTTTTGTGGATGGTAAATTATAAAATAACTTCTCCCGCTCTGGCTCTGGGTGGAGCGGGAGAGCGTGTCAGGCTTTTACTAACTAAAACCAACCCGTGTTCCTTGAGTTACCTGTTTGTATATTTTGTATTTTATAACTGCTTTTATATAGGTGGTGCCTATTGAAATCTCCTATGTTGCTGCTCCATGCTGACCTTGTAAGGAGTACGTAATGGATGCGTTTTTTAAACAACCACATTTCATAGTGTTTATAACCAGAACATTAAGGTTCAAAATCCATTCTTACACAAACAAAAGTTTTACTAACCTTAAAAGTATCAAGGAAGAATATCTTGACAGTAGAATCTAGCATAGCTACTGCAATAAACTTGTTGTTTGGACTTATTTTAACTGCACATACAGACTCTTCTAGTTCCAACGTCCTTGTATGCAAGAGCGAGAGGACCTGAAATATAACACATCAATTTTTATCATGTATCAAACATTTATGTTTTAATACATTCCAGGGGACGTATAAAGAAGTCCCAAAGTAGTTATTATTCCGGTGCAAAAGATATGGAGCTATACAGGACGTATAGCGAAATCCTTTTTACACGAACACTTCCCTATTTCAAAAGTATTTATTTCTTCGTTACCTTTGCTTTAGATTCTCCCGTCTGGTCTTCTATGAGTTCAAACTGCCATAGTTTGACTGTTTTATCGCCACCACCAGAGTAGCAACCTCGCTGCAACAAAACAACGATTGTATATAAGGTCTTGCTAGAGCTTGCATTTGTTTCAATGGTAGTTTTCTCTAGAGTTTAAGAGCATTAAACTAGCAGAAGACGAAGTGGTAAATTAAAGCGGTATCTAATAACTATGGATCTCAATTTCTTCAGTCATCACACTCACCACTGACAGATTACTCGATAGACACAGATTTATAAATCTGACAGTAAACACTTGCACGACTCACTCTCCCTCCTGCTATTTCTACAGCAAGTATTCTACGGCTAGTCCTACAAAACTATGAAGTTACCATGTCAGGAGTAAGTCCGACAGTGGAACACTCGGCGGTATGCGCAGGCACTTGCTCCAGTACTCGCCCGGCGCCTACGTCTATCAGTAGTAGGGACCCGTCGGCACACCCCACTAGCGCGTGCCTGTCGCCCGGCGCGAAACAAATGCTGCACGGACGACCCGAGGGCACCGGAATGGTACGGAGGCAAATTTGTGTTGATCTGAAAATTGAATTATGTTCATAACATAAAAAGAAAGAAAATCTATTAGCGATCTGATCCAACTTTGTTCGAATAAATGTTGTTACAGTTACCGGCACGTAAGTTGGCCAAAGATTTTGTAGTGGGGGAAGTTCGCGCATGTAAAAATGTATGAAATTATGCGTGCGCGAACTTCCCCCACTACAAAATCTTCGGCCAACTTACGTGCCGGAAACTGTACTAAAATTTCCTCTAGAAATAAAACGTATTAAAATCTATGAAGTGTCAGTCATTTCAATTAAAACTTTATGCCACTTTTTTATAACTAAATTTTACACAAGTAAATAAAAAAAATATTTTGTTACAGCGAATTACCTGCTCCAAAGTTTCACAGATTCAGCAGAGGCAGAGATTACAGCTAAATTGTCTGAACTGATAGCCACACATCGCGGTTCCTTTTGGTGGCCCGGTTGTGTTATCTGTTTAAGACATTGTACTGCAAAACAAAACAGAAATGTTGTGTTGTGTGTACCTTTAAAAAATATTGTATTTTGAAGAATCATCAAGTTCAATCAAACAGATTACAGGCTTACAGGGCCTAGTTTATAAACATATTGCAGGCTTGCAGAGCCCAGTTTATAAACAGATTGCAGGCTCGCAGGGCCTAGTTTATAAACAGATTGCAGTCTTGCTGGGTCTAGTTTATACACAGATTGAGGGTTTGCAGGAGTTGCAGGGCCTAGTTTATAAACAGATTGCAGCCTTGCAGGGCCTAGTTTATAAACAGATTGCAGCCTTGCAGGGCCTAGTTTATAAAAAGATTGCAGGCTTGCAGGGCCTAGTTTATAAATAGATTGCAGGCTTGCAGGGCCTAGTTTATAAACAGATTGCAGGCTTGCAGGGCCTAGTTTATAAACAGATTGCAGGCTTGCAGAGCCTAGTTTATAAAAAGATTGCAGGCTTGCAGGTCTTAGTTTAGGATTAACGTAACAACTTTTTATTTCATAATATCCTACCTGACTACCTGATAAAAATCTGCTCTAGAGTAGACCAATTCAGAGGAAAAAAGTGTAATGTTTGAGTTTGCTCAAGCAATATTCCTATTAAAAAAATGAGTCACACAAAGCACACACAATAAGTATCTACCTACCTTCATTTCCCTCAGCAATTCTCAAGCTATGCAGTTCAACAGTATTATTGGCTAACGTTACGCCAACACGCAGTTCTCCCGTGGTACCCAGCAGCAGGGTGGTAGACTTCAACTTGGCCTCCAACTTGATTGAAGACAGGCGCTTCACTTCGTCAGTCAAGGTCAGTAGTTCGGGTACTTCCGTTGTTTCGGCGTCTGCTTCGCCGGTTTCTTTTAATTTTCTGTAACAGAAACAAGTTACTGTGATTGTAGCATAAATCATACTATGGTGACTGGTAATTAGTGACCGATACTTAAATACATGATGTACTCATGATAACAAACAACTTTTACTATGGGACCAACGAAAAAAAAATCAGCTGGTCCCTACATTTTGACGAGTTACGCGAACATAAAATGTAGGGAACAGCTGATTTTTTTTGTAGTTATAGTAAAAGTTTGTTGTTATCATGAGTAATACATTTTTTTACGTTTAAACGTCTCTTAACTTTAAGCAACGTTTATAAATAAACCCCAAAGTATTTCTTTTCTTCATACATACAGACGAGTTACTGGTTACGATTTTAATTTTGTTTTCGAAATAGGCTGTACTTATTATGCTATTGAATTCGTCATATGTCTCAATCTGTGAAGACCACACAAATATGTATATCAAATGTGACTCCTGAAAACTGTGAGGCTGACTCAGTGGAGAATTTGACAGTATGGTTATCTGCTATAGCTAACTTGTGCTAATTTGTTTATGCCTAGTTGCTGAAAAAGTGATCGCACAAAAAATACTCACGCCAATTTCTTCCTTTGTTTCCTGATTCTTTTGTCCATTCTCATCTTGGCTTCGTCATCAGAGCAGAACGAGAACAGTTCCAATAATGCATCAGTTCCGTGACATGCCAACACACTTTGTCCTGGGTCTGTGGAGAGGCCTACCACGCGGCCTCGCCCCCCTCTCACTAGAGTGCCCACTTGGTGACATTGTAATACCTACAAATATTTTAAGATGTCAAAGAAGATTTCATTAGTTGTTGTTGGTTGTCTATAGTAATTGGATCAAGCGAACCATCGCCGCCTCGGTAACTGCTAGTTCTGTGTTGGTTCAAGACCATTTACAGTTTTTTTTTAACTATGTACAAGATTTTGTATTAACGAGTAAGTAAATGTCCTTAGCACACATGATACACTATGTTCTATTCTATGCGTGCTACGGAATAGGCAAGGCAAAAAACTGAACACAGTAGTCTGTTCCATGTCTGTCATAAAACGGATTTACTAAAACCGTAATTAAAGTTTACTTACCGAAGAGTCCTCCAGATTGTCAGTCTCTTCAAGCTTGACTATTTCAAGTTGTCTAGCTAGTTTATCTTCATCTTTAACATCAGCTGTCCAGTTCAGTTTCCATACTCTCAACTCCTGGTCCATGCTACCAGTCACTAGGTATCTTTCCTCTTTTAGAAGTACTGCTGACCATACCTAAGAAAAGTTTTGTTGTTATAATTTAGTTGCACTACCTAGGTAATAATACTGATTTGGTCTGAAAACTCAACACATATATAATAAATAGTAAGGACTTTCCCCTCAAAAGTCTTTACTCTTTATAAGTTTAGTTTTCTGACTTTGTCCCAGCAATGGTGACAGTAGAGATTGAAAAATATTTTTTTTTCTTCTTTTTTTTTACTTCTTGAGTCATTTGCAATGTAAATCTCATAGTTACATGATATAATTAGTTTAAATTCATACTTCCATTTGATGTCCTCCTAAAGTCTTGAAGCAGTGCTTTGTCTCGATGTCCCAAAACTTAACAAATGTGTCTTTAGAAGAACTGATGACACAGTTCTTGCCATTAACAAACAGCACGCTGGTTATGGCCCCCTTATGGCCGCTGAAGCGAGCTTTACCAGTTTCTGAGACCACATCCCATAGGATTACCTCTGTATCCTGTGAAAACATCAATCAAATTATATTGTTATAGTGTTAGGAAGAAGTTTTCAAGGTTTAAGATAAAATAAATTGCTTTGACAAAATCTCTAAGTGCACCTAATTTTCATTTCTGGAAATGAAAAATTGGTTATGTTTCTTCTTATTGGTTATCGCAAGACAATTCTATTTGTACATTAAAATGAAAAAAAAAATATGGATGAGCAGTACATTTTATCTTTTTCTCAGTTCATACATATTTTTTGCCACCTCTGCTGAAAACTTGACTAAAAACACATAGAGCTTTTGGTATGCGCAACAATAATATGAGTACAGTAATCATTTATTAGAGACCTAACCGAAATCTTAACAGTGAATTAAATGTCTCACCTTGGCACCTGACACCAAGCGGTGTCCCTGTTCATCATACTGCAAGCATGTGATGGCAGATTTGTGTCCAGCAAATACACAAACTATTTCATTGTTAACCAGTTCAAATACATTGATGTTACCATCAACATAGCCAACTGCTACATGGTTACCGCTAGGGCTGGCTGCTATCTGTGATACTACTATGGTTTCTCCTGGAAGAACTTGAGCCTAGGAACAAAATAACATAGTGTACACAGTTCATGTTTTATCAACATGAAATTGGGAAGTTTAACAGCTGTTATAATGAAATATTGTCCAAAAACAATTGAAAGGTTTAAGGTTAAATATTTGTACGATTATTTATAAGGTTTTGAGGTCTTACTTTCTCGCCTAGCCTCATATCCCAAATCACAACATGTTCGCATGCTCCAACAGCCATGTATCGGCCGCTTACGCCATTCAAGGACACATGAGCGCTATTACAGTCGGCACTAGCTATCACATTAAAGGTCCCACTTGGTGCGTAACGTAAATATTGCTTCGTGAGCCCCATTTTTTGATATTATTTCTGTTTAATAAGCTAACATAACCTCAAATCGAAAACACTGCACACTCGTTTGTTATGACATTTAATTGACGTTCGTTTGACGTTGACCCGGTATTATATAGTGCTCTGTGGTTGACGGTGTTGCCACCGATCAGCCAATGTACCGTAACGATTGACATTTTTAGCACTTGGTTGGGGATCTCATCCACACACACCACACACACCAATGTCTTTGAAAAATCCACTCTACTACCACAGAGCAAGTATCTTTTCTTTCTACTACACTCGATAGTCTGTGTGCTTGACCACGTGTGAAAAAATTGTAAACTCTATATAGTCTGTGTTGTAAATCAAGTGTTTTACGAAACCTTATCGAATACGAATACGAATTACGAATTGAAAGTCAAACGAAGTGTTCAAGAGTGTTATCAAATCAAATTCAAAGAGGTGTGGTAAAGGATTCGAGAGGTGTTTATAGGATTCGAGTGATATGAAAAAAACGTAAACAATCAATTTATTTCATTCTATTATTTTGACATCCGCTTCAAAACATTCATTCAAATCATTCTATCGTAATAATCGTAATTCGTAATTTCGTACCCAATTTTTATCTGTGGCGGCTCCTAATCTAGTCGGTGATTCCGTATTCCGTAATTATAATTATTTTTACTTGTAATAGCACATCTAAATGTCCCCCACATAATTATGTTTAAAAAGTGTAATTAGAGGAGTGTTCTTGGTCTTTTAGAAGTTTTATTTTTCGTTCTGCCGTAATACATACAAATCTGCCTTCAGGTTATTATGTTACTCAACAAAACCAGGTTTATTGTTTTTCTTGTTGATCCAACGTGCCGTCCCTTTCCATAATTTAATCATTTACATGAGGCTGTCGGTTGGTCGACGAATAAGAAAACGTGCATGACTTTTTTGCAGGCTGGTGGGATTTACTAATAGATCTCGCAAGAGCAATATGGAGGGTTCTAACACGTCAGACATAGTGATCATTAGTGGTAACTCGCACCCTGAACTAGCCGAATTAATCGCTCAGTAAGTTTCTGCTCCTCATCCGTCATTTAAGTACTATTTCAAGGTTTCAAATTATGACCTAGTGTTTGACACTTGCAGAGGTTAAGTAGTTTGACCTCATTGAAAATGTATTGTTTATTATATGGATATAAATTTAATTAGTGCTGTATTAATAATAATCTTTCCTTGCAGTCGTCTGGGTGTGAGAAAGGGAGGATGCTCTGTTTACCACAAAACCAACAGGGAGACTATTGTTGAAATTGCCGATTCTATTCGTGGAAAGAATATTTACATAGTTCAGACTGGAACTAAGTGAGTATGCTAATGAAAAGCTTGATCTAGCAATGGTAGTAAAATATACAACAGTAATTGGAAATAAACATACTTATTCTAAAATAATGATCACAAATAATCATCAATAAATGTTCAAGCACTAAAATGATTGGTGTGTAAATATGCCCATATTCCTATGCTAATAAGAGTGTGGTTTTGTATCTAGTTCTCAGTAATCAGCCCGATGGAATCTCTTATTGTACATTGTTAACTGTCCATTAGGGTAGCATTGTTTTAGTTACATACAATGTTATTACTGAATGAACAAGAGTATTATAGCATTGAGTGTTATAATAACAATGATTGTGTTTATTAAATGCTCTATACAAATCAACAAAGGGTGCAGAAATATTCAACACATTGCACTAACAAATGTTATGATAAGAATTATGCCATAACTCTTCTACAATGCTTAATTTAATGTTATTAAACTAAAAAGGAAGTACCTAATAACAATTCAAGATGCATTTTTGTCCTCAAAAACATGAATTTCATTTTTGTTGATTGTTTCTATAACTTTCTATTTTAGAGACCTCTGGGGCCTTACTATGAGCTCTTAGAGCAGGGCAGAAGTTGAATGTTTCCAGTGAGAGTGAGAGACGGAGCTATATACGACGTATAGCACCGTCACTCTCTCTCTCACTGGAATCATTCAACTTCTGCCCTGCTATAAGAGCTCATCGTAACCCCCAGTATAAATTAATAGACCCTAGAACCCTCACTTACACCATAACAAACAAATAATTATAATATTTTTACAGAGATGTGAACAACAACATAATGGAGCTACTAATAATGGCTTACGCTTGTAAGACTTCCTCTGCAAGGTCTATTGTAGGAGTGATTCCGTATTTACCATACAGCAAGCAATGCAAAATGAGGAAGCGTGGCTGCATCGTAACCAAACTCCTTGCTAAAATGATGTGCAAGTCTGGCTTGACACATATCATCACTATGGATTTGCATCAAAAGGAAATTCAGGGTTTCTACGAGTGTCCTGTTGATAATTTAAGGGCATCTCCTTTCTTATTGCAGTATATTCAAGAAAGTGTAAGTTTATTTTAGTTTTATAAGTTTAATTCTAAAGCTCTACATGGTCTGAAGACATTTAAATTGAAGGCATTTTAGAGACATGATAATAATTCGTATTGCCTTGTAAAATCAGTCGCATTTTTGGCAAAGCAAATACAGTAGGTATTTAAAATAAATTATGGTCATAACGTTAAAATTTTCCACCAAAACTCCTTTTAATAAAATTTATCTTTTGGCTAATGTCCAACAAATGAGGAAAGGTGCAGCTAACCTGAAATAGCACCATTCCACTTGCTTCCTCCATAAGTAATTAAATAATGTCAATTTAGATTCCAGATTATCGTAACTCGGTGATAGTGGCTCGTAACCCAGGGTCTGCTAAGAAAGCCACCTCATACGCTGAGCGTTTACGGTTGGCCATTGCCGTAATTCACGGAGAGCAGAAAGAAGCTGAAAGTGACGAGGTTGATGGACGCTACTCGCCGCCATGCTTACCAAAGTAACTATCTTTACTGTATTGATCCTTATAAATCATACCTAACATATAGGAATTAACAGTAACTATGAGTCTATGACACTGATAAGATAAGGAGTACTCAGATAAAAATGATACATATTTTTATTAGTGTTTGCACATTTTGATTTAGGTCTGATAACAGTATTTGAAATTGCTTATCTTCTTAGTGTTGATCTAATTGTGACAGCAAATAATAGGATAATGACCTAACAAGCAACTACACCACCTTCACATGCTAGGAAACAGGAACAGGGCACAGGTGAGGGCCTGCGTGTTTGAAGTGTTATCATGGCCAGGAGACTTCCCACGCGACATAGCCTTAATAGCTTCTTTAACATCTTGAGCTGTAATTATAGCTCCTGACCATGCGATTCAACATCGTTCACCAACCGTGATGGTCCCAATGGTGATTTTATAGTGAAGTGATCCTTAAACATTTTAGCTATACAACTGTGATCATTGATACCATTAACGCTCACTGGGAGGCCAGGCTTGCCATTGAACTTCTTGGTGGACTTCCAGAAGTGTTTAAAATTATGCTTCAAATGATGTGATGCCAAAATGTCCATTTTTATTTGCTCGCTATGACTGACACCATTTTAAGCGAGACTTAAAAATAATTCGACTAACTTGCATTTCCTCAAAAACACGGCCCGACTTTGGTTTTGCACACCATACCCACAGCTGAAATTTACACCTAGCTTATATGAGAATCACTAACATGTCTGTTCCATCCAACTACAGGCTTCTTAATGTTACGCCGCGTTGTGATAGCAAAGCTGTCAGTGGCAGCCTTACTTAAAACAAAAATTAACTCGTCGTAAAGTTCGTCAATGTGTTTTTTGTGACACAGGAATGTACCTATATTAAATGCTGTACTTTTTCCTTCTAGTCGATCACGCACCATGGATGTGTCGGTCGGAGTTCCCGTTCATCCGGCAAAGGAAAAGCCGCCAATAAACGTGGTTGGTGATGTTGGTGGCAGAATTGCTATTATGGTGGTAAGTATCTGAAATAAGTAAGATGAAATGCAACACTTATTGAGAACTTTAGTTCATCTATAATATGTCTTTTCATTATTTTCAATGGACCCAAATAAGTTGTTAATTCTTTCCAAGTTCAAATGTTTGATAGAGACATCTTGGACTGGTCACATTATCAATCAATCAACGTGACCCAAATCTCCGTCCATGGCCAGTAATAAACCACTTATCTTATTACAGGACGACATGATAGACGACGTCCAATCATTCGTCGCCGCAGCAGAAGTGCTAAAGGAATGCGGAGCTTACAAAATATACGTGCTGGCAACCCACGGACTGCTGTCATCTGACGCGCCTCGGCTTATTGAAGACTCGCCGATCGACGAGGTCGTGGTCACTAACACGGTTCCTCACGAGCTACAGAAGATGCAATGTAACAAGATCAAGACCATAGACATATCAGTCCTCCTCAGTGAAGCAATCAGACGCATTCACAACAAGGAGTCCATGTCATATCTTTTCAAAAACGTCACCCTCGAAGATTAGTCATACCTGATGTTGCTTTCCATGTTTTAATGTTAAGTATTAATTAAGTATTATGTTCCTGTCTGAGTTTCATAGTCACTGATTTTTGAACCCACAAAATTGCCATAAACAAAATTAAGTTTTTTTGTAAATTGAATGAAGTATTCTGCAAAGTATTATGAAACCTCTGTCAGTGACTATAAAACTCTTTTATGGAATGGTTATATAATTCCTTGTTTTGTGTATTATTTTGAGTATTTTATTTCTTCAATTGCTTGTATTATCATTATGTTTAAATTTTAATCAAAATCAAATATTTACTTGAAAACTGAACACTAGATATGTATTTATCTATAACTATTATATTATTATTATTACTGCAAATTCAAAAATATCATGAGGTCAGGTCAGTCTCACTTTTAACATAATATTTTTCTCGACTTATTTTCTTACACTGCATTTTGTTTATAATAGGTTGCATTTTAATTAGTTATTTTGTGAACTATTAACATGGTGATCCATACCAAAAATAAAAGGACACACACAAGGGCACATTATAAAAAAGAAAAGTTATAAACTGTATCATAGTTAAAGGAAGTTTTTTGTTGTACTATGTGGAGGTAATTATTTTTAGGTATGTTAAGTATTAAATGTATATTCATTAATGACTCGAAGGGTAAACATTTTTTTAACATAATCTTCCATCTTAACCAGTAATCGACGTCCTTCCTCACAATCTAGCTGCTGTTTAAAAAAATACAGAAATTTGGTATGAACGGACATTTTCAGTATTGAATTCAGTTATACCTCAACCTTTCTCTTTGAAATTTATTTAACAATATTTTTGTAATTTAATATTTTTATCAAAGCCATAATTTGAAATACGGAGACGGCCTAGGGTGATGTACACCAGCGTTTATCCAACGTCCGAAACGTAGTTTAAATTTATAGTCTTAAAAATTTAAACTACGTTTTGGACGTTCGAAATGATATTGTAGACGTATCACTCATTCACACTCATTTCTCACCAGTTGGTGCCAACGCGAAACGAATCCGGATAATGATAATTATGTCCTTTCCAAGTTTTAAATTAGAAAAAAATATTATCAAGCATACGGTAAAAATATGCCATACCGTCTGAGATAGACTGAAGAAATTACCTATAATATTGTTCCAAATAAAATACGAAATGTCGACCTTTTTATAACAGAATATATATGTCAGTAAGTTGCTTAGCGAGCAGTGCTTGTTGGTTCTGCAATGTTTATTATATCAGAAGACACTTCCTTCTGATGTTTATTTTTATAGAAAGAGTGTTATATATTATGAGTCTGTATTTTTTCTTAACATGTTTGTTGATGGGTAATTATAGCTTTTATGAATGACTTTGAGATGCATGCTGATGCATGTATGTAGCAATTTATGCAATTCGATAGTGGCGCTACGTCCACGGCCAGGTGTATTGCCAATCGAAATGAGCGGGCTGTCTGGGAGACAAAATGGGGACGCGTCATCGTCAGTGAGATAAGTGTTATTATGTCCAATCTGGCTGTTGTCAGATAGTGTTGGTTCAGTAAGGGTCAGCTCACACCGAGACGCGACGCGACGCAACGCGGCGCGCACTTTTATACAAAATATAACTTTATTTACTACACAAAAAGATACATATTGAAATGCCGCTCGCGGCGCGCTTCGGCTCGCTGCGTAGCGCGGCGCAGTGTTTGTAAAAAGTACTCTGTGGTGTAATGGGTAAAGTTGTATTTTGTATAAAAGTGCGCGCCGCGTTGCGTCGCGTCGCGTCTCTGTGTGAGCTGACCCTAAAAGCATCAGCAGTGCAAAGAACATGTATTTTGCACATTGAAACGTGAATGGAAAACGTTGCGGTCACTGTTGTCTGCCTAACAACATAGACGTATAACACCTGAAGGGCCCGGATAAATTGTTGCATGCAAGATTTATCGTGAGAATTATATTAATACATAAATTAATAATTGTATAGATAACAAAACACCCTACATGTGTACTATTAGATATAGACTCTATTATAAAAATAAATAAAACTGTGGCATATTTTGATTAGTTTTTCTTTGCATGAGTAGATATGTACCTTTAAGTACCTTCTCCTCGCTTTACTATGTTCCCTTTGTGATTCAGTGTGGGTTAGCACAAGACACGGGTCCATATTGGCTCACCTAAAGTTCTTTACCCGAAATTGTTCTTCCTAATGATTTGTAATCCGATTCACTCTTCCTAA
Source organism: Cosmia trapezina (assembly GCA_905163495.3). Taxonomy (NCBI): domain Eukaryota; kingdom Metazoa; phylum Arthropoda; class Insecta; order Lepidoptera; family Noctuidae; genus Cosmia; species Cosmia trapezina. The sequence goes on from LR991030.1 coordinate 9,519,102, forward strand.
AGTTTTCATTCATACAACTTGTAGTGCTACCGGCGATGTTCATAACACTCATGTTTCCGAAAATTATTAGCTCATCCAGGCCAAGTCGGTCGGCATATTATGCCCTATAAGTAAAAGTACTCTGTGTCGGTCAGTCAGTGGTCAGTAGTACCCACCGTACCCACAGAGTACTTTGAATATATTGGGTAGTAGTACAGAGTAGTACCCATTTTATATATACTAGTCGTATATGGTAGCACCCAGGATGCGCGGACGAACGCTATTATTTTTATCCAGTTCTTTCATTGCTGTGTTGCGCCTGTAAAACCTAAAAAAAATCTAGGGTTGTGTCGGTCTTATGGCCAATTCTCGTACCTAAAAACGTACATAATCTCATGCCAGCGTCAATCAAATGTCAAAAATGTAGGTAAACGCTATACAATTTTTGACAGATTGAGACTGAGATGAGATTGCGAACGTTGTTAAGGGCGAGCGCGCACTACGGTGCGTTTCCGGTAGTTCTGCCGCACTGGGCGGGGCCTACAGTAACAAAACGCATGACCGCAGTGCGCGCACTTCAAAGACATTCCATACTTCACAGATTTTGCGGTAGAAAAACGCACCGCAATGCGCGCTCGCCCTTAAAATACGAGAATGGGGTTGGCTCCTTAAAACTTTTGGCAGATGACGCTAGCATAGCTTTCACCTGTCACATTTGTTTACTCAATTTGTGTGTTCGGTTTTGTAAATTTTTTCATCAAAATACCAGGATGGATGATAAGATAAACATGTACTCAACATGGAGAATAAGCGAGCTAAAGGCTGAACTGAAAAAAACGAGGTGCTTCTTTACAAGGAAGAAAAGCAGACCTTATTGAAAGGTATAATCTTAAAATTATACATCAAGCTATTTTATTTATGAAATAGTTTTGTTTGTAGGAAGTATACATTTCATAATATAATACTTTTCGCCAATTATACATTACTTACTACAAAAAGCCAAATTAGACCACTTTTTTTTAATTACTTTTTTTAACCACTTTTTTTTAATTCTACAGCTATCGGAAATTAGTGTGCACCTATTGCTTTGCAATAAGGCACTTCACATTTCTTAGGCATTTTGTAAAATCTTAAACTAACAAATACTTCATACAAATGAATATAATTTTGGTTAAAGCTATGCTAGCGCCACTTTGACAGTAGCCAACCCCATTCCCCCTCTTATGTCTGCAAATCAACTCTAAAAAAGTTTTTTAGCGTTCCTGAACTAAACCTGTCATGTCAATTTTGTTGACGATCAAATATGAACTTTATTATCTTAAATTTAAGTTTTATTTTTGCCAGCGCACTCAATCATTTTCAAGTACAAAAATACTGTAAATATTCGCGACGGTGAAGTTATCAAGTTACACAATTTTGCTACAAAAATAAAATAAACGTTGTTATGTAATGTTTGTAAGAATTAAAGCCATAATTTACAGTATAAAAAAAACATTAGCAACCGACATTTTTGTACTTACATATTATTTGTAAGATTGAGGTTATATTCCTCAAATAGCTTAGAACCAGGAACTTATAATTATTTTTGCCATGAAGTTACTGAAACAAATAATGTGTGTGTCCAAGAAAACTTGGCTGCAATCGTACAAACGGACTTATGCCAGTGCCAGTAGAAATATTTTAAAGCTTAGTGAAAGAGGGATGTATCAGGATATGTTTCCTAATACCGCCGGGTAAGTGTTATAGACGTTACAGTACTTTACTTACTACTCTAACTTCATTTCATAAAGTAGTAGCCTTGGGCTGACCTATGAGAGCTAACTTATACTGCCATCTCTTGTGAATCTTCTTAGATTGTGACCTATATACATCTTTTTGTTCACTGCCCACTGTCTGTTTATCAGTAATTTAATGGTCAGTGGGTCGTCTTAGGATTAATAAGTAGCAGGATTACAGCCCTGTTTGATAATATTTTTGCCGGATACACCTTAAAATGTTTTTCCTATATAATATACCTACTATCGAGGAAACCTTACATCTGACCAATTTAAAAACAAAATCCCGTGAACATGATGACCACATCTGTTAGCAAGCATTACTATAGTGGCCGAGCGCTGCAAGCAAGAATACTCCTTACGTTGTATAGAGTAAGTTTCCTCAATAGTACAATGGGCTTTGCATATTCTGTTCTAGATCTGAAATATTGGACTTACTGAATAAAGCCCCACAGTGTGTGTATGCTGGCTTCGACCCCACAGCCAACAGCCTTCATGTTGGGAACCTGCTTGTCATAATAAACCTCTTGCATTGGCAGAGAGGTGGCCACTATGTTGTTGCTTTGGTAAACTATTTTTATAACTACTATGTATAACGTTTTGAACTGCCCATCTGTAAGTATAACATTGGGAGACACTCGCCAATATCTAGTATGTGTATTCATTATAACAAACTCAACTTAAACTACCTGATTTGGATGTTTTCTTTGGTTCCTTGCCAAAATTCAAAACACTTTTGCGCAGTCATTTAAGCAGACATTTAAATGGTCAAAGTTAAGCGTAATTTGTATTACTATTGATATTTGTGTCAATCAATTTATTTTTTTTCTTTTTACACCTTTTAGACTTACCTAAGTCAAAGCTGTTTGTATCACAATGGGACCTATACCTTAACTTTTATAATTAATGTCAATTGTTTATACAGGGTGGCCGGAACATTGACGTCCAAAAATAAAATTTCGGTCCCTCGTATCGTGGGGTATTCGAATCTCCCCCATGTATGTTCCGCGACTTTTCATAGTTTTCGAGTTATGAATTTTTTTCTGAATGTTTGAAAATTTTCGACCTGACCAACCTAAAAAAATTCTAAAAAAAAAAGTAGAGGGTTTTATCGAGTTTCTTTTTTTGCAACTGAATTTTCATAAGTAGTACTTTTATGCATAAAATAATTAGCTTCGTAACTGTGATGAAAGTTATGAAAATGTTGATCTAAAGTGAAAAATTTACGTTCGGTAAATTATGACTCAAATTTTCAACTTTAAATTAAAAATCTTAACAGGTGACTTCATAATTCCTAAGTAGGCTTCAAGAATGCGCCAGACTCTCAGCTTTCATAATCATAAAAAAAGGGCTACTTTGTTTAAAATCGGCCTTCAAAGACAGCGAGGTGGAAAAATTCTTAAAATTACCCATCTGAGTAATTATTTTTTTTTGGCTATTTTCTCGTTCCTAAGGTTAATTAATGATAAGAATACTGAAAACTAACCACATTATATTCAATATTCATAATTACCACACGTGGGCGAATGAAAATCCACTCGAAGTGAGAGCTTCGACATTTCAACATCGCTTCAGCGTTAACTTGTGGTCTGGTATCCTCAATGGCGAACTAATTGGTCCGTTTGAACTGCCGTCCAGACTTGATGGAGAAACATACAAAAACTTTTTGGAAAATGAACTTCCATTGTTGCTGGCAGATGTGAATCTCGAACTCAGACGAACCATGGTGTTGCAAAATGACGGCGCCCCGTGTCACTATGCAACCCAGGTCCGAAATTACTTAGATGAAACATACCCCAACAGATGGATCGGACGCAGCGGACCAATTAGGTGGCCTCCACGCTCACCTGATCTCAACCCCATCGATTTCTTTATTTGGGGCTATTACAAGGAAATAGCATACGCCCGAGACTGTTCAAGTGAACAAGAGCTGAGGCAGTTGATTGCAGAAGCTGAACGTGTTGTGAGAGAGAACAGAGACGCTTTTAGACGATTGCCAGACAATTTCTTACGTAGGTGTAGAATGTGTATTGCTGCTGGTGGTGGCCACTTTGAAAACCTTTTGTAAATGTTAAAAATAAATTAAGTACTTTTTTCACATTATCATCTGTGTTTTATTCAAAACCACTTTTTACGTAAAACTTTTCTTACCCAACTCTGAAACTATTTGTTGGTTAGTTTTCAGTATTCTTATCATTAATTAACCTTAGGAACGAGAAAATAGCCAAAAAAAAAAAATTACTCAGATGGGTAATTTTAAGAATTTTTCCACCTCGCTGTCTTTGAAGGCCGATTTTAAACAAAGTAGCCCTATTAAGTACTTCATTTTTTTTATGACTATGAAAGCTGAGAGTCTGGCGCATTCTTGAAGCCTACTTAGGAATTATGAAGTCACCTGTTAAGATTTTTAATTTAAAGTTGAAAATTTGAGTCATAATTTACCGAACGTAAATTTTTCACTTTAGATCAACATTTCCATAACTTTCATCACAGTTACGAAGCTGATTATTTTATGCATAAAAGTACTACTTATGAAAATTCAGTTGCAAAAAAAGAAACTCGATAAAACCCTCTACTTTTTTTTTTAGAATTTTTTTAGGTTGGTCAGGTCGAAAATTTTCAAACATTCAGAAAAAAATTCATAACTCGAAAACTATGAAAAGTCGCGGAACATACATGGGGGTGATTCGAATACCCCACGATACGAGGGACCGAAATTTTATTTTTGGACGTCAATGTTCCGGCCACCCTGTATTTATATGTATACTGTTGGCATGCATATTTTAAATAAATAAAATAACTACCTACTTAAATTGTTCTATTTCTGAAATTTGTATTTTGTTTATTTAAATGGGTCATTAAAATTCAAAATATAATCTTCTGACTGAGAAGGAGTGGCTAGCACTGCACTGGGAGCCACTCCTCTAATAATAGTCTTATTGTTGGAGGAATAAACTTATTAAAAGAATAATGTTAGAAGAAATGAATTTAATATAATAGAACCGAACAGCTTTATAAAAGAACAAGAAATTAAAGATGACAAGAATAGAGTAAAGAGTACAAACCATAACTTTTTGTACATAGGTACACACCTAATAAGTATAACATACAACATGCTCCCTCAAAAAGTTAATTGCATTGCACTCATAACACAAAAAGCATATAAAACCAGTAAAGAAAACCATTACAAAAACTAGGATATACCAATCATTTGCAAACAACTGCGATGCTTTGTTGGACCCAAAGGTTTCGTCAAAACATCTGCAGGTAACCTGTCGGTGGGCATATACCTAAGTTCAACGGTTTTATCGTTAACTTTTTCTCGCACAAAATGGAACTTAACATCTATATGTTTTGTCCTATTGTGGTGAACCGGATTCATGGCCAATTTTTGTGCACTCTGACTATCCGTATACAAAACTATGTTAAGGGACTTACCTGTTAAATCGGATATTAGTCGTTTTAAGAAGCACGCATCCTTTACTGCTGTAGCCAATGCCATATATTCAGCTTCAGCGGACGACAAAGCCACTGTGGGCTGTTTTTTAGCTTCCCACGAAATAGGGCCGCCTGCAAGTTCATAATAGAACCCAGTGTAGGATCGTCTATCAGTTGGAAAATTTGCCCAGTCTGCGTCTGAAAAACCCGTCAAAGTTGTAGTATTACCTTTTTCTTTCCTGTATGTAATACCACTATTTTTTGTCGCTTTCAGATAACGTAGACATCTTTTAGCAATATTCCAATGTGACTCATCAAATTTAGAGTTAAATTGACTCAAGTAGCTCACAGTGTAGGCTATATCTGGTCTGGTATTTACAGACAAAAACATTAGACAGCCAACTAACTCTCTGTAAGGGTACTCACACTGACCAATACCAGGCCCAAGGTTTTTCTTGACCATTGGGGTAGAAACACCCTTACAATCTTGCATGTTGAATTTCTTTAGCAACTTTTCAATATACGTATTCTGAGATAGCTTAATTCCATAATTATCATGGTCAATATTAATTCCCGTAAAGAAATTAATTTGTCCAAGATCTTTTGATGAAAAATAATTCTCAAATTGACATTTGAAATTGTCAAACGTAGTTTCATTTTTATACAAGATTACTAAATCGTCGACGTATACAGCCAGAACCAAGGAGTCTAAGTTCGCATTGTTTTTAAAAATACACGGCTTAGATGTTTGCATAAAACCAAGAACTGACAAAGTCTGTTTTAACTTTGTATTCCAGGCTCTTGGTGCCTGCTTCAATCCATAAAGGGAGCGTTTCAAAAAACACACTTTCGACTCTTCCCCTTCCCTTACAAAACCTTCTGGCTGTGTCATGAAGATTTCTTCCTCTAAATCGCCATTCAGAAAAGCTGTATCCACATCCATATGGCGGACCTTATAATCTTCCTGCACTGCAAGCGCTAACAGGGTTCGCAACGATGAGTTACGTACAACCGGAGAAAAGGTTTCGTGATAATCGACACCTTCTCTTTGTCGAAAACCTTTTGCTACTAGGCGCGCTTTATACCTAACAACGCCACCTTTCGCATCACGTTTCAATTTGAAAACCCACTTGCAAGGAATACACTTTCTATGATTTGGCTTGTCTACCAAAACCCATGTGCCCTTTCTGACTAAGGCATTGTACTCATCTTTCATTGCTAAAATCCAGTTATCTTTCTCATTGCTGTTAATCGCAGCTAGATAATTATTTGGATCATCGCACTCATCGTCAAGCAGAGTATTATATGAGAAGTAATCCGGTGGTTTGCGAACTCTTGAAGGATATCGACTAGATTCATTTGAGGAATCTGTAGCCTCACTTGACTGCTGATCATCAACATTGTTGACCTCTACATTGACTGCTTCATTGATTTCAACATCAGCATCCTCAGCATCCATGAAAGAAGTATCTATGCTAGGAGCATCTACCTCACATCTCCCAGATGAAGTGGAGGGCAATATTTCTTGTCTTAAAACTGCTGGCGATGGTGACTGGGAAAGCAAATTGACAATATCAGAGTTCACAGTACCTATAGGCTCAATATTTTCCTTCAGTCCAGTAAAGTTATTTTCAAAAAATGTAACATCTCTTGACTTTAGTGACCGTCTAGGAGTTGCCGCATTCCGGAAATAATAAGTATGAGGATCATCTGAATATCCTACAAAAATCTGTTCCTCAGCTTTCATGTCCAATTTACATCTCTGACTTGATGGAACATGAACAAGTGCTCTGCATCCAAAAACCTTAAGATGAGACAGATCGGGTTTTCTATTAAACCACATTTCAAATGGTGTTTTACCACTAAGCGCGCGGTGTGGTGATCGATTTTTCAAGTAGACGCTCGTCTCCACTGCGTCCTGCCAGAAAGCTTTTGAGAGGAAACCATGTGACAATAGTGACCGAGCCTTCTCTACTATGCTACGATTACACCGTTCACTTACCCCATTTTGCTGAGGGCTGTAAGGTGCTGTCGTTTGCCAATCGATACCCAGTGACTGAACATAATCCATCAATTCCTTATTGATGAACTCAGTTCCATTATCTGACCGCAAAGTCTTTATTTTTCCACCAAACTGTCTCTCGACATAAGAATGAAAAGAACAAAACTTACTTTTGACTTCAGTTTTAGAAGATATAAAATACACAAAAGTAAAACGTGTATAATCATCTATAAAAATAATAAAATATTTATTACCTGTAAAAGAATTTGTAGAAAAAGGTCCACAAACATCGGTATGAACCAATTGAAGTGGCGATGTAGCCTTCCTGTATTTTAAGCTTTTGAAAGGCTTTCTAGACTGCTTACCCTCTATGCAGGGTATGCATGGTTCCTTGTCGACCTCCGTGTACTCCACGCCGATAGCCTGACCTTTTCTAAGTAGATCCATGCCAATTCGACAGAGATGTCCCAACCTCTTATGCCAGAGCTGAAAATTGGAACAATCAGAGTGCACATAAGCTGAAACATTATTGAACATTTTAATTGAACAATCGACAGTATACAGCCCATCACTTACAGAACCATACGCTAAAACATTTTTATTGTTTACTACATCACACTTAGAGTCATAAATAGTGCAGCCTTCTTTATTGAAAACTACAGAGTAACCCTTCTCTACTACTTTACTCACTGAAAGTAAATTACAGTTCAAATCAGGAACATGAACTACATTCTCTATTCTGTTCGCCAAAGTATCCGTATCAATGGATACATCACCAATACCTACAGCCGCCAGTTTTTGTCCATTAGCCACAGTAATCGTTCCACTTTGTACTGGCCGATAACTGCTGAACCACTCGTGGTGCGGAGTCATGTGAATGGTTGCACCGGAATCAATAATCCATTTCCCGTAACTTGCAGCCGGCGCAGAGAGAGCCATTTCCTTCACAACAGCCTGTTCCACCTTTTCACTATGATGGCAATCTGTACCTTTAAAAACGTTTCCTGACACACTCATAGCCTTCCTGTCCTTCTTATTGGGACATTCGGGACTTTTGTGTCCTGGTTGTCTACACTTAAAGCAGATTATAGACTTCTTCTTTTTGCTCGTAGAACCTGTTGAATGTAGCGCAGCCACCTCGTTCTGGTGAGGGTCCTTCGAAAACTCGTTTAATAGTTTTGCCTTAACCAACTCACTGGTTACATCAACATTCGAATTCTCTAAAGCCATTATCAGCGGTTCGTACCGAGATGTCAATCCTCCGAGAATAATCGCAGCCAGAGATCCATCGTCGATCTTCTTACCAATATCTTCAAGATCTTGAGCAGTACTCATAACGGCGTTGATATAAGATTCTATGTCTTGGAAATCGGTCAAGGTATATTTATATAATCTACGCTCCAAAGAGAGCCTTCGACCCATACCTTTATCCTCGTATGCTTTTTGTAAAGCACTCCAAGCCTCCTTAGCGTTTTTCGCATTTCTCACGTGCGAAATTGCACCTCCATCTACCGTAAGGCATATTTTTGACAACGCCTTCTGGTCACTACGAGAGCGCACATCCTCCGCCGTTTTATCAGAATCATCATACCCAGTGATGGACGTCCACAACTCCTCATGAATGAGAAGCATCCTCATTTTGAACTTCCAGGTTGGGTATCCGTCTCGGTTTTTTAACATCTGAATACCTTGAAAATTCATACTATTCCCTGACATTATCTTCTTTTAAAATAAGAGCTTCTTCGTGCTGATAACGTGTTGGAGGAATAAACTTATTAAAAGAATAATGTTAGAAGAAATGAATTTAATATAATAGAACCGAACAGCTTTATAAAAGAACAAGAAATTAAAGATGACAAGAATAGAGTAAAGAGTACAAACCATAACTTTTTGTACATAGGTACACACCTAATAAGTATAACATACAACACTTATTATTGTAGCAAAAAAAGTACAGTAGGTAGTAGTGTACTACTAAATTCTTTAACACATTATTTAACTGTTACTATTTTCAATATAATTTTTTACAGTTAGGTGGAGCCACAGGCTACATTGGTGACCCAAGTGGAAGAAGTACAGAACGCATTGCATTGCAAAGCGAAATCATACAAGAGAATATAAACTGCATCCAAAGCAACCTAGAGACAGTATTTGAAAACCATAAGAAGTATATCTGGACGAAAGATGAAAGTAAACTTAAACCTATCAAGTAATTATAGTCTCCTATTTATGAAAACACTAGCTTCTGCGCGCGACTTCGTCCGTGTGAAATTTCTTGCCCTTCCGACCTACCCCGTCGCATCGCAACGCCTGCCCGCTCTATTACTTCGTTTTCACTTACCGTTCTTTCTGACTTTTCTTCCATTTGCTTGGCTCCTAGCGTGATATTAAATAGCCTATAGCCTTCTTCAAGAATTGGGCTATCAAATGAAAAAAGATTTTTTCAAATCCGACTGGTAGTTCTAGAGATTAGCGCATTCAAACAAACAAACAAACTCTTCAGCTTTATTATTATTATTATAGATTTCACTATAGCATAATAATAATAATGTTTTTCATTGTAATTTCAACCTTAAGTTGATGACCATAAGAGTCAACTTCTGAATGCTTATGATAGATAACAATAAAACCAATATAAAATAATATATTATTTTATTCATTTTCAGGGTAGTTAATAATGAGACATGGTACAGAAATATAGACTCCATACAATTTGTGAGTGAGATTGGGAGGAACTTCCGCATGGGCACAATGCTCTTAAAACAAAGCGTGCAAGCTAGAATACATTCAGAAATTGGAATGAGTTTCACTGAGTTTGCCTACCAGATTTTCCAGTCATATGACTGGCAGCATTTACTGAAAGAATATAATTGTAGATTTCAGGTAATAATAAAGGCTATAGATACATCATGAATGTTGAATTTAATTGAAATGTTTGTTGGTACAATTTGAATATTGTTCCAGATAGGCGGCAGTGATCAAATGGGCAACATAAGTGCAGGACATGAATTAATCAGCAGAACTGCAAAGAAAAGTGTTTATGGTAAGTCTTGAAATACAATTAAAATCGTCATCTCAATGACTCCCACTAAGCCGACGCACGGACGTAAAAATATCGCGACGATTTTTTTTCGCGCACTGGTTTTCAAGGCTCCGCTTAGCGCCGAGAGTTGGAAATCCAACAGTGTGTTTTTTCGACGCGCTAGGATGCACTCTGTTGGATTCTCGAAACTCGGCTCAACACCGAGAGTTGAAAATCCAGTGCGCGGTAAAATCCCGCCGCGATATTTTTACAAACTACCCACTTTTGCAATATTATAAAACGAGACTAGCACAGTTATCTGAACAACTTACATAAAATCAAGCCTGTATTCCCCGAAGGGTTAGGCAGAGGTGTACCTATACCTAGTACACCCACATTTCGCCAGTTAAATGTAAGTCCTATGTAATGGGGGCAAGCACTGACATCAACCAAGCACACTTCCAGACTCTGGCTGCTGCTGACCCAATAACACTATGCCCGGCCTGGGAACCCAGGACCTCATGCTCAATATTTTTTTTATCATATTCTAAAAATATTATACAAATGCTATGTTGTATATTTTCAGGTCTAACTCTACCTCTCGTCACGACAGAAGAAGGCGACAAATTCGGCAAATCAGCAGGCAACGCCATATGGCTAGATCCAAAGAAAACTAGTCCTTATGGCCTATACCAATTCTTTATTAGATCAAAAGACTCGGAAGTAGAGAAACTACTGAAGTTGTTCACATTCTACAGCTTAGGAGAAATACAGGACATCATGTTCAAACATAAAGAACATCCAGAACAAAGATATCCACAGACCTGTTTGGCTGACCAGCTTACAACATTAGTGCATGGAAGTAAGTACCTGCTTACTTATTAACTGTGGGTATAGTTGGTCCAAAACACAAGCACACATTATTTGACTTTATGAACTTTGACATAATACCGAGTTGGTATTAACTAACTGAAACTTAACATGAAATGTAGGTAACACTAATAAGTCGTTCTAATTCATGAAATGTAACACAACAACTAGGCGAATTAGTTTCAACATTCACGTTTCACCAATGTACCCGGCATAAGATTTAAATTGACGCGCACTGCGACTACGAGTCTCGCATAATCCGATCCAGTCTGTGCTCCCCAGCGACACCCTAAGCCGAGGACCGTAACCCTCAGGGGGAACCCTTAGCAAGTAGTTGCTTAGTTTAAAGTTTTATGCCCTAGCTGGAGGCCTTAATTTATTCAGGCACCCACAGGAAAGTCCGGTTAAGCAGCCGACAACCTTCTAGGTTGACCTGTGAGATGCAATTAAAAAAAAAAAAAAAAAAACTACGAGTCTTGCAATACATTCTCGCCCCTCAACATTTAAATGCGCCTTTTATTCATGTTGTATTCCTAAAGTCAATTTCTTAATTTCCAGAGGAGGGATTGGAGCGAGCAATGAAAGCAACAGAGGCGATATACAGCAAAGACGTGAAGTCTCTTGTCGCACTTAGCAGTACGGAGTTGGAGCAAATATTCGAGAATGCTACTGTGACAAACCTTTTACTTTCGCCTGGTATCACTGTCTTAGAACTTGGCTTGAAGGCCAAATGTTTCCCCACTGAGAGTATGTTATTCTTTTAAATGCTTTGTAATGATTAAATTAGATATACAGGGTGTTACTTTTAAGGTGTCAAGCCATGTGAGCTGATAGCAGAGTCCCATACCTATGATTTAAACCCCATGTATGTTCTACGATTTTTTGTAGTTTTCGAGTTATTTTGGATCCCTCATTTCATATCAATGGTAGTGGTGTAGTAGGTATAAAAATTATGTTTTTATTATCAACTGAGCTCTGCTTAAACGTAGAAGAATAGTAAATATCAGGATTGACAAAAATATGCAAAGATAATAATCACTATCACTACATAGTATAAAACAAAGTCGCTTCCCGCTGTCTGTCTGTCCCTATGTATGCTCAGATCTTTAAAACTATGCAATGGATTTTGATGCGGTTTTTTTAAATAGATAGAGTGATTCAAGAGGAAGGTTTATATGTATAATACATGCGCGGCGAAGCCGCGGGCAAAAGCTAGTAAATTATAAAATATGAAAATCACAATGGCATGCCAGCTACTTGCATAGTTTTGTACAAGCTACAGGAATGTGTATTCCCGCCCTTAACCCTTCGTATGCCGGAAACGTGGATCCACGCGAGACACTTCTTAGACACAGTCTTTTTAATTGTGTCTGTAATTGCGCCATTCGACTCAACTTAATTAACAAACTCTCTTATTCTTACCAGGTGATGCAATGAGGATCATACAAGCCGGCGGATTCTATATCAACCACCAGAAGATTAAGAAGATCGACGAAGTAATCACACAGTCTGCACACATACTGCCCAACTTACTCTCATTGCTCAGGGTTGGCAAACGCAACTACTACATTGTGAAATGGCAGACGTAATTATAGATATATTTATTGAAAATTTAGTTTTATTTCGATTTTGAAACTGTCAATGTTGGGTTTGTAGGTTTGTAATGAAGTAAAAAACACTTGTAATGTTTGGGCTATTTTATTAATACTTACAACAGAAGCTGGTATACTTGAAGTATATAATAATAAAATGCATATCACATAAGATTGTAAACACTACATAACATACTTACAGCTAAAATAAGAAACAGCATTGCGTTGATTACTAACTAATGCATTGACAAGTCACGACGGTACACTGCCATTAGACACATTCAGTTGGTCAACGCCGGATCTTTTATAAATACAATTAATTTACTCTGAATACAAAAAATAAAGTCTATGTTTAGCAGCCAATTAGTCGAAAAATGCGTCTCAATGGCTTTCAAAATAAAATGACTGCCGGCGCTGGCCAAATGTCTGCACGTCAATGGGAACACACCGTCAGATATCGTAAAATATGGCCGTTGGTTACAAAAACATTTGTGCATGCTCCCGCTTGCGGTCACCGAACGGGAGGGGTGATTATATTTTTCTAATATCACAAGTATTAATTGCAACATTCACTCATTGTACAAACTAGTTTACAACGTTCCATTATTTTATTTTAATAAAATTAGATTGCATAAAAAAGCTACATAGACAATCTAACCGATATGTCTTTTTGGAATAACATTCCAGGGGGTCAATCATTAATCGTCAGACATACGTATTACGCAAAAGCTGTAATTTCTATTTTGGTAATAGATAATATTATTCAAATTATCACGTGTTATCTTATTATTATTAATGCTACACTTTTACAAAAATAAATACATAATACTCATTTGATGCAAAGAAAAACGATTCTCAAATACCTTTTTCTACGCGACCGAGACACGGTTTAGCAGAAAATAAGAGCGAACATCAGTCTCGTTGCGACTTCATAATTCACGACAGCGGGAACTAGAATCTAGAATAAGTGATAGAGCACGACCGGGACACACTGCTGTCGTGCCGCGGCGAGGTGGGCGCTGGGCTAGCGTCGGCGCTTCAACCTCGGCATGGGCACGGGGCTGAACGGCGGCGGCTAAAGATCCGTACTCTCTCTTTGTGGTTGCACGACCTGGGCGGACTGCGGCGCGGGCGGGGCCGGCTGGGCAGCGGGCGCAGGCGGGGCCACCGGGGCCGGAGCAGGCGCGGCCGGCTGGACTACCGGCCCCACCGCGCCGGCAGGAGCCGACACCGGGGGGGGCGGCGCGGGGACTAGAGGGCGCGGCGGTCGCCCCGGCTGCGGCCGCGGGGACGGACACTCCGTTATGTCGCCCTCCGACTGTGACAGCTGCCGGCTCGCCACGCACAGGCTGCGCGGCTCCTCCAGGTCCCCATCTCGACCTCCAGAACTGTGCGTGCGCTGCACGGTCGCACGCGGTACTTCCTCCGCCTCTTTCTCCACCGCTGCCGCGGTCGCTCCCACTTGAATGACCGTAGGGTGTTGTTTGTCGACAGTGTATATGTGAGTGCGTTCCAAAACTGTCGGCGAGCCGTCTGGCGCATCGGTTAGGGAAGAGCGCGGCGCTCTGAAGCTCTGCGGCCGCAGCGTGGCGGGGCGCTCGGGCACGGCGGGCTTGTGGCGCAGCGTGACGTCGGCGGGGTCGTCCGGCAGCGCGGGCACGATGGTGCGCGGCGCGGCCACCGGCCGGGGCGGCGGCTGGCCGGCCGGCTTGGGCGCCGGCGCCTGGCGCACGGGTGTCGCCTTGTCTACCGCGAAGGTCCGCTCGGCTCCCAGCGACGCAGGGCCGCTGTATGCGTCGCCGACCACCTTCATCCTGCCCACGACGCCCGTCTGCGCGGTCACGTTTTTCACGATGAGTGTGGTCTCCTTCCCGTCGGGCGCCTTCAGCATGTCGAGCTTGTCCTTGTCCAGCTCGAGGCTCTGCCGCCGCGTGTCGGCGAGGTTCTCGCGACTGCCGCAGCGCGCCGCCTCCTCCTTCATGGCCCGGTTCTGCCTGTACGTGGAGCGGTTGATAGTCTGTACGCCGCTGATCACTTTGCCGGTGTCTGCTGATATCACAGGTCTGGGAGGCTTGGCAGGCTTGTCGATGTCGGCCTGAACCTTCGCTGCACTCGCCTGTTCTCTCACTACTTCAGGAGCCGGCTGGGGTTGTGGCTGTGGCTCTACTTTCTTGTTTTTATCCGGAGTAAAGTTAGGCGGCACTGGAGCTAAAGGTTTGTTTTTTCGCCTCATTATCGGCTTTGGACTTCCGTGAGGGGGACTAGATTGATCAGACAATGAGCTGTTGGACTGAGCCTTTTTGATTTCGTTCTCAAGCAATATTAAACTAGTGTCGTGACTGTTGCTCCGCGAGTGCCGGCCGCCGTCCGTCACTTTGCTCAGGCTTTGGTGGTTGTAGTCGAACATAGACTTGCTCATGCTGCTGTAGTCTCCGTTCGCTGGTTCCTGACTCAGGGCGGCGGTTTGGTTGTAACCGTGGACGAAGTTAGGCGAGAACCCGTACTCGCATTGATCTGGAAGTAGATCCTCTTTGGTGAATGAAATGAAGAAATTGACGTCGTCTTTATAGAACCAGTCGGCGTGCTTGATGAGCAGCTCCACGATGCAGTTGACAGCGGTGGTGATGTTCATGTCGAAGGTGCTGTCGTCGGCCGCCCACAGCAGGTTGGGCGCGACCACGATGGCGAGGTTCGAGGGCGTCATTTTGTTGGTACTTTGGTTCTGCGTCAAAGTAGACAAAAATTTGATAAGATACCTAAGATTTTGGAAGTTAGCCTCGGGTAGTAAGTGTATGGCTTCCCAGAGAGCGTTCAGTCGAGTTTGTTCCGAGGGCTGTCGGGACGCGTTCACGAAGTTTTCGTAGAGGCGGTACGTTAGGATAGGTTCGGGCAGTTCTCTGAGGTAGCACTTTAGGACGGAGGCCACTACATGCATGTCCCGGTAGTCTCTGGGTAGCGGCACAGTGAACAGGCCCGCGTTGAGAGATAGTTTCATTCTGCGCACTTTCGACGTGCCTGGAAGAGACAGACCTTAGTTAGTACCGGCATTGTTATGATAAACACCATTGAAGTAATCCGAGTTCTAATAGCCATCTGTTATGAGAGCGTGACGGTTAAATATTTCGCAACTAATATTACAAAATCAATGAACAGCACTGATCACGCTTGGACGGTGGTAATGTGGAATGTAAGATACTGATGTTTTGCATACAACAAGACCTTTTCCTTCGATCGAACAATTGAATATGAGATTTGTGTACTGCTATTGCCTGGTTATATCAAATTAAATTACACTGTATATGTTATCTATTAAATTGAATTGCATAATCATTTGACCCAATGTCATGTCAACTCATATGACTGGTTCTTGTAATTTTGTTAATAAAGGTAAGGCAAGACATAAATTGTACCAGTCATCAAGTAATTCGCCAAACAGATAAGTGTACAGTCAGGTAAAAATAACACGTCCATGCTAATAATGCATTAGACAAATAAACCAATTCGGATTGTTCTGTGTGTCGAAATTTTGTAAGTATGTGTTTTACAGTCATTATGAGTGTAAATTTAATTATTCCAATCCTACTTCCTATTTGTATGGATGGATGTTTGTTACTCAATCACGGCAGAACGGCTGAACGGATCTGGATGAAATTTGACACAGAGATGAGATTGTAGTCTGGAATAGCACATAGGCTGTTTTTTTTATTATTCCGGTAGTACGTTCTCGTGAGATAATTTTCGACATCCACGCGGGCGAAGCCGCAGGCAAAAGCTAGTGTAGCTAGCTAGTGTAGCATTACAGAACTAACAGGAAAATATCGAAGGGTACCTCCACCAATTATTATTTACGACATACAACACAGAACCGTCATCAACGAAGCCTCACACAAGTCTCTAAGTTATATTTTTACATAAAATTAATTGCAGTTGACATGGATCAAGTCATATAATAAAGCTTACAGTTTTTTATTGAAAGTTTAATTGCGTTAATATTCAGCAAGTTTATTGCACACACGGCTATATATCAAGCTATACATATCCAGTATAAGTTGGCCTCTCATTGAACGGTAATCCTATGCATTGCGAGATCAGCTTATGCTGGAAGTGTATAGTTTGATATTTATCCGTGTGTACCTAACAAGGCAGTTATTATTTAATTTATTTATAATTTTCCTTTTACTCACCGCCAGCTATCCTGAATAGTCCCTCCTCATTTAGCGCTAGTTCGTGCAACGTACAGACACACAGCTCTATCGGGAACGCTATGGTGCGCCCCGTCACCCTCAGGTGCTCTTCTAGAGGATACCCAAACACCGGCTTCACAGCACTGTCGTCTGAAACAAAAGGTTTTGTTACTATTACTATTGTTTTCGTTATTATTGTGATTAGTGGGATAGATAACCAGAGTCATTAGTAATTATGCAGTGAGTGTTGGAAGAAAGGCTTGTTGCGTGGAAAGGATCTGGGGTGATGACTTTTCAGCGTTCATGATAGATTTGCATGAAATGGCAACACATAGAGGAGAGGAGTGTGGAAGGCTAGGATACCTTTGCCCAGAAGTAGGACATTACAGTGTGGTGGTGTATTTTTCAAGATGAACAGTGTAAAAAATAAGTTTATCTTGCTCTTCAAGAGTTATAGAAGGCAACTTATGCATTTGATATGGTGAGGTGTTGAGGCTTAGCTGGAGTGTGCAATGCGATAGCATTATAAAGTCAGAACAATTCATTTGGCAGCCCTAAGGGCCTTCCCAAGTTGGGTGCTTTACTGCAAATGTATGGAATTCTAATTAAATATTTTAATTTTATTCAAGTTTAAAAAGCCCTCTACAGGCCTCGGTCTATACGGAAGGTTCCGTTACGAAATTATTTATGGGAAAGGAGAAAAAGCAGCTAAAAGGACAGGAAATATTTCAACTTTTTGTCTGTAGGTACCTAACTAGTGTTTTGGTATAAAACAGATTTAAATACTCATTTTGTATATATTTTTCAGTATTTTTGATGGAAGGACATATTGCGTTATCACCTCGACGTCTGATTGGAGTTTTAAAATTATAATTTACATATTTAAATAAATATGTATCTTTTTACAACATTTTGTCTTTCATTTCTTGCCCTATCATCATAAACTCAACATTCAATGACATTATTTTATCTGAAGAATTATACCTATTGTCTTGGCAGACATAATTTAAACAGTGATCATTGTTCTTTACGATCAATACCTACCTTTAAACATTATTTTACGACTCTTTCAATGATAAACTCGATACAAAATTACAGCTATACCTGCCGAGTATATCGCTAAATTGGTATGGTCCAGTCCATCAGCGGAAGTATTATGTTGATGTATGTACCTACGTGTCAACGACGGATGTGTACATTAGACTGATGCAAAGGAAGCATACATAATTTATTGAATGAAGATTTGGAGACATTCTAATGCATGGCTTACTTTGAATGTTTGATATGATATAATGGCCAATAGTAGCTGGATGAGAAAATTATAATTTGGTTGGAGAGGCCAGTGATATTCTATCGGCTGATTAGAGTGATAGAGCAAATATGCATCTTTGTCATCAGCTTTTCCCCATCTATGAATTTTGAAAAATACTTAGTTGTTTTCACAAGCAATACTTTTATTTAAATCACATGATATTACTCTACATATGTACTTCAGTTTAACAGCTAAACATCCTGTTACTGCATATAAATAAAATTACAATCAAATTGCTATCAGCTAACCAATAACCACCAATGCTTAACATTAGGTATGACAGGATAATTTTTAATATTTCCTTTAGGTTATAGGTACCTACCTAACAGAGCACCAACGTCCGTATCATTGTATGTAAATGATTATTTAATCATTATAAAAGGATGTTGATAAAACAATTTACACATTAAAGAATTAACAAAAATTAACTACTGTTAAATTAACTAACGATTGATAATCATAATCACATTCTCAATTATAAGACAAGTAAATAAACAATTTTTATATTGAAAGAAACTATTTCAACTTTTTAAATAACTGTATTTAAAATGCACATTATTTTTTGATACAAGAGTGAACAAGACAAGTTAAATTATTTACAGTAGTAAAAACTAAAAATGTTTATAAATAACAATTTTAAATGCAAGATAAAATTTAATCATCATAATATTCATAATACTTACCTACTTGGTTATGTTGATGAGGTTTACTTATTTTACAAACACACCCATAGACTTATAAAAAAAGGAGGACTCCACGCCACGCATATCGAAAGTGAAGCACCGTACCGATCTATGTGTGCGTGATTTGAGTACCTGCAAAGTCGCCCGTCGCGCGTCGTCGCGTCGCTTGTGTCACGTAATGGCGGCCGGTCGGCATACTATGATGTAAATGTGTGCGTGAGGCGTGTTTGTACAAACGGTCATACTTACTGTGCTTCACTTTCAATATACGTGGCTCGGAGTCCTCATTTTTTTATAAGTCTATGAAAACACCAAACTTTCTAAAAACCTAAGCTTTATAATGGAGACTGAGCTCAGAACATAAATTAAGATTAAACAGAAGTGTTACTATTTACCAATTCAATATACTTACTAATGAATCGCTCTAGCTCTGGGACAGTATCTTGTAAGGAATGTAGTGCGGACTCATGGTACGCTCTCTGCAGTTTGACGTACTGTAGTAGCGTGTGCGCTAACTGGGCTTCTTTTGCAACAAGCGCAAACATGTCTGCAGCCAGGGCATCCCTTGCCGCCTCGACCCGTATCCCAACATCCTCCAATTCCTCTCGTGCAGCATTTAGTTTGGTTGGGTTCTCTTCTTTTTGGCGCTCTAAATGCTATAGAAAAAATTAACAAGTTGAAGTTTTATGTGAAATCTAATCTGGTGAATCCACATTGATATCTGAATTTTATGTATATCTAATCAATATAAATAGTAAACTTAAGTTTAAACATATTTGGCATGCACATTGCACAGAGAGTATTAAGAAAAATGAACATACAAAATCATTTATTCCAATTAGGCTGAGAATTAGCACCATTTGAATGTCACATGTAACAATAATAGGCAGCCAGCAAAACAACGCCTCAAAATTGCGTTCTGACAGATTAGGTATATTGAAGCACGGCGACGCATCACATTATGTTGGCAGTTGTAATAACCTTTATTTTGAGTCTTATAATAAAAAAACAAAATTAAAAATAATTTTTTATCTCTCATGAACTACTTAATGTTTATTCTGGTCATACACGTATAAAAAAAGGAGGACTCCGCGCCACGCATATCGAAAGTGAAACACAGTAAGTATTAGTTAAGTATAAGGACCGATTGTACAAACACGCCTCACGCACACATTTACATCATAGTATGCCGACCGGCCGCCATTACGTGGCACGAGCGACGACGTCTTTGCAGGTACTCAAATCACGCACACCTAGATCGGTACGGTGCTTCACTTTCGATATGCGTGGCTCGGAGTCCTCCTTTTTTATACGTCTATGATTCTGGTATAAATTTTACGTAATAATATTAAGGAGAAAATAATTCTAAATCTTTATGGTTTTGAATAGGATATTTTTATATATATTCCATACATATTTAAAAAAGGACATGTTGCCGACCCCAAATAGACTGGGATAAGGGCAGGAGAATGATGATGACATCTTTAAAAATTGTGAGGCTGCTATAAACCACAATTTAAGAGATATTATTATATACTAGGTTTTACGCGCGTGGATGTCGGAAATTATCTCACAGGGAACATACTACCGGGATAAAAAGTATTCTATGGCCTAATCCAGTAATGGTCTAACCATGAGCCAAATTTCATCCAAATCCGTTCAGCCGTTTTAGCGTGAAAGCGTAACAAACAAACAAACTCACTTTCGCCTTTATAATATTAGTTAGGATTTTTCATTTCATTTCCCACAAGCTTGAAAAAATGCAGTTGTACATTTTATGAAAATCTTGCTTCGGAATTTTGTTTTTATAAAATAGATAAAGACAGAATAATGTTTTGACGGCTATAATATTTTAAGCCTGGCGTCACAGTCAAAGTGAAGACAGAAATGTGACACAAGTAAAGCCCTGACATAAGTTAAGTTTTGTACTTTGTACCACCAGTTGCCTATCTAATATTGACGCTTGTGGTATATTGAAAATAATCATTGCAAACATCAGTATGCACAAGTTATTTTACTTATCTGTAATGTATTTGTGTCTGTTTACTGTGTTAGCCATTAAGAATCTATACTATTTTTGATGGCTAAATACACAACAAATATGAGTTATCTTAAATAATCAGATTAGTTTGACATTGAAAAGCTGTCAAATATCATGGTTTAAAGGTTTTGTTTATATGACACACATATCTGTTAGGACCAGATAAGGCAAATATTAGTAAGAATTGATCTTAAAATTGAATGTTTAGATAACTCTTGATAAGTAAGATCACTATGAGATTATAACTCACATGATATCTGCTGGCCGCACTATCCTTTTCGCTCATAAGCCTGCTGAGATGTTTCTTAGCTTTCATTATGGCTGGAAGGTCTTGATCACTAATAGTAGTTA
This sequence comes from Cosmia trapezina, assembly GCA_905163495.3. Taxonomy (NCBI): domain Eukaryota; kingdom Metazoa; phylum Arthropoda; class Insecta; order Lepidoptera; family Noctuidae; genus Cosmia; species Cosmia trapezina. The sequence goes on from LR991030.1 coordinate 9,540,351, forward strand.
ACGGAGCACATACTAACTGTTCTACTTTCAGTTCATGCTCCGCTATCTCATTTGCCAGAAATTTTTCCGTTTTACCTACACAAATAAAATTTATTAAATACAGAGTAAGAACAATTACCATAAACTAATCTAAAATAAAAATAAAACTAAAACTAGTTTTAACTAAATAAAAAGAAATAATTAAAATAGACACAATGAATGTATTCAATAGATTTTTCCTGTAATGGTAGATATGGTAAATTTGACACTTACCACATTCAAATAAAATATATTTTAAAATGCTATCATCATCATCAAAGTTGCTGGCTTCACACATAGACAAACCCAGGAGGTATTCAGGCAGTTTCTTTAGTCTTTTCTCTCTAGCTGCAGGGTCCTGGCCCTGTGTACTGCCTGCTCCTGTTGACAGCCGCTTGCTAACCAACTGTAAGGCATTTCTGAGGTGCTCTACTTTCCTGTCCGCTGTTTGTAACTCATCTGTTAATCCTTCCGGTTTTCCTGACCTGCGAATATCAATATTAATCAACTAATATTGCTGTAACTAAGACCTTAACTAAATAACAAATAACAAGATCAAATGTCCAATATTACTTTTTTCTCATGATACTAGCTGCTACATAGGTTTCAATGTTACTGATACTGGTAAGAAGATTACAATAACAACGAACCAAACCCACAAAGAAGTGAATCTTATCTGATAGCTAAGATAATGTAAAGTACTTAGTATACCTTGAAAACGTTTGGTCGGCGAGTTGCTTAACCCTATAGAACTGTTTCTTCATTGTCACTAATCAATTTCGATGAAATTATTTTTAAGTTACAAGGTCATTGGACCCAATAGTAAAATAATAAAACGATCAAGATTTCGCTAAAACGAACGTAATGTCAGAAAGTCAATGAGATCATCCTCATCAAATAATTTTGCAGTGGAGTTATACAAAAATTAACTTCACGAAACTTCCATTAAGGCACTACATTTCCATTATTCACTTAAAACACTAAATTAGCTTATTTATTTGTAATTTTACGTATAGCTTCAGCAATAAAATACACTCGATGAATCAGAAAAATAAAATAAGCAAAGCACAGATAATTTAACCAAAAGTTACTTTGTTTATGTTATCTATACGCGCTAACAAAACGCGATGATGTTGCGACGCGACGCTATGAAACGTTTTGTTCGATGTCAAACATCGAACAAAACGTTTCATAGCGTCGCGTCGCCGTCGGGTTGAACTACTGCCTTGTTCAGACAGAGGTGGTGGCACAGATTATGGGTGGTGTCATGGCATGATGGCAGTGTCGGTGGTGATGGCGATGGCGGCCCACCTGATGGGCAGCTTGACAGTATTGAAACTACTTGGTCACTTGGTCCGACATATGTGAAAATTGTAACTTGTGCTAACATAATATGAAATCATCGTTCAGCCTGAGCCTGAACCTGAACCTGAATCCCTAATAGGCAGGTAAGTAGTAAATGGCCTCACATTTATTACTAAATCCTGCATAATCATTCGGGACCATACTATTACGTGCTAAATACTTAGGTCATTATGGGAAACCGACCTAAACACTAATAATAGCAAGAAAAACGAAAATTTTACACACATGAAGGCCAGCACCCACCACATGTGACTGCTCCTAAGCCCTCGGCTGGTAAAATTTTCGAGTATGGAAACATCGTGATGGGTACTGAAGCTGCGGTTTCCTTGGGAACGGCCGGATGCACACAATGATTTCAAAAGTCAATGCGTAACGGCCGTCATGTGAAAACTTAGATAATATACATCTAGATCGAGCCATCGCGTGGCCGGTCATGAGACTGCAATATAATACTTTTTCCAAGGTGAGGTGGTATGAGAAATGCAGTTTAACGTAAGAAGTCTTCTATATTTTGGACTGAAACTCATGTCAATACATATACGCACAATGCAAAAACTGTCCAAAAAAGTGAAATTAATCGACGCAAGATAAATTTTGTAACAGTGAAAGCACTTTGTTTGGATAACATTCAAAAGGTCGCCAAGCAAAAATACGGCACGCTGTAAGAGACAGAAGATACGATGCTTTGTCTCAATTTTCCAACTAATTTCGTATATATGTGTCTCACACTGTAATCGTGGCAACGTCTAGAGGTTTAAGAATGATGCACAGTGGTAGCCCACGAAATTCAATTTTTTTTTGAGTTTTTTGCAATTTGCAGGTCCGTGTCAGGTTTTATCTTGATCAAAGTATGATACGCGGCAATAAAACTTATTTATTTATATAATTTTAACCATAAAAATCATCAATACATCTCTATAAGTTAGATTTCGTGCAGATTCGTTAGATTTCGTTCGTTTGACGAATCTGCACGAAATGTAACTTGGAGAGATGTCCATAACTTATGACCTCAAATCTAGCGATTTCATGAAATCATGAGGTTTGAGGTAAATTCTAACATATGGAGTTGTATTGCTGATTTTAATGATTTTAATTCTGTAAAGCCATGTCAGTTACGGCCGCGAATCATATTTTAATCAACGTACAAGCTCACACTGACCTTCAAATTGCAAAAAACGTAATAAATTTTGAATTTCGCGGGCTACCCTGGCGCTTTCGCCTTAATGTCACTGTGTGAAAAGCTAACATTTTTACTCAGAATAATAACTAAAGAACTGCCATTCATCATTTTCATGAAAGCCGTCACTCACTGCTACTGTTAAGCGCGGTGACCGCTCCTAAATGACACCGTCATTGAGATATAAACCTGGAAACCGTAGCTTTGGGGAATATAACACACTCTTAAAAATTATAAAAATTATCGATATCTAAAAGATATCTAAATCTGATAAAAATTATTTCATGATATTCACGTAACGGGACTAAAAAATGTGTTGGATATAAAGTTCAAGAACCAATAATAAAAAAAAAACTCACGGAATAAAAAAAAAAAGATTATGAATGTCACTTGAATTTTGACATTGACACTTGACAGCTGAAACAGGTTTCGTGTCGTGTATTTATTTACATGTAAGAAAACATAATTTCTTTGCTTTTATTGCTCGCTTAGTGTGCTGGTGGAGGGAGTTCGGAGTTGCGTGTAATATCATTGAAAAACTACGTCAACAACTCAGTTCTCTTTTACATGTTGTGCTGTTGACTCCCGTATTGTCTCGTATACGTATCGCCCTAAGCCTTTATTTAGTAAATAATATAATTTTTAGTTTGGTTTCGTAGCTAAGTATAAAAATCAGCAAAATGAATCGAAAATTTGTAAACGTTATAATCCTTGGATTTGGATTTATGTTTGTCTTCACTGCATTTCAAACTATGGGAAATATAGAGGTAAGTTTTTTAAAATTACATACTTGCCAGTCAGACTTCCATGATTAAAATTTGTACTCATTTTATAGAATTTATCCCTTTTTTTCACTCCTGTTTTATTATATTACTCACACTTACATGGCATAAATCCTTAGAAAAAAAAAACATTTTTTTTTCTAAACTAGGTTTTTCCCGCGGCTTCGCCCTCGTGGTTGTCGGAAAATATTCCACGGGAACGTACTACCGAAAATTCTTCCTTATTCCTTGCCTATAATATTATAAAGGGAACCTCGGTGCAAAATTTAATCTTACTAGGTTCAAAGGTTCGGGCTGGGCATTGACGAGTCAGTCAGTCAGTCAGAATGTCTCTATATATGATAAGTAATTATACTTAACAAAATTGTTATTAATAATAGAACCTTTTTAATAAATTATACATCAATATTAATAGCGGTACTTTGCATAAAAATTACAGTTATTGTAACACTTGTTTCAATAACTATAATTTTTATGAATATGAAAAACAAAGCATATTACCACTAACATGAAAATAATGATAAAATATACTATAATTAAATAGCAAATAGTTTTATTGTATGTCTGCTGTGATAATAGTTCAGCATTGCCCATTACTTCCTCACCTGGGCCATATAAAACTATGGTGTCATAGAAAGTATCACATTCCGCAGGTGGCAGCATCAATACAAAATGTCAAGCAGTAGCCTTGAAATGACTATCAACAAGCTCTGCATGACCTGTTTAAAGCAAATCAAATATCATTTATCATAATATCACATACTATCCTACTTAATACTATAAATGTGAATGTTTGTATGTTTGTTACTCAATCATGCAAAAATGTCTGAAAAGATTTAGATGAAATTTGGCACATAGATACTTTTTATTCTGGTAGTAAAACAAATCAAGTTTTCTTGTTGTGTTTTTTTTTTATATTGTTGTTATTTTTCTTATTCAACAATTACTGAGTTTGTTTGATTTTAAAACATGTGTTCTAAAATTGATATGATAACATTGAATAAACTACTTATACAGTTATCAGTTATATTGTCACATAAAATGAGTTTATAATATAGAAACTTCCTATCCTCCATCCTAATTGTTCCGTATTTGATAAGAATTAAATTTAATGTAATAGGTAATACGAGCTGGTATCCGCAACTCCACGACAATGCGCGTATTTTGCGTATTACGTAAATTAAATGTAGTACATAGGTAACCCTTAACTTCTTGTAATATGCTGGACGTTTTCCTTATAATTTTAGTTTCCTTTTTAATTTTTTTATTTTAATCACTTTTATTATGTTCTTATTGCTATAAACATCAGAGGGTAAATTAAACTTTCATCTCTAGATAATAGATTTATTATTTTAAACTCAAGTTGTTGCAATTGCAGTTTGTAGGCTATCATAAACCATAGAAGCCAATTGATGGCTGAAAGTGTTTACAAACTATTTTAAGTTCAACAGGTATGTTGTGTGATACAAATTCATTTGAATCTTAAATTCTCTTATTGCTTTCATAATATTTAAGTAGATAGTGATTAAATGTCCAGTTTTTAAGGTTAGTGATTATGGGTTTGATTCCTGAAACCTTTTAGCAGTCACAAGGAGTCCCTTTTAAATGAGGGCTGGTGGTGGCATGATGAGGGTCCCCAGCTGATATTCCATCCAGTTTTCATGAATTATTACTGACAGTAATTGCCAATATGCAATCAATCTGCCTAGCCTTTTCCCAACTATGTTGGGGTCAGCTTCCAGTCTAACCGGATGCAGCTGAATACCAGTATTTTACATGTAGCGACTGCCTATTTGACCTCTACAATCCAGTTACTAGGTAATAATACGATACCACTTGGTAAGACTGGTTGTCAGATTTTCGGACTTCTGACGACCCGTAACGTAACAACTGTCAAAGCTCTACGATTGACAGCCGAGACCAATGGCTTAACGTGCTTTCCGAGGCACGGAGGAGTCTCGGTATGCAATCGTAGCTTAACCTGATGGATCTACCCGTGCGGCTGTTATTACTTAGCCACGAGCATAATGCTTACAAACAGTTGATTGATATCTACATTCGCAATAGACTTACTGAATGAGAAGACCCAAAACAGCAGGATATAATTTAAACCAGTAAAATTACTGGCTCTCGGAATAATTAGTCCTAGGTAAATACCTACGGCCAATTATTCCGAGAGAAATACATTGATTACATGAAAGTATAATTTCATGTAGATAACTATTAGGAGATGCGACCCAGTGAACGCAAGTAATTTGACTCGGGTGCATGTTGCGGCACATTGTCGCATTTGTATACAGAATTTGCAAGCTTGTGACTAAGTAATAACAGCCGCACGGGTCGATTGGAAGAACGTGCCGTGGTTGGTCCGTGGATGGGTGACCATCTTTACATACCAAGACCTTTCCGCCGTGCCTCGGAAAGCACGTTAAGCTGTTGGTACCGGCTGTCATTCGTGGACCTTTGACAGTCTTTAGGGGTCGTCAGAAGCGCGAAAGTCTGACAGTCTTATCTAGAGGTATCGTATTAAGTACCCAGTTATTGTGGAGGTCAGATAGCAGTCGCTCCATGTATAAAACTTGTATTCAGCTTCATCCGGTTAGACAGGAAGCTGACCCCAACATAGTTGGGAAAAGGCTTGTCAGATGATGACTTGTACGTGTATGTCCAAAACTATAAGAAACTAGCTTTTGCCCGCGGCTTAGCCCGCGTGGATGTCGGAAAATATCCCACGGAAACGAAGGTACTACCGGGATTAAAAGTGTCCTATCCTATCTAGTACGTGTTAATCCAGGTTATAAACTATCAGTATGCAAAATTTCACCCCAATCCGTTCAGCTGTTTTTGCGCCAATCCGGACAAAGGGACTAAAATTCTAAAAACTATATATTTTCGGCATCAGACTCGTTCCCACACGTCGTAGATATATTACTTTTTTTCAAAAATATTCAATGTACAGTTTTGACTTTGTTACCACCTACATATTTTATTGTATGGTATAGATATCGAAACATACTCAAAGAAGGCTCAGGGTCGATTTTAATGAAAACTAAAACGGTTATTATCAATATCGTTAAGCTATTTTATTACAGTTTGATTATGCACGCACTGCGCACACTGGAAAACTCGTCATGACACTTGCAAAATATGAAGTAATTATCGATTTACGAAAAATCTGTTGATTAAACTAAAAAAGTAATGACAAGAAATCATTCCTTATTAGTTTGTAAAGAACTGTATAAATTTATGAACACTTTTAATGAAAACTGTAGGAGTAATATGGCAACAACTCGAAAAAATACACCGAGATAGACCTGGATTTACGTTTTTTTTCCTTACTTCTACAAACTAAAATAGATTTCGGGACACATGAAATCACTATGTAGGTATTGTAGATTACTGTGTATTTTTTCCTATCAGAAAGATGCTATAGTTACTGTAAAAGATGGTTACAAAGTTACTTAGTTTCGCCGTATTTTAGGAAGGAGCAGCCTTAAGCAATCTATCAAAAATATTTTCAGACGAGTTTTCAATTACCTAATTGGATTTTAGAATTACAGAAAAAAATATAAAAGGTCTTTTCGGAATTAAATTCTATCGAGGAAAAACTCAATTGCGTTTTCCTTCAGTCAGAGTATTAATCAAATAGTCAATAAACATAATACTTATCCAAAAATTTAATCCATACATGTAAAAAATAGTGAAATAAATGGTTACGAAAAAGCTCCCAATTTATTTTGGTATCGCCTTAATCACACACAATGCTATGATTATGACTGTTTTAACTACGCGATGTAAAAAATAAGGATGTACGCAATCTGACGGCCAACAGAGTGCCAAAACAATACCTCGTCCACGATGAATACCAATGTGCGTGGTGAACTTGACGTAGGAGTCGTGGGGAGGCGGAGGTGTGGCGGTCGGATCGATCACAGCATTGTGTTGGTGTTGTAGCTCAATAACGTAATGACTACTAATGTTTTATTCGCCCGCACTAAACATTTGTCTGGAAACCGTTATGCGGGCTCTGCCATTACCTACTCCTATTAAAAAAAATTCTGAGTTGGCACAATTCGACCCAGATATACAGGATGTTACAGGCTGTTGTGGCGCAGACTGGGAGAGGCCTATGTCCAGCAATGGACTGCGATAGGCTGAGTTGATACAGGATATTTTTTTACGCAGTGCGGAAATTTTCACAGGGTGTTCTACCCGTGAATATGAACAACTTTTACTTTATGACCAAACCTGAAATCGCGAAAAAAAAATCAGCTGCTCCCTACATTTTCAGTTTGGTGTAGATAAATTAATGTACTGAACAGCTGATTTTTTTTCGCGATTTCAGAGTTAGTCCCATAGTGAAAGTTGTTCATATTCAGAGGTAGAGCACCCCGTGAAAATTTATCTACGCACTGCTTCAAAAAATATCCTGTAAGTAGGTACTTATATGAAATAATGCGTATCAAAAGAATTACTACATGTATGTAGGAGCCTTATAAATATATCTACTTATTTAAAAGAATTGACTGGACCTACTTAGCTTAGCACTAGCAACTATTGCTTGGGACATGATTAACAGTTGGATTTATATTGTACCTAGGTCAATCTTATCCACGCACTTGTCCCGTTCACCCAGAAAAGCGTCTGTGAAGATAGTTATAAATAGGACAATCTCAATCTGCAATGAACGACCCTAGTAGAAAATCAATAAAATCCATAACATGCAGTCGGCCTCCCTACAATGTAAACATATTTATGCAAAGGAATGCTCTCTGTGACACTACCATACATAGCAGTTATTTCATAACACATTAAGTAACAGATAAAAGCACATTATTTAATTTTATTTACGGTTCGTAAGGGTATTGATATCTTTGACGTTAATAAAAAACGCCGTGACATTAACCACTTTATGAACATGTTCGTAAGATCCCTTTTATGTTTGGCTTACGCAACTTTGTAAATTGAGATCATCGTCCGAGATTCGCAATGGTATTGTGCAAGTACCTACTTACCTCTAGTGCAGATCTCCTCAATCTGCGAATGTCATAGAGGTGTTCGCCGAATATGATGTGAATATTAGCATGTGCTTGGTGTGAATGTACGGCAATACAGGAAATACGATCTACGTTACAATCTATTTTGTTTCACATCCTGCTAATATGTTTCATAAATAAAATAGAACATTCTGGTAGAAATTATATTGTAGAACAGCTACTGTCAAACGGAAATAAAAAATCAATCTGCCTAGCCTTTTTCCAACTATGTTTTGGTCGGCTTCCAGTCTAACCGGATGAAGGTGAATACCAGTATTTTACATGGAGCGACTGACTATCTGACCTCCACAACGACCACAACCCAGTAATACGACACCCCTTGGTAAGACTGGTTGTCAGACTTTCGGACTTCTGACTACCCGTAACGACTGTCAAAGATCCACGAATGGCAGCCGGGACCAACGGCTTAACGTGCTTTTGGAAAGGGAAATAATTAACTAAAATAATTTCCTAATCGTAAAAATAGTGAAAAAACATGCCGTTGAATGTTACTGCCCAAGCGACCACCCAATTCAACTCTCTGCTCCTCTCATAGTTATCATCGAAGGATATAATATATCTATATATATAGGTCATTGATGCTTTATACATCAATGATATATGATATAGGTATATAAAAGGCAAACGTGTTTGACTGATGTTTCAACGCACAGCCCAAACCGCTTGGTCTAGCTAGAGATTCCTTTGGCACGTAGGTTCCTTATGAGGTCTAGGGGTGCATTACGAAAGGGTTTTTAAAAATTCACTCCCTATAGGGGTGAAACGGGGGTCCAAAGTTCGTTTGAAAAATCTTATTCCTTGAGTGAGACTTGAAAGTTACACGCGGGCGAAGCCGCGGGAAAAAGCTAGTAATATTATTACCAGCTTTCATCTGGCCGATTTCTTAGAGCTGATCAATGATATTATAATAAATACATAATATAATATCATTGGAGCTGATGTCAAATGTGGTTTTGCGATAAATTGATGTACCGAATCTTGTTATTCTCAATAGTGTAGACTTTGTATTTTGTAGGATTAAGAGTGCAAGTTGTCCCTGGCATTTGAAGAGATCACTGATATCTGATACGATAGATATCGATCTTAAACAACTTTGTTGCTTACAATACTAGGTGCCGCGCAAGCGATAAGAAAAGTTTTGTAACATTAGAAATAAAATTAATGGTATGTCGTGATGGCCCACGAGGTTAATAAGGCCCAGCCTCTCATACATTAGGTTGTGGGTACAATCTTCAAATCCGGGCAAGTATCAATGTGACTTAGCTTCCGCCCGCGTGATATATCTATAAAAAGTAGCCTATGTCCTTTTCCAGGTCATGGTCTACCCGTGTGCTAAATTTCATCCAAATCTGTTCAGCCGTTTTAACCTGAAACCGTTACAAACAGACTCACTTTCGCATTTATAATATTTGTTAGGATTACTCTAGCTTCCGCCCGCGGCTTCGCCCGCTTGATATGTCGATAAAAAGTAGCTTAAGTCTTTTTCCAGGTCATGGTCTAACCGTGTGCTAAATTTCATCCAAATCCGTTCAGCCGTTTTGGCGTGAAAGCATTACAAACGAACAAACAAACTCACTTTCGCACATAAAGGGTGATTGGAAGATGGGTGCAGTGCAAAGCTTTTAAGGCGAAGATAGTACAGACAATTTAGAACCATTTAAACCATGGTTGTCTTAGACGAAGTCTAATAAATGATTGTCATTTACACAACCTACACCACTCATTATCATCATCCTCTCGCCATTATTCCAATAAGTATTGGTTCTGGTTCTGCGGCGCAGCATGCGATCTTCTATTTCTATTTCTAAACATCTCTATCAACCGTCATCTCAGTAGGAATTCATCATCATCCACATCCATGCACAAAACTATTCACGCCCTAAATAATAATAATAACACCAGCCTATTTACAGTCCCACAGCTGGGCAAAGGCCTCTTCTCATACAGAGAAGGCACGAGCATTTGATCACCACCTTGCTCAAGACGGGTTGGCGATTCACGCCCTAATTTGGACTAACTATTCGAATCAAGCCAATAATCAGCATAATACTGCACTGTGATAATTCCTTAGAAAGTATGCAATCTGAAAATAATTACGTAAATACTTGTCACGGATATTGCACCGTTGCACAGAGCCAATTATTTTCATAGTGACGCTTGAGTGGAACTAACCAGTGAGCTGATTAATTCGACTCAAGAGCACTTATAATCAGTACGCTGAAGAGCTTGTAAAGTGGGATATTGACCTGCGTTACTCATTGTTATGTCACTTATATTTTTATCAATCAATCATGAAACTGGGTTGATGGACGATCGCCGCTTGCGCATTGCGCAGTTCTGACGGGAGAAAGGCAGAGTTGAATGCATTTGTAGCTTATATTGTATTGCTGTGCTCTATATCTATACTTTCCCTTATTATCGCTACCTATGTATTGTATTTGCATCTAGTGGCATCCATTTATTACGCATGAAGGCTTACTTGCAATGAAACAGATACTATCGATCGGAATCGGTTTAAGTTTGACAGTTCAATAACATTAATTGCGTTATTTACGTTCTCGAGAAGACACTTTTTTCTATCATTAGGTATCATTTTTTCTAGCAATGGATTAGCTATTTGCTTCAAAATGATTCAGATTCCGATTGATAGTGTGTGTTCATAATAGAAATCTGTATATTGTAGACTAGCTTTTGCCAGCGCCTTCGCCGCGTGGGTGTCGGAAAATATCCCACGGGAACGTACTGCCGGGAATTCCTTCCTTATTCCTTGTCTACATTATAAAGGGAACATCTGTGCAAAATTTCAGCATTCTAGGTCTAGGGGTTTGGGCTGGGCGTTGATTACTCAGTCAGGACTTCTCTTTTTACCCGACTGCCAAGGAAGGATCATGTTTTTTATTTCTCAAGATGGGTACTGCAGTAAAATCGTAAAAGTACTTGGGGCTATCCCGAATTCCCAACTATTTTGTGGCTGACAATAATCAGATGGGGCTGAATTTATTGGCTCTTCTTTTCACTACTACTACTTGGATGGGCTGTGAATCTGTGAAACTGTCATGCCCAACCGTGAAGTCATACATATTGGCATGGTTTTCCGGTGGAAAATGAATAATGCCATGGGAGGGGTGATATGATTTTCATTAGTTGAGAGATTAGCGTGCCGAGTCGCTTGTTAAAATTATTGACGTCATAATCATAACATAATAAAAGTATCCAAACATTGACAATTTTCGACGCAATATTTTGTATTTATTGTTCCATTAGCTGATTGAGTAAGTACCAAAATCTCCTTAGGCTTTTAAGGTTGAACCTGTAGATCTGTATATGAAGTAGGTACCTAGGTGACTATACATAGTGGTAATTAATAAGTCTTATTTAACATACGAGCGGTTGATACAAGTGGATATTTATCATTGTTTTGTTTGCCTATACTCGATAAATTCAAGGATTTGTATGTACTCGATTTAGGTCAGATAGATTTACTGGTAAGATATATTTTTTTTTCAAGGGTCTTTTCAATGATGTGTCGTTTTCAGATAATTGGGAGGTCGAAAGTGACGCACAATGAGATTTTGAGATAAGCTATATACCTACGATATTCCGGAAAATGACAGATTTTCAGTTCTTGTCACAGTACTTTTAAGTAACTACCTTTTGATGTGCATCAAGGTGTGAAATGAAATATAGCGTTTTGTTCCGAAGCAAAGGAAAGTGCTGCTACACGACCTCCCACAAGTAAATTGGAATCGTGGCAAGTGAAATAGGATAGTGCATATTGTGGTAATCAACGTAGAAATAAGAAATTCTCTCAAATTAACTTAGTGATTGGGTGTGTTGTATTTATCGCGCAATTCTGTGTGTACTTACTTTACGAGTACACGGGCGGAGATCAGCGACCTCCATAACTACAACAACAAGTTTTGGGGACGATACTTTAGTATCCGAAATCAGTGTCCCAAAAGAGAGACCTGTTTATTCTACCTGGGGCGTTTACTTATTTTATCCTTTAAGAGCTCACGACAGGTGGTGAGATTATTTATATTTGTTTTTCGTATCTTCCAGTGTTTCAATAATGGTCACTTTGTGGCTCAGATTTCCATTAAACTACGTATATACTTTCGTTATGGTAATAAAAGTAATTTGCGGTAAAATTTTCTTCATGTAGAACCTACAAGCAGCGTTCTACTTTGAACTTGCCATTTTGCAATCTACGTCCATAAATATCCCAAAAAGGTTCAATGGACTTTACCACTAATAAACTACAAGGATATGCTTGCGTCTTCAAAAGCAGTGAAATGTTTATTGTTGTTTTCGAAACGGTTAACAAAATCGCAGTCACTCCTTATAAAGACATGTTTTGGTAATATTTTATCGATATCCTTGTACATATCCAAATGCAGATGAATATTGGATTTGGTTTATTGATACTAAAAATGAAAATTTCGAAATCGAAAGTATTGTCGCCTCGATGCGTTACGACACTTACGGCATTTAAGTGCTTTATCGCATTGATATGTGCTTATAAATAAATTAATGGACTGGTACTGAAGATATTTTTAAAGCGATAACCAATACTGTTTTAGCGAACAACCCACGCTTTTTGGTTTCGAAAGCAGATACAACTTGGGAGGCTGTAAATTTTTGGGAGCAGCAAGGTTATAAACATAAAACTCCAAAATTAAGTGCATTGCATTGCAAAATTGAAATAAGAGAAAACGCTCGGTGACTGCAGATAAGATTTTAAAAACATAAACTGTTATCTTCCTCAATAGGTACTGCTTGAACACTGAACGACTTTATTTTTTACAACAAAATGATGTTTTTTTATCAGCGTTGTTGAATAAGCGCCTGACATCTCACAATGTCAAGTACTGCGGTCGTTCTTGATCTTTTGACTATGCGAAACTGTTTCAAGGTTCTATCTAAGATTAATCTTCGTTATGAGCATTTATTATACTAATTAATTTCAGAACTGTCAATACGAAATTAATTATGTTAATAAGATGCACTGAATTTAAATAATAATGGATTCGGAATCGCGATGATCTGGTTTAGCCCAGAGAAATTTTGTAAAAGTGCATTTGGTTATTTAAATAATTTTCTTTTTAGAAATAATTTCACTATTCAGTAGGTATCTTATCTTGCAATTAGGCTCACTTTAGGTTGCCGCGGAACTTAATGGAAGCGATTTTTTTTTAAAAAGCATACTGAACTTTATGCCAATAATGTAACGCACAAACTAGATACGACCCAAATAACAGGTCGCGCGTCTTCTGAAGAATTCTCGCGCATTCTCGGGAATTCCCACAGTAACAAGCTCGTATCTTTTACATAATTTCGTTAGACAATAAAACTGACATACATTCTCAAATTTAATTTTGATATGTACAATATCGTTACAAAAACTCAAAAGAAAATGCATGAAATCTTAGACGGAAAAACTGTAACTAAACGCTTCAAGAACGACAGGATGTGCTATCTCGCACATGTCCACAGGCGTCGCAAACCGCACCTGCTAAATGCACCAATGCAGACCAAATCCAAAAAACTCGGCCGCCCTATTTACACATACACAACCTAAAACAGGATATGACTTACCTACTTCGAAAAGGAAATCAACTTTTGGGTGGACACGGCTGAAGATCAAGATAAGATTAAAGTGGCTAATGATATCTTTCTTGGAATAACTTTTACCCGTTTCTTGCTGATTTACTTGTATCTAACCACAGAAATTCAATATTTTATTTAGTTGGTTTTCCCAAGTTCAGGATAACTGAACTGGTAAAATTTGGGACCTACCTCGTCATTTAAAATATTTAGAAATCCATAGCTGATCATGGAAGTCTTCATGGACTGCTTCAATAACGGCGATTTTGATGCTATTTGAACGATACCTCTGGACATCCTTTTGAAATGCTTACCTTTGTCTAAAAGTCTAAATCATATCTTTTGTTCACAGAAAACAGTGTTGGACAGTATATCACACGATGATCCAGAATTCACAGGCGATGGCTACACGTCGCTGGCCATCATCTACGCCACACTGGCTATTTGCAACTGGATGTCCCCATCCATCATTACCATCACTGGCCCAAGGGGAGCCATGTTTATTGGAGGACTTACTTACTTGTGAGTAAAGAGTTTTTTTCTTCGATCCAATGCCATCGAGCTACGTAATACTGTCAGCAGGATGATAGAATGACGGACTGCATAGAATGGAATGTGTTGATAATACAGTTCTAGTGAACAAAACAGGGTATCTAAAAGTTAGTGTAGGAATCTATCTAATAATACCACACGTATCGTTAACTGATTGGCTGTTAATTGCAGGAAGTGCACCTAATTTCATAGGTATTGATTACTTAAATGTTAATGACTAGGTGTGCTAACTATTAACTGCCCGCTGTAAAAAGTTTTCTAGTAAAATAGTCGTAAGTTCTTGTTTTTAGAGATTTCTAGTGCAAATAAATAATGTCGAATCATCATAGGGGGTTTCAACGAGAAAGTTATAAGTTCTGCAGTAGCAAACTTTCTCCGTTATAATACCTGAGTTTCCAGCCTCCCGGAAAAGTTAGTAACAAGAAACTATTGAGTAGATTAAAAGATAACGTACCTACACTACATAGCTCCCCGTAGAGAAACGCTGCTTATGTACATATTTGAAGTATTACATAACGGACGTTGGGCGAATGTAACATTATGTGTGCCTACAACCTATTTTTACTATGTTTATATTTAATACTAATGGTCTGATGTCCATCATCTGTCAATTTGTAGTCCGTAGACCCGCTATTGAGGTTTGTGTATCATAGAACATTATGATACACGTTATGACACACGTGCATACACGTACACACACATAAATGACACACGTTCGATATAACAACGAAAGAGTTTACCTACTCTTTCGTTGTTATAACGAACGTGTGTCATTTATAAATAAAAATGTCTTTGTGTTGCATAATGTTGTTTTCGAAAATTAGTTAAGTTGTTTTTGATGTGTAGGCATTTAAACAATTTTGGAAATCTAATATATTTTTTTGATTTTGTATTAGACTAGATTCCGTGGAAAATTATGTAGCTTTCCAATTTTGATATTTTTTTGGCATTTCTATAATGTTGTTACTGTTTTGGATAAGTATCACAAGCTGAGCAAGAACAAACAAAAGATACTTTATGTAAACAATAATTGATGTATGTATGTATCACGTACTTACCTAATTTTCTACTGTTGTTGTTGTTAACCCTTGACAAGGCGATAATTTTACAGTTTTGTTGATAATTCCGCGTCTGTTACCTAAGCGGTTTTTACAGTTTTTTCAAGTAGATTTGATTAGTCTAATTTTCCCATTAGTCATTTCAGTGAATAAAATAATCAACTCTTACTTGATTTAAATCTTATTCATTTATATACAATCAAAAGTAAAAAATCGCATTAAATCCGAACAAACTTTCACCGTCCATTTGTTTCTTTGCATCGTGTAATAGACTTTATTATCACACTTGTGCGTACATCTTGCGCGCGCGCATCTAAAACTCCATTTGCAATTTCACTATGAGCACACTATGAGGAATTGCGTGATTTGCTGGCGTTATTGCTGTAAGATGTATGTATGGGTAAAACGATTAAACAATGTTAACAAAATTTGACATTTTTACGAATGTACGTAGTAAATTATCTCTTTTGCAGAAAATTCTTGATTCCAAAACCAAACTAAGAAATTTTAGTCTCCGTTGTGTTAGATGAAAACTAAACTCCACTCCGGTTCTCTACCTTCCATATATCCAGTCTGTGACTGTCTCAGCAGCCTTTCCACTCGAGGACTCGGCTGCTCTAAAGGCTCGTTCCTTGGGCAGACAAGCTATATCGGTAACGGTAACTAGCTCTTTATTGCAATCTCTCTTAAAAATGGATCCCACCTTTTCTGTGGTCTCTTTCTTCTCTTTCTTTGGCCGTTTCTTGGGTACCACTGGGTAACTATTTTGCTCCATTTGTCCTTTCCTCTTATCATGTGTCCAGACCATTTCCACTTAAGTCTTCTTATTTTTAGGGTTCTGTCCTGAACCTTGGTCCTGTGTCTGATGGTTTTGTTTCTAATTTTGTCAGCTTTTTTGGCTCCTATTATGCTTCTTTCCATCGCGTGTTGGCATGTAGCAAGAGCTAGAGTTAGAGCTAATGCTTGACTTCCATAATTATGGTGGTTTTTGTCTTTCATTACCTCTCTCAGGCTCCAGTATCTCTACCAGCTGTTTGCTATTCTTCTCTCAATTTATTTATTTATAGTGTCTTTTGGTGCCATCAGCTGTCTCAGATATATGTATTTTTCCCCATAATATATTTGTGTTTCTCCAATACTAATAGTATGTTTCTCGCCGTTGCTTGGTCATAATTTTTGTTTTATCAGGATTCAGTTTTAGTCCTGCCTTAGCACTTTCTGTCGATATTTCATGTATCATACTGTTAAGGTCTTCTGGCGTTTTTGCAAACAACACAATGTCGTTGGCGAATCTTGAGTGTGTTAGTGTGCGACCGTCGATATTCAGTCCTAGATTTCCCCATTCAAGGTTTCTGATGATCATTTCCAACACAGCCAAGAACAGTTTTGGTGAAAGGGGATCTCCTTGTCTTACTCCTTTTTGTATGTTAAATAGTTCATATTTCCTTTCTAGCTGAATGCATGCTGAGCTGTGTTTGTAAACATTTCTAATTAGTCTTATATATTTTTGTTCGATTCCCTGTTTTTTTAGTGCTTCCCAGATCTTCGTATGTATGACTCATTAGAGTCAAATGCTTTGCTGTAATCAATGAATGCTATATAGTTTAAAAGTTGGTACTCTGCATATTTCTCTATAATTTATTTGTCTTAAGACGTGGATATGCTAGACCATATCCTATGCTATACTGAGTAGTCCTTACTCCTTACGGAAGCCTGCCTTGCTTGTCCAGTTTTCTTTCTATTCTTTTGAGTAGAATCTTTGCAAACATTTTATATAGGTTGGACATAAGACGGTGGGATGACGACATAATACAAGTCGCTGGAACGACATGGGGCAGAGTGGCCAAAGAGAGACAGGAATGGAGATGGTTGGAGGAGGCCTTTGCCGACTGCCAAACGGACATACAATACAACATATTATAAACAAAAGCCAAATAAAAGGCTAATAATAATAAAATAAAAATGGATACAAGTACAAGTGCTTTCAGAATAACTACGTGATCTACATTTCGATGCAGGAGGCTTCAGTTTAAATTTCGAAGACATTAAAAGCAGTTTTATCCTAAGAGAAAATAGCATTTCAAATAAGTAAAATATGTTTGCTTTTCAATGGTAAAAGTAGCGTCTATTGCGTGGTAGTCTCGTACCGTGGAACTAACATAACTGCTCGTAGTGCGTCAGTACGATCCGTTACGTCGAAGCAGTGTTGTGCATATTAAGTAATAACTCTTTTGTTTTGCTTTTGTGCTCGCGATCTAATTACCAAACCATTTTTGACACCGCCAATGGAACCTTTGATCGTTTGTTGGTGAATGTACTTCTAAGTTGTTTATGTATTGCCTATTGCAATTTGAAGGCTATTTATTTACCTATTACTGACGTCATGAGTTGTTTGAATTTATACCTCCATAACATTCTTGAAAGCGTAGAGCTGTTTCAGTGTCAGAGTTCATCTGGTTTTTGACTAGATCTACAAACTATTTTATTTTGTATCATGCAGTTATGCAAAACACTCCCAAATCCTTGGATACAAAATATTCCGATTGTAAGATTTCATTTTTTTTATTGGCGTATTTTGTAAAATAACGTGAAAGCTTGGGTCCATAAAGTATCGAACATTCTTGCACGTTTAAAATTTATGATGAGATTCAAATAGTAAAGGAGACGTTCTTGAGGGAATCGCACTTCAATAATAAATTCCAAAGGTGTGTATGTAATGCCTTGAGGACGAGGTAGCATTGTATCGGTTAATAAACTATCGAGTAGAAAATAATACTTTTTTTGTTTGTTTGTGTACACATGCTAAACAATTATCTATCGCATTGTATGGAGTTTGATAAACTATGTATCTTACAAGTACATACATGTATAACAATTACGCATTGTGTAGTAGTGCAGTAGCGAGGCGTAAAAACGTTATAAACAATGATTTCACGTGATGGCCAGTGGGTACGGTACCTACTTTCGTTTCTAAAGAAGGTACGGCCTTGTTTGTACGATGACCCCGTGGAAAAGAAATTTTCTTAAATCCAATTGGGATGCTGTGTGGGTTTGACAAGGTGTTGATAAGGGAGTTACCCTATTGTTATTCCGATTCGAACTTTGTCTACTGTTGGGCGTAGTGAAATCTCTGGTCTCTGAGATCAAGGCAGTCCAATGGACTTAAAGGCTTTAAACTTCAAGTTGAATTTAAAGAAGAAGAAGCCGTCTTTTGAAACAATTCAAAGAATGTTTATTTGAATTTGGATTTGAATTTCTATTTGGAAAGCGATTTCCTGAATCAAGAACAGCTGCCTGACAGTTTTGTTTGAGTACATTATTGTCCATTATCGATGTAGTGTTTTCTAGTAAGCTAACAGGTGGTTTCAATCATTTACCGGACTCGTTCATACATTCCTCAGTTGGTATATCGAAATATTTTCGCTCACGAACCTTCACTAGACTAGATCACGCCCCCTCAAGGTTACTGGCTTTGTTGCATAGTTCCTTTCATTTATTTTAACAATATATTATTTATTATAGTGTAATCAAAGCTAGACGATAGTATATAATGTTTTAAACTATTGTTAGTCACGTCACGACTATAGATACCGCGCGTTCTTCCAAATGATTCATGTGATTGTTGTTTTTTCAAAGCGTTGTATGTACGTTTTGTTTCATTTTCTATTTTTTTAAGGCTTAACAGCCTCGTTAGATATACTTACCTAATGATTAAAAATGTTAGTCCAATTAGCATTTTTAGGTAAAAACTTGAACGTTTTAACAAGCACTTAAACTGGAAACTAGACCAAAATGTTTTGTTGCGGAGCTGTCAACGAAAGTAGGCGTGTAATTAGATTATTTAACAACATGTTAGAAAATACCTCTTGCAGTGACTATTTTTAATTGCGTCACCACTACATACTGTACCAGAAAGTGGCCTTGTTTTGATTTGAAGGTAGGTACAATGAACCAATTCCAAACTGGTTCTGTACTTCTGTCTGAAGTAGAATAATATCTGGTAGCTTAGATTTGTAAACTTGGGAAATCCTAGATGACATTTTCCTGTTGTCTAATTTTCACTGCTGCCTTTTAGGAGTTTTAATTAGGACCTTAGTGATGATGTGATGGACAGAAAATGGACCCAGAGCCAAAGAGCCCCGATATTTGCTGGCCAGAGAAGATACTTTTTATCTATTCCCTGAGATAGGTACCTACTTAACTAATTCTGTATCTAACGTTACTTTACCTAAAAACTATGGTTAGTGATGAAGCTAATAGATATAAGTTAATTACCCGTATATTTTTTCTCTACATGGGTAAATTGGGTTAAATATTCAACTGTGGAAAAACTTTGTGAAAAATGCGGCTTTATCGGTTTATAGGTACGTATATGGTAAGAGACGTTTAACAATAGTACCTACCCAGGTACCTATCATATGTAACATGCTTTGTTAGTTTGTTGTAACGTTATTTACGCAAGTTTATGTCTATCAGTCATAACTACAACGAGCAGAAGTTTTTCTGTAAATTAATACATTTCACGTGCATGCGAAATGTGTTTAGTGTGTAAGTAATTTTATTCATAATGCGCATTTAAACAACTAGATAAACCAGAGTAATTTTATCTTTCAAAGAGTACTCAGACTAAATAAAAAACCGGCCAAGTGCGTGTCGGACTTAGCACATTTAGGGTTCCGTACCAAATCTGATCGATCAATATATTAGTATTTGTTAGTACGTAACAATAAACATTATCACCTCAAGTTCATAGGTCAATGGGAAGTTAAAAAGTTCTTCGGAACAAAATTTTGTAAAAAAAAAAGCTGACTTTGGTGGCTTCTCATTCCTTTGTTTTCCAATATTTTTTAAAATAGAAAATACAGTATTTATCTACTCAACGAGCTCTAAACAAGGATACCCCACGCGATGGGGTAGGTCAAACATTTTTTTTCGCGACCCCCTTTTGTCTGTATGGGAGCTCCCCTTAAATCTTTTATGGCTTTGGGTCAGCAAGATGCTTATACTGTGAAAATTTGAAGACTGCTCCAACCGTTTGGCTGGCTATGTACCGTAATGTAGTTATATGAAAACTGTCGGAGTGCCTTATTAGTACATCATGCTATCATAAGTAGTTTTATCTACACCCATGCTATAAATCCTCTCTAAAAGTTCCTGAAACAGTTAGCTTATTGCCAACATTAAAACAGCCAGTGTCATAGTAACCATAATAGCATCCAAACGGGTGTTATAATGTTGTACTGAATTTCATAATGCAACTCGTTTTCAAAAAAAGAACATTGTAATGCACGCGCGTTTCACTACAACAACGCTGTAATTAAAAAAAAGAACTTATTCGAATTCACGTCGTATACTATGACGCCGGCCGCCATGTTCGATACGAGTATTAGTATTGCAAAAAACTGTTTCAGAACCTTTTATGGAGGATTCATAACATAGATGTAGATAAAATCTTGTAATCAACTGTATGTACATAATTAGGTATTAAAACACTCATGTGATACTATTATAACAATCGGCTTCGCCTCGTGTGATAAACCCACATTCGTGTTTTAATACCCCTTATTATACGTCAGTTGCATAAATAACTATTATTCCTAGTAAGATAGTTTATTAACCGTTTTCATATAACTATATTAGGTTTATAGCTATTATATCACGGCTACTACCATGTTACTCCGACACATACCTACACGCTCACAACGCAAACTACACCTCACTAAGTTCACACATGTTTACGAAACCGGCCTCTGTTTTGGTTTTTTATTTAGTCTGTGGTCGGAACGAGTTATTTTAGTAACAGAATACTAGCCTACAGTTTAGCTAGGCTGCTAATTTCGACATAAAAAATTGCGTCTAACTTGTAACGGTTGTAAAACGGTGTAAATTGTCATAAGTACTTACCTACCATTTATGTCGTAATATATTATTATCCTTTCTATTTTACTTAACGTTTTGCGTCATGCACAAGATTAGAAGTTATCAATCTTAGTTTTTCTTCCGGCCTTAGATTAACGACGAACAAAAACTGTTCAATAGCTATTGAAAAATTGCTTTTCTCAAAATGACAGCTCTTGATTGTTTTCCTACCTATATTATAAATTCGTTCTCCAATAATAAACTCTCTTTGTCAAGGTGACACCTTTGTTATTCAAGCTAGGTAGGTAGGTAGGTATGCGAATCGTGTATGGCTGTAACCTTGACCACCCGTCCCACTGATATTATGTGTGCGAAAGTTTGGAGGTGTGTCTCAATCAGACCGTACCGGCTGAACGGATTGAATGAAATTTTGTATAGAGGTGGTTCTTATCTATCCTAGACTGGTGTTAAAATGGTATGTACCTACCACACCATTTGATTTTAATTCGGGGGAAGTAAGGACTTTTCACGACAATAAAACTGCAAATTGACAAACAACTTACAAGTACATCAGAGGGTCCCCGAAACGATCAATTGCAATTACTTATCAATTTTTACGTGATTGGTGCGCAAATTGATCGCTTACCTGAAACGATTGACAATATTACTACAATAGAAATTGATACAGCAAAAGTGTATTATTTTGTTTGTAAGGTAGTAGTAGTTTAGCTGTAGTTTCTGCCTACACCCATTCGAACAATTTCTCGATCTTTATTTCCTGACTGTCTTATCTGGACTGTAGTGTCGTCATAACTCACCTGCCACCAGGTTCAGGGGGCCTACTCCCTAAGTCCGTCCGTCCGTCTGATATAACGATCCATCAAAACAAGTGTAAAAGTCAAATTTTTGGGACGGGCAAAAACACATGGGGATTAGGGACAACTGCCAAATCGTATTGTCAATTTGTCATTCATTCTTCGTTCGGGCCCTGAACCAATCATCTGTCCGTAGGTGATACGGAGTAGGAAACGCCCGTAACGCAGGACGAAACTATACGGACTTCGTGCTTAGGGAGTAGACCACCAGGTTGTTGCCGCTTACCGTTAACACGCTGCAATAATTTCCTAAGTTTCGGGGTTAAGTACTTATTATGCATTTGGTGGATGCAGCCTCTAAATAGTCTATGTATTTCCAGGTGGTCTTTTTCTCTCCCATTTCAATCACGAATGGTTTCAGACACAGTCTTGAAATTCTCGTCATTGATCGAGCGTTCTCGGCTGTGTTACTTACGTTATCACGGATTCCCTGAATTATTCTCAACCAAACCAGTCTTCACAACTAAATGGTTTTCCTTAATAATTAAAACAACAACACCAGCCATTATTATTCAAACATTAACAAACCCGATTTATCTTAGCCCGTCTAGGTCCGAGGCTAGCTTGTTAGCGGTCATCCGAACTAAGCAATTCAGCGGGTTGCATAACCGATACTGTCTTGTTGTAAGCTATAGTGGACAGTTGGACATAATGTAGGTACAGTGTTGTAACTCGTAAACACTGCTATTGCGCAACAAACAACGTTGCATTTACTTGATAGTGTGTTAGTGACCCACTGAACATCAGACTTAAAGTTCACAGTCGTAGTTGGATGGCATCGTGCCAGGGTTCAACTTTCCTACCAAAATTAAAAGCCTTAGTCTCGTTTCTCTTTTTTGTTCCATTATTTTGTAATACTCGTGAAATTGGATTAGCAAAGCTTGCTTACGTCTACGGGTGAACAGTTAAACGGAGCTGTTCTCAGATTTGTTTTCAATTTGAAATGTTTTTGGAGATGGATTTTAGTAATTACATCATTTGAAAAGTAGCTCTAGCTAGACTACAATAGATAAGGTACACTTCTTAGTTCTCACGATCAAATATTTAGGCTATTGGATTTGAGGATCCTAAATTGGAGCTCCTATACTAAAGCAGATTCCTAACTCTACCGTTCTTCTGCTTGTGTATCCAAAGATGTATCTCTTCCAGAGCTTCCATTCCAATAAATTTGTGATGAGGGGCTGGAAACTTTAGGCATCTGCCATGCCTTGTGGTTCAGCATTTCTATCAACTGCAGATCCACAGCAACGATACATTGATACTCATTGTTCTACCCAGTACCTTCCTCCATCGCAGTCACATATGATGGCATGGAAAGTAAAAGTCCCAGACACATCATTAACAAAACATCCTATTACAGGTTCTTCATCGTGACTTTCTTGTTCCCTCGCACGTGGCTGCTGTACGTGGCGAGCGTGTTGATCGGCGCCGGCGCAGCTGCGATATGGACCGGTCAGGGCAACTACCTCACGCTCAACAGCGATGCGGATACCATATCCAGGAATTCGGGGGTATTTTGGGCTATGTTACAGTGCAGGTATGTAACTAAGTTGCTGGTGTTCTATTTGGTTGCGTCTTTTATGTTTCATTGAAGCGTAATAGCGCAAGCTTAGTCATTAATTATTATCAAATTAAACTTGTGGGAGCCGAATTAAAACTACTTGGAATATCAAAGATATTATATATATTACATCTTCCAATTATTTTTGCTATAATATTCTAGTGCGAATTAGAAAACCTATTATAAAATATGGATAAAAATCTTGTTAGCATCTAAATTGGTCAATTAACGAATATATATTATTCAAAGTCAATGACTACTATATTAGAACGTTTCAGCCATTCTTAATCGATTGCTTTCTCTTTGCAGCATGTTTTTTGGCAATCTTTTCGTATTCATAAAATTCCAAGGCAAGACCCAAATTGATGTGGAGACCAGAAATGTGGTGTTCGGTGCGTTGACAGGAGTCTGCGTCGTCGGCTTAGTTTTCCTCATGCTCCTCCGACCAGCTAAGCGTATGCCCAATATAGAAGATGCCAAGGTAAACCGCACTCTGTCCCATTGACATAATGTATGTTTTAAGTAAAACTAAATCACGGCCGACTAGCTCTTAAATAAGATTTTATTGATCCACCTTTGTGATGTTTTTGGTATTATCCGATAATTCAAATTCAAATTATTATTAACGCAAGGAGAAATCGAGAACAGCCAGTTTCAATTCCCTTGATCGCGTTTTCTTTACTTAAACGTAAGATTTTATGAGGCGGTTTTATTGAGGGCTAACGGGATGTTAAATGGCAGGTAGGGCCGATGTCACCGCGTACATTGGGGCTTTAAACTGTAATACATCGGAGCCCCATCGACATTACCGAGTAAAGATAAAACCCTGATTTTGGTAGAGCATTGCATCACACGTGAAACCGTGGCAATGCGGAAGGATAAGAAATAAAGGGGTTACAACTTTTGTCTTTAGGTGCTGTTTATTGACTGCCTCATTGGTGTAGTGGTAGCAAATTCGATTCCCAGGTCGGGCAAAGTGAAGTCTATCAGAAATTTCTCAGTAGCAGCCCGGAGTCTGGATTTGTTCTCGGTTGATGGCAATAGGCTCGCCCTCTGTTGCATTGAACATACGTAAACATAAATGGCGAAATGTAAGGTGTACGGTTAACAACAGAAGTCGGTTAACACTGCAACTTTTTGACATAATCTAAATTAACTCAAAATGATACGATAACCTGCTCTTTACCATTTCATTTATTAGAAAAGAGTTAATTTTCTTTAAAATTTACATCTGTTCCGATTTTAATGAAGTATTTTTCTCAATAATTAAGATTTAGAAAACACAAGTGTTAGTCGACTTTTGTTGCTGACTGTACCTACTACAGGAACATCTCTGCCTAACCCTTTGGGCATTACAGGCGTGATGTTATGTCATGTACTGTTTGTTACCTATAAGTTGGCTGAACACTGGGTTTACGCTCTGTTGATGTTTTCAGGGAGAAATGGTTATGCATGAGGTTCAGGAAAGCCCTATGGATGCGTTCAAAGGTGCCTTGAAGTTGTTTTGCACCCGGGATATGCTATTACTGAGCGTTACCTTCATTTATACTGGTAAGTTAGCAATAATATTAGGGAATTTTGAAGGATAGGTATGTTTAGATACCCTTTCTATGAACCGTACCTACACGCACAATGGTCCACATGAAGGACGGAAACCAAACCCTAAAGCACAGATAGAACCGTACTAATAATTTGAAGATTAGGCATACGGCTTCATCGACCTATGTACCTAGTACCTATGCGTATTTCTATTATTTTATGTCATTCAATGAAACAACCGACTAAGAACTGGGTTAAAATCAGAAAACCCCAAAATGTTTGGTGCAGTGTCTAAGATTGAACTTTTAATTATATGTATATCTACATGATGTCTAGATAGTGTCGAACTGCAAAAGGCAAGCCAAAACACATAGACTTATAAAAAAAGGTGGACTCCGCACCACGCATATCGAAAGTGAAGCACCCTACCGATCTATGTGTGCGTGATTTGAGTACCTGCAAAGATGCTGTCGCTCGTGTCACGTAATGGCGGCCGGTCGGCATACTATGATGTAAATGTGTGCGCGAGGCGTGTTTGTACAAACGGTCCCGGCATACTTACTGTGCTTCACTTTCGATATGCGCAGCGCGGAGTCCATCTTTTTTTATAAGTCTATGCCAAAACATTGCAAGTTTGTTAAGCTGCTGCTGGTGTGCGTGACAGCTGACGTCATACACTCGCACCAGTCATTGTGCTTTTCTAGTGTGCGTGCAAATTGCGGCGAACAGTTAGACGCTATTTTTTTCGAAAAGTTCACAGCTTTGACTATATCTAGACATTTTTATCTTTAGATTGAACAGTGGTCGATATTATTAATATTATTATTGCTATCAACCAACGTTCATGAGTAGTGTCATGCATATGTACAGGAAGACGAACAATAAACAAAACTACACAGTAAAGTTTATTTCTATAGAAAACCTGGCCTACAGTAAAATGGTTTCTTAGGTGGTATTCATAGAATCTGGGACCATTGACTGCCAGTTACATTATCCCACCTGAATACTAATGTAATTGACGAAGATATCTAAGTATTGTTCACGTTCTAAAGTTTAGCATAGATAAATAATTCAAGGCCCTCACAAGTTACTAAAAATTCTACGATTCAAATTTTAATGTCGCTCATTTTAGGATAATATATTCGGAAATGTATTATTCGACCCTCGAAAGTGAGTTTAGTATTGTTTTGGCGCGGTCAGGTAAACAGGATCAGACAGATGTCATTTTACCGGTTTAGCAATGAATTTGTACTTGTAAATGTCATTAGTATTGCTGTATTTGCAATAGATAATTGGCTTTTCTCTGTAAGAGGGAGTGGGTCATAATCCGTGGATGGACTGTGAGATAGAATGTGTGAAAAATATGACTAGAAACGTGGGATATGACGACTAAGCCGACCTTCGCACGGACGTAAAAAAATCGCGGTGGGATTTTATCGCGCATTGGATTTTCAACTGTCGATGTTGAGCCGAGATTCGAGAATCCAACCTAACAAAAACAGAGTGCATCCCATCCAGAGTGGATTTTCAATCCAACAGTGTGTTTTTCGTCGCGCCGCTCCCGGCGCTAAGCAGAGCGTTGAGAATGCAGTGCGCGATTTTTTTACGCCCGTGCGAACGTCGGCTAATAGAGAAGTATGGAAGAAGACATGTATTGCGCCGAACCCAAATAAATTGGGATAATTAGGGGCAAGAGAAGAATGACAAAGTGGCCCATAATCCACCACGCGGGCGCAGTGCGCGATGGTGATAATCGAGGCCGAATCGTCAGGCTACCATGTGTATTCTTTCAAACGATTTTTTTTAATATTTTCAGGAGTGGAGCTGTCATTCTTCAGCGGCGTATACAGCCCTAGTATCGGCTTCACACTATCCATGGGCGAGAATGCTAAACAACTGGTGGGCTTGTCCGGAGTCTTCATTGGTATGGGAGAAGTGCTCGGTAAGTTGTCAATGTCGATTTGAATTTTATGAGCATTGACATTAGGTTTAAATTACAGTGATTGCTCGCTCGTGAAAATATACGACTAGTTTGTAGGCATTGTTTTGGATTAGTCTACGAGTATACTAATATTATAAAGAAGTAAAATTTGTTTGCAAGTTTGTATGTGTGGGGTAATCTCTGGAACTACCAGTCGGATTTGAGAAATTATTTTTGCATTTGATAGCCCCATTCTTGAGGAAGGTTATAGGCTATTTAACATCACTCTATGACCCTAGGAGCCGAGCAAAAAGAAAAAAAGCGGTAACCAAAGTAATGGCAAGGGCGGGCGATGCGATGCGACGCGGTGGGTCGGGGGAACAAGAAATTTCACGCGACGAAGTCGCGGGCAGAAGCTAGTCGTAAATATTGATGCTAATCTGATAGAAGTAGTTCAATTTGCTACAGACTTTTTGTAGAGGTCTAATTTATATTTACCGATGTTACAAGTAGATACAACATGGATAGATACCTATTTAATTTAATCATTTAATTTCAGAATAAAAACATTCCATACATTGTTAGTAAATGATACTTATCGCTATGTTAGTACATACAATTATTAATTTATTATTATTTAATATTATAAAGGGCACCTCCGGATCCGTGGACGGTATTCCAGTGCCTCACAGCCGGGCAATCAACCCTTCCCTATATGGTATTCAGAAGGCCGTTGGCGCTGCCTCGCACCCGGTGCATCAAGGAGGCCACTCTTTTACGCACTTGCCCTCAAGCAGTCCGTGCTGGCCTTAGCAAACATACCTGATGCACTGCAAAAGCGAGGCAACCCCAAAAGCATCCTAAAACCATTATTGTACAGGACCCGTAGGGCATTGAAAGATCTACGCGTATACCGGACCCACAGGCTGCAGGTGTAAAATGACTGGCAGTATGCCTTAAAAAAGAGAAATTTTGACATCCTCTGTGCACCTTGCAAACCTGCGCGCCAGCATATTGCATCTCACTGCCAAATTGCCAATGACCTACGTTCCCGCTCAATATCTAAATCGTCTGAGAGGTCCTCCGTGACCCAGTGCCCCAGGTACTTAAATTTGGTGACCCTACTTATAGGATTTCCTCCTACGTGACGAAGTCGCGGGCAGAAGCTAGTCGTAAATATTGATGCTAATCTGTTATAAGTAGTTCAATTTGCTACAGACTTTTTGTAGAGGTCTAATTTATTTTACCGATGTTACAAGTAGATGCAACATGGGTAGGTACCTATGCTGCTTACATAAAGATATCAGTATCACTAAATAACAAACAATTAAAATTCCTGAGGTTGCTCATACCGCCAAAATATCAACTAGTTGTAACTCTTTAACTAAATATCTATTGCTTCACAGTTGCGTAATTTGTAAATACCCAACACTAAGCCGGATAAACAGTTCGTTTAGCATTGTATCGATTTGTTATATTATCTGATCAATGCAATATATTGTTACAGAAAACCTTTTAAAATTAATCTTGAGATAAAACTACACTTGCGAGCAACCAAATCGACTCAACTCCTAATCATGCATTTCGACTCAAATAGCAATTACTCGCAAACAACTAAACCGATTTTAATACTTTGGTACCTACCATCTTAAAGCTGAAACGTCAAACTTTAAAAAAAAGTTAACTTCTTCTTAAATGGGATAAGAACTTTTGAAAAAAAAACTACTTTGTACACACGGGTTGTATGGGGTTGAGTCGATTTGGTTGCTCGCGAGTGTATTGGTCATTGTTGTTGTTGACTTGGTTTACAAATAAGTATTTGGATTGGCCAATCAAAACCGCTAAACATCAAAATAGATAATAGAATATCTTAACTGAACCTGTCTGTTTATTAGTTCTAGAATTGCGTAATTAACTTTGAAGTCATGAACGCCAACAGCGCAGATAAATATTTACTTGACACCAATATGCAACGTAATTTAAACTTTATGCCAGACGTCATAAGATTGATTATACCTAATTACACAATGTTTGCGTAGACATGAATAATTTTATGGGATTTGCTAAGTATTTAATTAATTGTTCGGGGCACATGATATGACAGTTTAAATAATTACTTTAGACATAAAAAAAGAAGTGTTAAGTAGGTATATAAGATAATTTCGATAAAATTTTGCAGTTGTAATTCTTCAGTCTATAATGCCTTTATGCCACAAATCCTTTCTGAAAACAACCCTCATATATTTCCAGGAGGCGCATTATTCGGTATCCTCGGATCAAAGACAACTCGTTGGGGCCGCGACCCCATCGTCATCATGGGCTACGTCATCCACCTAGCCAGCTTCTTCCTCATATTTATCAACCTCCCGACCGTGGCTCCATTCGGTGACACCAACGAAGTCTCCTACATCACCCCGTCTCCTGAACTGGCGATGTTCTGCAGCTTCCTGCTCGGATTCGGAGATGCTTGCTTTAACACTCAGATTTACTCGATACTTGGAGGCAACTACTCCGATAACAGTACTTCGGCGTTCGCGTTGTTTAAGTTTACTCAGGTGAGCACTTGAAGGTTTTTTTAAATTATAAGGTAATAACGCAGGTAAACTTTTACCGAAGTGTAAACAGTGGTGTTTACAATGCAGCGGCCTCCTTTTTTTGCAGGCGTATGATCACATATTTATAGTACTAAAACAAATGCAAAAATACTTTAATCATAAACAAAACAGTCGATCTACTATCGAGGAAACTTACATAGTTACATCAGGGGGTTTACTATGAGCTCTTAGAGCAGGGCAGAAGTTGAACGTTTCCGGTGAGAGAGAGGGACGGAGCTATATACGACCTATCGCACCGTCACACTCTCTCACTGGAAACGTTCAACTTCTGCCCTGCTATAAGAGCTCATAGTAAGCCCCCTGATCACTTTTAAGACAAAATCCCGTGCACACGATGTCCACATCTGTTAGCAAGCGTTACTATAGCGGCCGAGCGCTGCAAGCAAGAATAGTCCTTACGGTGTATAGTTCGTTTCTCCTATAGTACAGTCAACAACAAAAGTCGATTAACACGAGTTTTCTAAATCATAATTATTGAGAAAAACATTGAATTAAAATCGGAACAGATCTAAATTTTAAAGAAAATTAACTCTTATCTAGTAAATGAAATGCTAAAAAGTAGGTTATCGTATCATTTTGTGTTAATTTAGATGATGTCAAAAAGTAGCAGTGCTGTTGCTGACCGTACCAGATGTATGAATGTAAACGAGGCAAAAGTAGTATGTAAGAATCGTAGCAGGTGTTCTGTAGTTACTGCCTGCCTCCATGGGAGGAAGGCGTGAGTTTATGTATGTCATGTACGTATGTAAAACGGTCCATGCAATCAGTATGAGAAAACCACTCTGCAATTATGTTCTATCTGTCGTGTCTTCTCGGAATAAATCTCGATATACGATTAACTATACAAAAGGTCATTTATCTGAATGAATTATAGAGGAAAAAATAACTTGTTGTCGACACAATGAGATAACCTTCTTTTGTAAGGAAGTGGGTTGTAATTGAGGATATTCAATACTACACTATGCGACGAAGGTATACATAACTTTAAATAGGTATAGCGAAACTGTTATTATTTCAATCGCATAAACTGTAAAACCTTTAACTGTTATACCTTGATATCCATCGTTATTGATTTAGTAAAAACAAATATTTGTACGACCTACAAGTATTTGTTCCGAGTCTGGGTGTTTTTCTATCTAAAATATGTATGTATTTACAAAAAAAAAAAAAATGTATATAAGTAGTTTATCAGCCATCTCGTTACCATAACACAAGCATTAGGTTGCTTAGCTTGGAACTAGATGGCGTTGTGTGAAATGTCCAAGGATATTTATTTATTTATATGATTGATTAGCGCAGAATGAGTCGTACAATTGTTTCTCCTCACAATGTGCGACGAATTAATTATTGAAACGCATTTACCGGAACATACCTGTTCTTGCAGTATCATTAAAACCATTGTGTTATGTACAATAGGATTTTTTATCTGTTGTTGTTATTGATATGTCAATCAAGCAAGTCGTAGACATATTCGTCATAGTTTGTATCGCCTTTAAAAACAATCGCTTGAAAATCATAAAATCATAACCATCACCGTATAGGGTGTCTCAGAAAAGTTTGGTCAAAATTGAGGGTGCGGTTCAGACCATCAAACTGAACAACTTTCTACATAGGACCAACATCGTAACCGTGAAAAAATAATCAGTCGTCCCATACAAAACTTCAATACCTACTCGACCCAAATGTATGGGACGACTGATAATTTTATCGCGATCACGATGTTGGTCCTATGGAGAAAGTTGTTCAGTTTGATGGTCTATCTATACCTCTGCGTAACCCTTCGGTGATTACAGGAGTTATTTTGTATTATTTTCTAAAAACACGTTTTTTTCTCTTTCCAGTCATTAGCAGCAGCGGCATGCTTCTTCTACTCATCGAAGGCCCTCCTATCAGTACAACTGACGATCCTCGGCATCCTAGCGACACTGGGCACGGCGTGCTTCGTGCGCGTGGAGTGGGGGGCGCGGGCCCGCGCACGCGAGCTCGCGCTCGATGCCGATGACAAGAGCTCGCCCACCACGCATGCGCTCGCGGACAACGCGCTGCACTATGACTGAGAGGTAGAACTGGCTGAGTTTTAAGTGGTTTTAGGGAGAGGATTACTCTATAACGGAAAACTTAATTTCCAAAATCACCCTTATTGCTATGAAATAAAGGGACTGTCAAAGTTAAATTGCTACCATAGACGGTGCGGATCTCATATGGATTTTTGGCTTTTCGTGTTTGAAAGAGGTTGTTCTGATCGGGTTTGACGCAGAATGTGCACTTCCCAAAATGTGCACTTGACGCAAAATGTGCACTACGCATAATGTGCACTTCGCAAAATGTGCACTTCTCAAAATAGCACTTCTCAAAATGAGCACTTCTTAAAATGAGCACTTCTCAAAATGAGCACATCTCAAAATGAATGTGAATTTTATCACAATGACTCAAAATGAGTGTGAATTTTATCACAAGGGGTCAAAATAAAAACCGTTTGCTTACAATTTTTTTTTATTATTTTGCACGATTTTTAACACGACAAAAGTAGTTTCTTTGAAAAATTAATGGCTGGAGTACTTATATTACCTTATTATTACCTATGTGTATAGCTGATGTGTACTGAAAATACATAATTAAACATTTCCTGAACGTGATTACTTTTTACAAAGAAACTACTGTTATCGTGTTAAAAATTGTGCAAAACAATTTAAAAAAAAATGTAAGCAAACGGTTTTTATTTTGACCCCTTGTGATAAAATTCACACTCATTTTGAGATGTGCTCATTTTGAGAAATGCTCCTTTTGAGAAGTGCTATTTTGAGAAGTGCACATTTTGCGAAGTGCACATTATGCGAAGTGCACATTTTGCGAAGTGCACATTTTGCGTCAAACTCTTCTGATGTTATCTTTGTGAGTGCAACTCGAATATAATTGTTTAACAACACAAACTGCACTGCATGTACTGATAATATTTTGAAAAGTTGAAAGAGGAATTTATGATACAGTGTTTTATCTCACGAAGCGACACGCGCTGTACTTGTGTTTACCAAGTGTAGAACCACGCTGTGAATGTGTGCGTGAAGACGAGTAGCGTAGCACATTATAACACACACACACACTTCCGACTTCGCCATTGTCTGGGACGGTACCGAGAGCTCCTACTACAAATATTCACAGCGTGTGTGTATACTTGGTAAACACAAGTAAAGTGCGCGTCGCTGCGTGAGATAAAAATACTGTGACTTGAAGAATAGAGTAACTCCTTCACGTTTCTAAAATCATTTAAACTTCAGCGTGTGTAATATGTGACGGCAAATCGGGCAGCCCTAGGCAGCCTTAGTAAAGAAGTGTAAATAAGAGTAAAGCTTATTAAATTTTAAGGAAAAATGTTATAGAAATAAAACTTGAACAATTCTGAATTATGATAACGCGTAGTTGTTTTTTGTTAGATGTAAAAGAATTGTCGATGCGCCTGAATGTTTTAAACTTTGTTGGAATTTGTTATGTTTTGAATATCGAATTGTACAAGCGCAGTGACGATTTATCGCCTTTAGTACAGCCACGCTGCGGTAAGCGAGAACTTAAATTAATTATTAATTAATTAATTGGTGTATACATACTGATATTGACTTCTCCTAAATAGTATTTGAATAACATTCCTTAAAAAAAATTGGTTTTAGGAAACAAAATTACTCAGGATTTGATGACTATGTGTAGATTGCTTTTATTAGGTGTTAATTTTCTTTGTAAAACTGTCAACGAAAAAAACCAATGAGAATGACGGTGAACTCCCAATATTGGCTGTGTCATATAAATCTCCAGATTGATATTGAGGTACTCGCACAATAATGGCCTGTGCACACTAGAGACATTTTAGTCGGGCGATAGTTCGGTCGGTCAAGCAGTGTGAAGCTTTATCGCAGTTCCCGAATTAACTGATGATGGTGAATGCGCCAGGGTAGCCTTTTTAAGTAAGTTTTTTGCAATTTGCAGGTCAAAATATGATTCGCGACCGTAACAAATATGTATTTACAGAATTATAATCATTAAAGTCATCAATACTAATCTATAAGACCAAGTTACCATATTGAATGGCAATTTATGT
Organism: Cosmia trapezina; assembly: GCA_905163495.3. Taxonomy (NCBI): domain Eukaryota; kingdom Metazoa; phylum Arthropoda; class Insecta; order Lepidoptera; family Noctuidae; genus Cosmia; species Cosmia trapezina. The sequence goes on from LR991030.1 coordinate 9,574,424, forward strand.
ATATAAAAAAAAGAAATGAAAAAATATTTAAATAAATTTTAAATCGTAAGTATAAAAACAATTAAGTTTGTTGACAGTAAAAAAAAATTGAATGACTATTTCATGAAATCATGACATTTGAGAGCAATTCTAATGATTATAATTCAGACTAATATTTGAATCAACATACAGCCGGACACTGGCCTGCAAATAGCAAAAAACTTAAGAATATTTGAATTTCGCGGAATTCCCACTTAAAATCGGGCTAAAATACTCCCGGTAAACGATACCGACCAAACTATCGATCGACTATATCTCTAGTCTGTGTTGGACCTATTATTTTATGAATAATGTTTTATTACTCATGGCACAGATTAATACAGATGGGACACTCCGCAGTTTAGGTATGAAGCTACAAGTACGCGGCGGGCCGCCTACGCGGGGCTAATTCAGTAGGTCAGAAGGTATAAATAAGAGTTACGCGATAGAAAGATAGGCAACTTGTAGTTGAATATAACTGTAGGTAATAAGCGTTGTGCGACCTGAATTGCACTTTATTGTGTCGTAGCAAGAGTCGCTTTTTATTTAAATGGTTTTGCGGAGTGTCCCATCTATATTAATCTGTGCTCATGGCATCATTAGCACAATATAAATGTGGACAGTATAGTTTTTTAAGCAAAATACAGTAAGCTTTAAAGTGACAAATGATAATGATTTATACATTATTGTTAAAAGTTACACATTGAATGAAACAGGGAATAATTTATTGTTTTGTATCCACATTTTATACTTCAAAAGTTCATTAAAATCATTTGATTTCATCAATTACTTACGTGATTAGAAACTATATATTATATTATATTGATGTATGGACGACGAAGTGTGGTGCTCTACTCATAATACTGTGAGTGTAAAAAGTGTATAAATATTTTTGTATAGAAAGTAATATATAATGTAGAAGAAAGATAAAATATTGTTTAAGGACTTCTAGTCACAAAACTTGAGGTTTTCTAAATGAAATCATGGAATTTTAAAATGAACTATTGTATATCTAAAGTGAAACATTCCTTGTATATTTTCTATTTTAATTTAGTTTTATATTTGTTATTTTATTTTCATGCTTTTAATTTAACATTCCTGTCTGTTTGAACGCCTATTTAAAATTAATAGTATTTCACTGCTGATGTTACTATCTAGTCTTATTTTCATATTCTAAAATAACAATTGACTATACTTGTAAGCTGTTTATGGAATAGTATTGAAAATAAATATTTTAATAACATAATATTAACTGGCGGTTTCATATTTATTTTATACAGTGCAAACAGTGGCAATCTTTTAAGGGGTCATTGTACTCATCATTATGAACAACTTTTACTGTGAGACCAAACCTGAAATCGCGAAAAAAATCAGCTGTTCATCACATTTTGACGAATTATGCGAACATAAATGTACTGAACAGCTGATTTTTTTTTCGTGATTTCAGGTTTGGTCCCACAATCAAAGTTGTTCATAATGATGAGTACAATGACCCCTTAAAAGATTGCCACTGTTTACACTTACACCCTGTATTATTTTTCACCTGAACCTGGAACTGTAGCCTTGCCTTGTGCATGGTAATGTCACAGCCAACTGATTGAATTAGTAGTTTGGTCAACCGCCTAGCCATTTTACTAAACGCCGCCATTCAATCAACGGCCTCAATGATTCAGCCGATTCGTCTACTACACCATTTAATGAACTGGCTGGCTGATGCTTAGGCCATTTATACAATAGGGCCATGAAATAGGGTAATTCGGTAGGTCATTTAGAACACAGTTCTTGAGAAAAACAAATTATTGTAACTTAACCTCAAAACACTTTATACTTGCTTTTGCAACGTCTCCGGCGCTGCGTGAAGTGCAACCCCTTCGCCCTTACGTAATAAAAGTTGTCACAGCGGGCGGGGGCTGCCCTCCTTTCGCGCCTCCGGATTTTTATAGACGCTCTAGGGTTAGCAGCCAAACTAGGTAGGTACGTAGAGTCGGGGTGCACCGATCCGGTTTTGCGTAAACGCATTTAAACTGTGAGAAATACCAGAACTTAATATTGTGGCTTGTCGACGCCATATTGATGTGGATTTCAGCGCCAGGTGGAAGAAAATGTAAATAAGTTTTAATGGAATAATGTCTGTGGGCTAGGCAAGTAGTTAAACGCTATCGATCCAAGTAATTAACGTAGCCGTTTGATTGAATGGCTGAATATCATTCAGGCCGTTGATTGAATGGCGGAGTTTAGTGAAATGGCTAGGCGGTTGACCAAACGGCTAAATTAAGCCAGTTGGCTGCGACATATGTATATATTTTTTAAAATCTAATTATTCTACAGGCTGTATCAGAAAGGTGTGGTATAGACCAACAAACTGAACAACTTTGTCCATAGGACCAACATCGTAATCGAGAAAAAATTATAACCCATCCCATACATTTGGGTCGAGTAGTATTGAAGCTTTGTGCAGGACAGTTGATAATTTTTTCTCTACTACGATGTTGGTGCCATTGAGAAAGTTGTTCAGTTTGTACCAAATCCTTTCATTAGACCACACCTTCCTGATACCCCTGTATATTCTATTCAAGTGACCAATACTTACTCTCAAATGGAATGGGAACTGGAATGGAATGGGAATAATAATTTCGAAAAGCTTTTGTCTCCTCACTTTCACATTTTGGATGGAATAAAATTGTGGGATTGCTCTTTTCAAATTATCCTTGACCAAATAGGATTTACAAACAAAACAATCAGTAAACTTGACTACTATTTACTTTACAGCAACAAATATAATAAATAACAAATATTAATACCTATCACTATTTACTGGTACTGTCACTATCTTCCCCACCAAGTTTAAAGTCCATAGGTTTATCGTAGCCCATCATTTTGGCATAATGCAGGGGATCTGAGAAATGCCTTGCTTCCACAAAGAGAGGTGTTCCTTTTGCTTTCATTGTGGTGAACGCACCAGGAATATCAGGCACCTCTACGTCTTCCACTTTGAAGTCAAGCTGAAAATGAATACACTTGTTAGTATTTGATTAAACAAAATATGTTACCTACAATAAGGCCTATGTCCAGCTCCTACTGAATGCTGATGATGATGTTTCTAAAAATTGCTACTGGTACACAAAACCAATATATCTTCAAATCCGTAGTTAGTAGTATAATACTATGATGAATAAACACAATAATTTTATGAATTAATTTTTCATTATAACGCTTAATGATTTATCTTTCCTAAAAGGTCTATAAGTAAAAGGAATACTGCACCAGTTATTAAGCCTCATTGAGTCTTGAGGAAAGGGGCCTGCTTTTAACTTTAGTTCATAATCACCAGCCGAGCCATTGAGCCATTTTCCTAAGTTGGGATCGGTTTTTATTATAAATCATCATCAGCTGCCTTGACTTTACCCAACTATGTTACGGACTGAATGATAATAATTACAGTTTCTCACAGAAAGACGTTTTGCCAGTATTTCTACATGTGCAGCCTATGGGTTAGACATATGCAGAGGGCCTATAACATTCTTCACATACAGTATAATAACACCCTTTAAGGGCGCTGTTCGGGCTCCTGCGGTTCTGTAGCATGTCGGGCATGTTTGTTGAAGCAGATAGATAGGTTTCAAGCTATCAGGCAAAAAGAACAGCATCCCCGATGCGAAGGATTCGAGAGCACCAACAGCATTTTAAAGGTGATAGTGGATAAGCCCGATTGCCCTTTCCTGGGGCACTGAACCTGTATGCACTGCTGCAGGTCTGGTGCCACAGGAAGCGGACATAGTTATAGGTTTTTGAATTCGTTTTATTTTATTTTAACCCTTTAACCGCTTACGTCGGATTAATCCGACAAATATTTTCGTGTCCATTTCGCCAAGGTCGTATATTTACGACCAAATACCACAGCTCCTATAATCTGTTTTTTTTAATTTCGATAAGCTGTATTCTATCAAAAAGATTTTTTAATTTTCTGTGCTTGGCGCTGGGGGCACGACAACTGATATGAAGTCTGGCGGTTAAAAGGTTAATGAGATATTTTACTAACATAATTTTATAAGTGTTACTAACAATATGAATCATTTGTTTGATTTAAATAAATAAATAAAAATAAGAACAATGGCAATACTTCCACCTAGAACCTCACATTCGGCAATAGTTACTTAATGCCAATACCAGAGCAAACTAATAGGGAATTTGTTCAAACAAAACTATACACACCCGTTTTTTCGCTAGGAAGAAATTTATAGTGGTAGCAGTATATGTAGATGTTGCAGGGTCATAGTGTATTTCTGTCACATATTTCTTTGTTATCACATGAAGTAATAAAGGCGTTACGAATGTGAAGAAGCCCACTACAGAGCAAAGTGCTACGATTAGTGAAGTACTGCCTATAGTTGCCGCCTCTCGGATGATTATAGGTTGTGCCAGCAACCCGGCCGCACTAGAACTCAGCGAGAACACTTTCACACCCTTTATCTGCGGCGTTAGGGGTCCATAATATATACACTCCAACTTGTTATCATCATCTTTCAATTTTACTGAATAGTTCCTGCATAATACACCGGTACAGCTGCTGATTGATTTTAATTTCGAGGTTATCTGTTTGTGAGTGAGAGGTTTGATTAAAACCCTACTATGGTTGAACGTACTTTGTACACAGAAACGCAACATTTTGCCTTATATTTTACTTTATTCGTTTATAAATGTAACGGCAAATCGAAAAACCAAATCCATTGAATGCTTATTCAATGTAGATTTTACAATCGACCAATCGACGTATTTTTTCAGAATTGTGATTGTGACAGTGACAGTGACAAGACAAAAACAATAACAGTAAAGTAAGGTAAGTACAAATGCCAGATGTCAGATTGACGGTTAGTTTTAAGTTCAGAAACCAAGAGTTTTAGTTGGAAAAACATAAATAAAAAAAAACTTAAGTTCCATGTAGGCCTGACAAATCCATTTCAACGAGCGGTATGGCACCGAAGGGGCACTACTATTAGAATAATAATTAAAAAAAAACTCGAATGTTTAAAATTATCTACCGTATAAGTTCCCTAGGCCGTAGCCAGATAAGTCCAGAGGTGACGAAACAGGCCATAAGAAACTTAATGCAACTTTAGTTAGTAATTTAACTTATATGTAAATGTCTTCTTCAACCTTTATTTTCACATTTTTATGCCACATTCATGCTCTGCCGTTTCACAGTAAAGCATGTCTTGTCGGGCAGTTGTCAACGTCGTAGCAAATACCGGTCTCCATGTCCAGCACCATAGAATCAGGACAGTCACACCTCGAGAATCCACAGACAGTTCCAACTAGCATCTGCTCAGGATGTTCGCAAGTTCTTTGAGCTGGCCAGTATGATTGCGAGCAGTTGCTTGTTTTTTTAACCATCCATTCTGGACAACTCTCCACACCTAGAATTCAACATAATAATTTTATTAGACGACAGATAAACAAAATAAATTTTTAAATACCTAAGTATTTGATATTATATTTTACTATAGACTAATAATCTATACGTATAGTCTAAATACGTGTTAATTATACACTACTATTAATAAAGCTGAAGAGTTTGTTCATTTGCTTGTATGTTTGAACGCGCTAATCTCTGAAACTGCCAGTCGGATTTGGATAATTCTTTTTGCATTTGATAGCCCAATTCTTGAGGAAGGCTATAGGCTATTTAACATCACGCTAGGACCCACATGAGTCGAGAAAAAAGAAATAAATGTCAAAAAGAACGCTAAGCAATAACGAAGTCAGTAATAGCGCGGGCAGAGCGATGCGATGCGACGGGCGGGGTGGGCCGGGGAACAAGAAATTTCACGCCGACGAAGTCGCGGTCAGAAGCTAGTTAGTATAGATTTAGACGGTTTATTAGTAGACACTAACATGTAGGTAACCGAAAGCACAATAAATATTATGGACAGTAAGGAAACTACGTACTTACTACAAACGGTCGAAACGGCACACTCAACAAGACGCGCGCACCGACGCGATGCGTCGGACGAGGGCCCAGGCGATAGTCGCGGTCTCAGTAGGTTGTATATTATTACTGTGGCATAGAGGGCCTGCGCGCACTGCCGTGCGGTGGAATGCGTTGCGTTAGTTCTGCAGCACCGGCGGTGCCTACGGTGACTAAAACTTTTGCGTTTTTCTCACCGTGCGCGCACTTTAAAGACATTCCATACTTCACAGATTATGCGTTAGAAAAACGCACGGCAGTGCTCGCACGGCCTTAGGGGACTCGGGCCTCGTCGCTTGTACGTTAGGTCACGAAGTAAAAATGATCCAACCACGGTTCCAACGCTAGAGTATTCTAATGATCGTCTAACGCTAATCGTTCGTCGAAGCATTTATCTTACAGACATGGACAAATACACGGTGCTTAATGAAAGTACTGTTTAGATTGTTATGTGTCTTAATACTGGTAGGTAGGTACATACATGGGTAGTTGAATAGGTATTAGGTAGGTAACTTGATTTAAAAGGGTAAACATGGAATTTTTTGCCCCTTCTTCTTCATATGAATAGGACAGTTTGGAATGGAGCGAGAAAGTTGGCTAGTTCCTTGGCCATTCAAATTGTAAATGCAATTTTACTGTGTGTAAACGTGTAAGTAAGTTTGAATAGATAACATACTTACATGTATTATTGTGCCACAGGCAATGTATAGTCGACGACTGAGCATAGGACGAAACGACACTTACTCCAAACATGAATAAAGTCCACTTGATCATTATGACTAGTTAGACCTGCTAACAGAGTAGGTGCGCCGCTGTACTAATTGCTTTTATATATCAGAAGCGTTGTTAACATTACCACTGACACTGATTGTGTTTATAACACTGACAAATCGAACAATGCTATTCGAGGGTTGTACAATAGCCCTTTGTCCATTTAGCATCTTTAGACAATGAATGAGTTCAACCGTATTGTAAAAATAAAGATCAGTGGCAGACTATATAAACCCGTCTGAGGCACGGGATGGCAAAACTTAAAGAGTCTCCTCGTCCCCGTCTCGGTTCGCATAAAATTTGAGAAGCTAGCTAGGATGTAAGAGCGAGCAAAGCGAAGCGAGCTCGAAAATTAAAGCAACTCGCCTTGGAAAGGTTAGTTAGTCTTAGTGAGCTGGGGAACTTGAGGCACCCCGACCGACATGGACAGATTATCAGGTTCCTTTACCATTCAATGAAGTCTGTTGCTTTTTGTGCCAAATGAATTTTGTTGCCTTATGCAAAAGAGCCTCAGAATTGGGAGAATGTAGGATGCAAGAGCCAGCGAAGATAGCTCGAATATTTTAGCACACTGCCTTGGAAAGGTTAGGTTTTCTTTTGACCATTCATACAGGAATAGGATAATTACTTATAAGTACTTTTAATTATGCAGAAAAGCGAAAACGCAGGATGCAAGAGCAACCGAAGCTAATTCGAAAATGTTTGCACCTTGTCTCGGCTAGCTTATATTGCCTTTTGAACATTTAGGTAAACAGAAATAGGAGTTACTTTAGATCTGCAGAAAAGTTTGAGAGTTTAGGATGCAAGAGCGAGTGAAGCGAGCCCGAAAATAACACACTACGTTTATATTTTGCATACGTAGGGGGCCTCCAACTACAAACTGCCTTTTTAACAGACGAAAAAAAAGGAGGAGGTTCTCAAGTATGACCACGCATCACTATTTACAGAATTGTAAGATTTGAAAGATTCTTGTTTTATTTAAGAGGGGTATACCCAGTATTATACCCATGGTATACCTCGAAGTTGGTCCCTTGTTTTATTAACTTTGATGCGGTAGTTTTGACATTGGAAATGTTTTTTCGATCACTGGGGGCTCATAAGAGGGAGGAATCATAATAGGATATAGTACATTATGATATAAGTGCGGTAAGTTGAAAATGACAACCGAGGCGATATTGCTAGCCCGAGCCGTAGGCGAGGGCTACAAGAAAGCAGAGGCTGTAATTATCAAAGCGCACGTATGTCATACGACGTTTTATATAACATATTTGCGAGGAAATAAATAAAACTCGGACTTTCTTAAACGAATAAATCTTTAAAAACCATTGATATAAAAAGTAATAATAGGTCTTTACCTATGAAATTGCCGTTTTGTATGAAAAAATTTAAACGAATTTTTTTCATGTATTTTTTATTTGTATTAATCGAAGTAATCACCCATGCAATCAATGCATCTTTGCCAACGCAGTGGCTGTTTATTGATGCCCTTCTTAAAGAAATCAGCTGGTCGGGAGGCAACAAATTCTTCAAAGGCATTTTGTACTGCCTCTCGGGTATTGAATTTTTTCCCGCCAAGAAGTTATCCAAATTCTGGAAAAAGTAGTAGTCTGTAGGCGCAAGGTCTGGTGAGTAGGGCGGATGACGGAGAGCTTCCAACCCAAGTTCTTGCAACTTGGAGACCGTCTGCTGTGCAGTATGAGGTCGCGCGTTGTCGTGCAGGAGCAGTGGAGACGAGCGATTGACCAATGCTGGTTGGAGATGTGCCAGCTTCTCCATCATTGTGTTCAGTTCTTCACAGTACACATCTGCAGTAATGCTCACCCCGTTTGGTAAGAAGCTGTGATGAATCACACCGGCGCTAGACCACCAAACAGTGACCATCACTTTTCTAGGGGTAAGTTTTCGTTTAGGGCATTGTTTAGGTGCTGAACCAGGATCCAACCAACTTGCTGAGCGCTTGCGGTTATCAAACAGAATCCATTTTTCATTGCAGGTAACAATGCGGTTCAAAATTCCTTCATTTGTGTGTCTGTTGAGCAGTGCAAGGCACGTCTCGACGCGTACTTCACGCTGGCGATCATTGAGTTCGTGGGGCACCCATTTGTCAAGCTTTTTTACCTTGCCAATTTGACGCAAATGGACCAATATTGTTTTGACGCTAACGTCGAAAGCTGCTGCTAACTCAGCCGTAGATTGTGTATCATCAGCTTCCACAATCGCCTTTAATTCGTAATTGTCGACCAAAGTCTTCGGACGACCGCGAGGTTCATTTTACAGGTCGAAATTTCCAGAACGGAAGCGAGCAAACCAATAGCAGGTGGTGCGTTGGTTTGTAGTGTTAGCTCCGTAAACGTCGTTGATGTTGCGTGCCGCTTGTGCCGCGTTGCTGCCACGACGGTACTCATATTCCATTATTACTCGAATTTTTAACGTATCCATGATGACGAAAAAGATTGAAATGCGATGAAAATGTAACACTAATCAATAAACAAATGACTACTTTTGGAAAAAAAAATCCATGTTTTTAAAATAAAATTAATTTGAAATTAGAATTCTTAGCCAAACAAAAATTATTTTGATTTGAAATGGCCAGTACTACAGAACGGCAATTTCATAGGTAAAGACCTAATATAAGTCAATGTTAAAAACACACTTTCTGAAAATGAATTTGGATCTTTGCTTGTTTTCCATAAGATGAAATTTTGATCGCTTGTAAGTATCTATCGGTCGATTTTTCAGGCAAGAGGCTTAGAGTAGCCTTTTTCGCTGCCTCTGAGACTTCTGGCGGTGTCGAATTAATACATTCATCATTACTTGACGACATTTTCAAATAAAAACAATACAGCGAAAAGAAAAAGCGCGCGGAATAATTTTTAAAATTAAAGAATTTTAATGTTTATTTTTTTATATTTTAAAGTTAATTTTATTCATAAAATGTTGACTACTTTTCTGACATAAAAACTCTTTGCTAAGATTTAAAAAGTACCGTTCGTTTTAGACGGAGCATCTTGATAAACCTTACGTTTTACCTTACTAAAAAGAAACCCGTGCGTGGGGTTTTACATTACAATAATTACGCACAAGTACGTAATGACATACATTACGATATTGAAATTCGTAAAATAAGAGACCCTTTACGAGCAAATGTGTTATAAATGAATATTTATGAACCCAAAAATATGACCATATTATAAAGAGACATTTTCTTTATTTTTCAAAAAAATATTTGAATACTTAATTTAATTTTACTTTTTTTACATTGTAGACTTCGTTAAGTAATACATAACTTAGAAATAACGGAAATATGTGTCGCACTTTTCTTGAAAATATGGCCCATAATACCGGGGGGCCTAAAACGGCCACATTAAGCAATTCCTTTAAAAGCGATTCATTTCCTGAATTCCCAGCAATTTATTATGATTGTGCTATTTCACGACGAAAAAACTGTTGGATTTTCAACTCCCGGCGCTAAGGAGAGCGTTGAAAATGCAGTGCGCGAAAAAAAATCGCTGCGACTTTTTTACGTCCGTGCGAACGTCGGCTTATTGCTTGCTTAGTACATTGACCACGCCTCATCATTGGTTTATTACTCATTTTTGCGTCAAAGTAAGATAAGGGGTCGATTCAGACGATTGATCGGCCTAAACAAGCACAAGTGAATGGTGACAATGCGGCTATCTACCAGCCGAACAAACACCGCCTATTGATTTAGTTTATCTGTTCGCAAACAACACACGCGCGCCCTCAAGCACGGACGACGCGACGCCGACGTGCCTTGAACGATATACCATAAAGAGTATAAAAGAGACCGTTTAACCAAACCCCAAGATAAATCTTTCACTTTCTTGTAAGTCATATTCCTCGCTTATCTTCCGCCAAACACCCGCAAAAAGCGTGATTCTGGGTACCGATAAGGATCTGCGTATAATAACTTCATTTTATTTGAGTTCATGGAAAAAATAAAACGCAGCTAAAATACAGAGTAGACAATTATTTAGCCATTAATTGCTAGTATTGCGATGGGCTGAATTTACACCGAATGCTTAGGCCCGTTTAAAAAAATAGAGGTTGTGCCAACTCATGGAGTCGTGGCCACAAAAGGGCATTGGGTAATTATAACTTTCAAAATGATGTATATCTTATAATGTATTTTAACTTAATGGTTATTAAATTAATACGTATAGATAGATACATAATTATGTATATAGGTACTTACCTGTTGCCTATCTTCTACTTGGAGCTACCTGTGATGATACGGTATAATATTGAAGTTTTGCAACTTATGATTAATAGCCCTTAATAAGGTACCTACATAGAAATATAAAAAACCGGCCAAGTGCGTGTCGGACCACGCACAATGAAGGGTTCCGTAGTTGAAAAGAATTTATCCCAAAGACAAACTTGAAAAACATCTTCTTGATATAAGTAGGTACGTCAAGGAAAATTCTCCAACTGCATATGTACCTATTCGCAAAAAGCTATTCTTAAACATCACGCCTTGTTTCCTCGAAGGGTAGGGCAGAGGTGTACCTATAGTACACCCATATTTTGCTAGAAAAAGAAAACTAAAAACTATTTTTTTATGTGATAAAACTACAAATAATAAATTTTCAGACTTTTTCTGCATAAATGGCCGTATTTTTTTATTGCGTTGACTTAGAAACTTGATTTTTTTTTAACTCTAAGGGACTTACGTATTTGATATTAATTAACTTGATACCTCCACGCGTTCCTGAGAAACAGGGCCTTGACAGATGACATAGGTACTTAAAAATATTTTTTTATGTCATAAAATTATAAATTACCAATTTTCGGACTTTTTCCATGACTTGTACTGTAAGACCTTGGTTCTTACCAACTTTCATGATTCTAGGTCAAAGCCCAAAGGCAAGCCATAAACGTTTTGATTTTCATGCGAACATTAAAATATGTCGCTTATATTATGGCCGTATTTTTTTATTGCGTAGAAGCTTGATTTTTTTAGAACTCGAAAGAGACCATAGACTTAAGTACGTATTTGACATTAATTTCAACTTGATACCTCCACGCGTTCCTGAGAAAAAGGGTCTTGACCGACAGACAGACAGACCGACGGACAACGAAGTGATCCTAGGGTTCCGTTTTTTCCTTTTCAGGTACGGAACCCTTAAAACGGATATCTATGGGGTACCTACGACTGACTCCTTCTCGCATCCAAAATCTATCACTATTGCTATAAGCTAAGAGTAGTAAGGTACAGTCGAATTCATAAATATATGGCCCTTTCAGGCTTTAAAAATTTATGAACGTCATAAAAGTTCATAATGTTGTGACTACTATAAGCATAATTTTTGTGGTCAAGATTTAGATTAATTAATATGTGACTGCTTTTCTCAGTAACATGTAGGTTGTAGTATACAACGTGTAACGTTAAATGCGCAAAACCTCTTAAGGGGTCATTGTACTCATTATTATGAACAACTTTTAGTATGGGACCAAACCTGAAATCGCGAAAAAAAAATCAGCTGTTCAGTACATTTTGACGAATTATGCGAACAGAAATGTACTGAACAGCTGATTTTTTTTTCGCGATTTCAGGTTTGGTCCCATAGTAAAAGTTGTTCATAATGAAGAGGTTTTGTGCATTTAACGTTACACGTTGTATAGCCAAAGGAAAAGTCGAAAAACAAAAACAAAAGCAGTCACAATATATTAATGAATCTAAATCTTGACCATAATTGAATGATGCTTACAGTCAACTTACAGTTGTCACAATATTATGAACTTTTTTGACGTCGTATATTTTTGAAGTCATATAGGGCCAATATATTAATGAACTCGACTGTACCTAGGTATTAAAACCTCGTAACTCGCAAGTTTCAGGGATACGTAGCGTCTTTCATAGTTTTAGGTGAAAAAAAAAATAAAATCCTGTCTATAATCTCATTTCTATAATACTTCAAATGTGCAAATAATACCACGGCGACTTTTAAAATTCAAAGTACTCCAAAAGCTAACCTCGTAGATAATACGGTAAACCTTTCCCGCCAATTCAGAAAGCCCTGTAAAAGCTTTTAGTCTTATTCGAAACCGATTTCTAACTTAGAGCTCACGACATAAAGTTCAAATTCCAATAATGTTTGACGCAATATCAGAGAAGGATATAATATATTTTTGTCTCACTCTAATAATATGTTATTATATCCATCTCTTTTACTCGCTGCAGTAAACGAGCGTCAAAGAGGTGTTGTCTCTGTCTGTCGGTAGTTCGGTAGGGTACTTTAGAGATTAGTTTAGTAGAGTTTCTGAGTTGGTGAAGTACTGTCGCTTGTTGCAATCGCGGTGCAAGTTTGTTTACTTTTGTAAAATAACCGAATAACTATGGAACTGACTTATGGATTGTTCTAAAGTGATGTGATTGGAGCAGTGATACTTCTTGCTGTTATTGTAATATAATTTTCGTTAAAATGGAGACGAGGCGATTATTTTGGACTGTATTTTTGGGAGTTTTATGCAGAGCGGAGGCGGGGATGATGGGCGATCAGTGCGACTGGACTGGCAGGTATGTTGATGTCGAAAGCTCTATTGTTTGGCATACTTTTTATTCACCAATTTGAATAGAGAATCAATTTTAGTAGGTACCTCATACTCATTAATTAAATTAGACATAGGTAAATGCTTCTGTTGTTGTTATTTGCTTGTAGGTAATTTGTTTTTAAAACATGGTAAGTTTGTTTTTTTGATTGGTTTAGAAATATCTATTTGTCTAGGTACCTTAACAGTACCTAAACTGTGTGATGTCAATACTAGCTTTTGTTATATTAGCAGTGCAGCTATCCAAACTTAACTAGTTAAGGCGAAAGCGCCAGGGTAGCCCGCGAAATTCAAAATTTCTTACGTTTTTTGCAATTTGTAGGTCAGTTTGAGCTTGTATGTTGATTAAAATATGATTCGCGGCCGTAGCTAATATGGCTTTACAGAATTATAATCATTAGAATCAGCAATACAGCTCCATAAGTTAGCATTTACCTCAAACCTCATGATTTCATGAAATCGCTAGATTTGAGATAAATGCTAACTTATGGAGTTGTATTGCTGATTCTAATGATTATAATTCTGTAAAGCCATATTAGCTACGGCCGCGAATCATATTTACCTCACACTGACCTACAAATTGCAAAAAACGTAAGAAATTTTGAATTTCGCGGGCTACCCTGGCGCATCAACCTTAAGTACGTAGGTATACATAATATTAAGTTGCCTACCTATTAGGTTCGGATAATGGTTACTTTGCTAGTTATATATACATAGGTAGGTACCTAACTAGGTACCTTACCTACTACCCACTAAGGCCCAATTCACATTGCCGCGGAACGGAATGGAAGCGAATTTTTGGAACGTAATTGTGTAAAGCATAATGAACTTTATGCCAATTGATTAACGTACAAACTAACGGAATGGAAGCGAATTTTTGGAACGTAATTGTGTAAAGCATAATGAACTTTATGCCAATTGATTAACGTACAAACTAGATTCGAGCTGCTAGCTGCGGGAATTCCCGAAAAAGTGCGAGAATTCTTCGGAAGACGCGCGACTTTTTTCTGCACTTATCTAGTTTGTACGTTACACAATTGACATAAAGTTCATAAATAATAATAATAAATAAATATCCTTGGACATTTCACACAACGCCATCTAGTCCCAAGCTAAGCAACCTAATGCTTGTGTTATGGTAACGAGATGGCTGATAAACTACTTATATACATTTTTTTTTGTAAATACATACATATTATAGATAGAAAAACACCCAGACTCGGAACAAATACTTGTAGGTCGTACAAATATTTGTTCCGTGCGGGAATCGAACCCGTGACATGCTGCGCAGCAGTCAATCGCTCAACCACTGCGCCAACCAATTATGATTTGACCCAACTTCATGACAAAAATTCGCTTTCATTCCGTTCCGCGGCAATGTAAATTGAGCCTTAGTGCCCAAATTATGTAAACTAGGTAGGTAGGCACCTACCTTAATCTACTTGTTCACACAATATCACAACTACTTACCACTTTATTGCAGGTGTGCATAATTATAATGTTCTACTTCGAACAATGTACACTCCTTTGCAAAAAAAACGGGCGGTTTGGATTTTTCTACATTTTTGGTAATCATTTAGTTCTAAAGAGGTTTTAATAGCCAAACTATGTTACTGGCACTTAATAAAGAGTCTGGGTATGAAAAAAAAGTTAATTTCAAATTCGAAACTGTTGTTTTTAAAAATAATAATCCCTTTTTCAGTTTGTGAGTTTTTACTTACTATTCGCGGGTTTGCGGTTAAAAGGTTATCAGTCAACTAAAACTAACTTCTCGTTATTTTTTTTAGAATAATTTATGTTTGTCGGATAATCCTGCCTTATTGTGACTTAAAACAGATATGTTTGTGTCGATTGTAATGGCAGAAAAAGCAATAAGAGCTAGTAAAATTATAGCGCTGCTGGAAGTGGAGTGTAGCCAATGTTACGGCTCTCAGCGGTTAAACGTGAGTCGTTCCACCGTCCAAAGAACCTGGACTCGATACCAAGAGACAGGTTCCGTTCAAAGAAGGCAAGGTTCGGGGAGAAAACTTTGCACACAACCACGAGACGACCGCTTTTTAGTGACTCAGGCGCTGAGGAGCCGCAAATGCAGTTACATAGACCTCAAAAGAAACCTTGAAGAGGTACGAAGAGCACAAGTTAGCCTATGGACAGTGAGGAGGACGCTTTTAGCGGTTGATATACGCAGTCGACGACCAGCGCGGGCCCCCAAGTTACTCCGTGAGCACCGGATTGCTCGACTGAGGTTCACTAGAAATTGTCTATATTGGACAATAGGTAACTGGAGTAGCGTACTCTTCTCCGATGAGGCTCGAATTTGTCTGAATGGTGAGGACTGACGTCGGCGAGTGTTACGAAGACCAGGGGAACGCTATGACGACGTGTGTTTTGAAGAAATCTCCCCTTATGGTGGAAGGTCCGTTATGTTTTGGGCGGGCGTAACTTCCAGCTATCGTACCGAGATAGTGTTCATTGAAAATGGCTCACTAAATGCGCAAAGGTACATAACAGGAATAATTTGTCAACATGCACAGCCCGCACTGACTGTAATTGGTGAAGATGCCATTTACATGGACGATAATGCTCGGAACCCCCGTTCTGGCGACGTAGATGC
The DNA here is from genome assembly GCA_905163495.3 of Cosmia trapezina. Taxonomy (NCBI): domain Eukaryota; kingdom Metazoa; phylum Arthropoda; class Insecta; order Lepidoptera; family Noctuidae; genus Cosmia; species Cosmia trapezina. The sequence goes on from LR991030.1 coordinate 9,590,365, forward strand.
TTATATGCAAGAGGTCGGTATTCGTCGTCTGGATTGGCTAGCGCGGAGCCCCGACCTTAACCCCATTGAGCACGTCTGGGACCTTCTAAAAAGGCGAGTACGATCTGTGCAATCCCTTCCACAAAACATCAGGGAGCTTAAACGTGTGATTTCGGCTGAGTGGGAACACATTCGACAGGACACCATCAAAAACCTGGTGGAAAGCATTCCAAGACGATTACATGCCGTAATCGCTGCAAGGGGAGGTCATACTCGTTATTAATTTTTAATTTTCAACGTCTTTTTTTTATTAAAATACCATAAAAATACTCGTAGTCTTAATTTAATTATACCCCAAAAAATTTAATTTTAACACGACTCTTTGTTTACATTGACTTAAACACCGATTCCAGGATTTAAGGGTTAAAAACTATATTCCCAATGATAATAAGACATTTCTAGTCATTTATGCTAATGACATATTAAAAATATTAATATTATCCATAGAAAAGCCAATGACTGTAAGGTGCCCGTTTTTTTTGCAAAGTAGTTTATTTAGGTATCAGTGAATCCTACATATCTATACGTAGACACAGTCATTGTGTCAGCCTACCGCAGTGCACTGGTCAAACAGTATTAATCTGTGATGTCGATGTGGTATGATGTAGGGTACCAAGCTATTTCTCACTTCTTGTTAAAAGTTATTTAGGTACCTCCAACCTCCAATTATATAGGTACCTACCTACCTACTACTTACCTACATCTTAGCTCATTATATTTTTATTCAGAAAACAGAATGTAAGAATTCAATAGGTTTGGCGAATTCGCGCGGAATCCAGCTCAATCAGAATATTAACAATCCTGACCTGGGGCGAAACCTCTTGTCTGGGGGCAATTTGCTTAATAAAGCCAAACTTATTTCCATAGCATTTGCGATTGCGTGTCCTATGTTATTAACAGCCTCTTGATGTTATTCAAATGAATCATTCAACGAATGCCACGAGAGCACGACATTTTTATCATAACTACCCACATTATTGGTGCCGCCTGGAGGTAGTGCTTCTTATAATTTGACCGTATATTTTGATGTTATCTCGAAAGACAATATTTTATGAAGCTGCTGTAGGGGACAATTAGTGAAGTAGAGGACTTCTAATATTAATATATTAGCCAGGCTTCTATTATTAGAAGCCTGGCTAATATATCAATATTAGAAGTCAGTGGGACGTTATCGTCCCAACTTGCAGTAAATTTTTTGAGCAACTTTATTTGCAATTAGCTCAAATGCGATTATAGGTACCACCATTGTATCTTGTTAAGGCGAGTATAGTCGTGACATGGCCGTTTTTGAGAGCCTACAGAAAATTCCAGAAAAAATATTATGAAACTTTTGGTATAAGTAGGTACTTAATCTGAGCATTTGAAAATTTTAAGCAACCATGCAAAAAAATATTGTAATAAGGTTGCTTTCAACTTTAAATTCGCTACTGCTTCTAAACTACAAGTGAAATTTTCACGGCTTAGTGACGATAATATTGGTAAGAAATCACGTATCTTACAAATGTGCATTTTTTTATTTAAAATAATAGTCAATTTTTACAAAACGCAACTTTAACAGGGAAGAAAATCGCTAGCGGGTCCGTTTGACGACTTTAAGGGACTACGGGTCGATGACTATACTCACCTTAAAACCCTCGTACCTAGGTACCTTGTAATAACCATAATTACAATACACTGTATACTCTATTAAAAGGAGATAAAGATAAAAGTTCGTCTTGAATCTTCAAGCAATGATTGATCACGATACAATCCAGTGAGCAGCACGGGCTCATTAAGTCTCCCCACTCAAAGTACACTCATAATCGATGTTCCGATGTCAACACGTTACAACATTAAAATAAAATAATTGTTATTGTTAATGGGGCCCGGAAACGATGTCAAATGGGGGCTCGATTACGGAACAAAAATCAACAAGTGGGGTTTCCCTGCAGGGGCGGCGCGGCGTGGGAAACCGAAGTGAAAACTGTTCTCGTCAACCCTTACTTGTATTGTAGTACATTGTACATGACCCTTCCGGCTAAAAGGGTGGCTCGCCCTTGACGTATAATGTACTTTATTGATTTAGAGAGATAGAGTTTCCGATAAATACAATTGGTACAATGTTGTGCAATTGGAAGAAGCCTAATTACCTACATGAACCGAGGATAAGCACAAAATAAGGCGGTGATAAATTATATCACACAAGGAGGAGGAGGAGGTAGGAGCTCGTGGCTAAGTAATATCAGCCGCACGGGTAGATCCATCAGGTTAAGCTACGCTTGCCGGGGTTGGTCCGTGGATGGGTGACCATCTTTATATACCGACAATCCTCCGTGCCCCGGAAAGTCTCTGCTGTCATTCGCAGTCGTTTCGGGTCGTCAGAAGCCCGAAAGTCTGACAACCAGTCTTACCAAGGGGTATCGTATATTACCCAGTAATTGGGTTGTGGAGGTCAGATACGCAGTCGTTCCATATAAAATACTGGTATCAGCTGCATCCGGTTAGACTGGAAGCCGACCCCAACATAGTTGGGAAAAGGCTAGGCAGATTGATTGAAATCATATCACACAATGTGTTACGCTTACGCACGTACTTAGGTCGTGTTGTGTATTGGTACTTGTATAGAAAATGCGTACACCCTGTAACACATAAATATTTTGTTAAAAGTTCGTTATTATGAGAAAGTTTCACCATAACCTCGTTAGCAGGTGAAGTTCTCATCAGATAGTGTTTATTTTTCTAATAAACAAACGATCAGCTAACGATACTTTATATTATACCAGACGAATGAATCTCCATCGTTTTAAGAATAACATGTCGCTATAAACATTACTATTAAAACTGTACTTTTACGACACGACGAAGCGTTAACATTAAACATAGGTATCAATACAAATAATAATAAAAAGAGAAAATATGCGATAATATCTACGTGCGAGAAAGTAAGCACAAAGATTTGCCGCGAAGAAGCTGTCGATGCAGAGACTGCAAAAAGCAAATTGAGTGTCAATGTACCAGCATCACTGTGAACATTGAGGAGCATTCAAGTTCATACATTAATATTTATTAGGGAGGGAGGAGTGAACGGAGGGGCCCGGGATCTGTTTATTATAATATCCTCCTATTATAACGCGTTCGCACGATATGCTCCAATCCAGCTGATTGGTAAATGCTCAACGCCGATTGTAGGAACCCTCCTCTGTATGGAGTATTATCCATATATCTATGGAAATTAAAGTTTGACAATCGGGATGAATATTGAATTTCCTGTAGCTAACCCTATCCGGTTTTAGAGGTTTTAAATAGAAAGAATGCCGAAGTTAATCACAGCCGCATTTAAGTAATCAGTAGGTACAAATCATTGAATGGTTATCAGAGCTTTAACTAAATGTACACGGATTGACCCTCTTACTGACTTCAAATGTGCACTGAATTATAATTGGCTAATTAAAGTGCCCCACGCAAGTGCATCTTAACAACGGATGTGCGTATTGACTGTGACAACTGAATGTCACGAAAAACAAAACCTGGGACGAAGTAACATGCCGCAAAATGTACACTCCAACACCTAATGTTTCACCATTTGTCAAAGTCATGCCTAATGAGAAATTCAAAACTTTAGCCGCCGGGTGTACTCTTTATCAAATATTCCAGGGGTGCCCAAAGCGTTTTATTTCCAAAACACTTTTATCAGGTCTTGAAAAAATAACGTTCAACTAGGTGTGAGACGAAAATTTATCTCAGTGGCGCCTTGCAACACAATAGCCGACTTGACTCTATCTATGGTCATTGTCACTAAATAGTTAAGTGCCCACAGCACAAAAAATTGGCATACAATTATTACTTCAAAATTCCTATTATTTGTTAATATCCACTCAACCACTCAGCCGGTGGCCCGGTGCTCGTCAATATAACTTTAACGCGTCATTAAACATAAGATTTAGTACTTACCTATTTATTAAATTGCGCATTTGAATGAAGATTAGCGATGAATTAAAATAAAACTATGATGTATATTATTACATTTATTACATTACCAGAATTGTAGAGTTAGAGACCTAGCCAGCAAATGTGCCATGGAGTGTGAGAACGTTTACATAATGACATAGGGAAAAACCAGATAAGTATTAATAATAACCTGCTTGAGGTTTTTTTGGGGATCTTACATCAAGTGTTCATTAATGGGACTTTGAATCTTGAAAAGAGTTCGGTACGAATTTTTGAGCCGGTACAGCACTCATTTTGGTTTACCGGGAGCAAAGGAAGTTTATGTTTAAAATATCATTAGACACAATACTTACATCGTAAATAATAATAATTTTAAAATACCATTACAGTTATACAGAATTACAGTCCTTATAGCGGTATCTATCAGTATCAAAAATATACATTGTTATTTATGAGAAAATTATGTTTGCGGTTTTACTTCCTGAATTTGACCCATTTATTGAACGTAGCTGACCGCTACGGATGTCACTATCTCAATATTTGCGTAATGGTCAGTCACGATAAAACATCAGATGGTGTATGGTGGATTGCGAAGCCGCGGGCTCTCACGCTCTCCATATGGTGGAGCGCGTACGCGTTAAGGCTCTTACAGACAGAGGCGATATCGCGGTCGCGACGCGATATTTCGATATTATATCCGTAGAAAAATATCGCGTCGCGACGCGATATCGCCTCTGTCTGTAAGAGCCTTTACGCTGTTTTACGATTCCGGCTGTTCCTGGAAGAAGTTCCCGTTCCATATTCCACAGAGGTTCATTATCATTAGTGATTCACCGCCCGGTGCCACGGCTGGGAGCTGGGACCGCCCAACCAGTACATTTCACATGGCACGGCCATGGGAACTTGTGGGAATATGTTCGTTACACCGAAAGAAAACAAGCATCACATGTTGCTGGATGAAATCACGGTTATTTTTAAGCGACGATTGTTTTTATTCGCTCGCCAATTGAGGGCAATCAGCGACACGTGTTCCGTTCGAGACGCTCGCCTTAGGCATCTATTGAGCTCGTTGATACTGCGTCTAGTCAAATAAATGATCGTAAAACTAGCTGAGAGTACCTACCTACTCTTATTGGGAGCACCAAATTATCCTTAATCAGAATTTACCTAAACAATGTACCCTGGAGTAAAAAGTTTTGACTGTCCTTCAAATAGATCAGCACCTAAGGATACTCGATATTCTAATTCGTTCCCAAGATACTTGAACGATTCCCATTACTACTATCATCTTTAGTCTCATAACATAGCTGCATGTAACTCTACTTACAGAGAATTTTTATTACGCTCTCAAGCTCCAATCAGAGATAATGGGTGCACGTTAGCTGGTTGCTAAAGGGTAATCCAATGCTTGTACCATGTGCCCACTTATCTTTTTGTCGTAAAGTTCGAGAACATTCTAAGAATTGAATAATATCTGACGTTCACAAGATTTTTGGCGTTGATTGCTGTAATGATTGTGACCTACTTCGATTGGTCTTACTCTCTTAGTCAAGCCAAAGTACTTAGGTAGATGCTTCGACTACCTACTTTATTTGAAAGAGTAAAAATGGTATTCTGAATATTTCTATTTTGAGAAGCATCTCTATCAAAAAAGAGCGTTCGGCGTATCTAATAAGATGGTAATTCCCCAGTATAAAGCTAATTGTTTAATTTCCATCGAACACGGCTTCTTTGAAACAGAACTAATTAACGGCGAATTGTAGGTCGGCATTGTGTCGATGGGTCAATGAAGGCTCTCATTGTGTCGCTACCAGTCGGTATGTTTACTCTTTCAATTCGTTCCCAGAGTTGTTCTGTTTCTACGATAATAATAATACAGGTGATAACTGGAAGCCGACCCCAACATAGTTGGGAAAAGGCTAGGCAGATTGATTGAACTGTAATGTAAGCGGAGATATATCGCGGTAGCTTTGATCAATATCGATCTATTTTATGACCATATAAGGCCTCAACTAATACTTACCTACACCTACGTGCGACTTAACTCATGAATACAATTTATACAATAGTAAACGTTACGTTATCTCAATATAATATGATTTATTAGCTAAAAAACACAGACAGGTTTCCAATCAATAAACAAAAAAAAAAAAGAATTAGTGTCGTAAATTAAATAACAAGTCGAAGCAATATTTTTAGTTCTAATGGCACCTTCGAAGCAAATACACGTTAGATTTGCAAAAAAAATATTCGAATTCGGGATCAACAGGACCTTTTGAATAATGCATTAGACGCGTCTGGTCCATTATTAGTGACGGTGCGCGGGCGCAGTCCCTTGCCGCACGAGCTGCATATTAATGCGCTACAATTTCGTCGACCGCTGTCAAATTACAATATTTCATTTAAATGTATTTCCGAAAGATATTTCTATGATATATGCCTTGTCACATAAAAATCACGCTAAGAATAAATTATGTATGTTCACCTCAAACACCTCTACCTTCCATGGTTTCATCTTTCATGATTATGATACTTGCCTACGAATCGAATGTGTACTTTAGTTAAATGTTGAAATCGGATGCTTTTGGTAAAAGCTAATGTATGCTAAATAATTGACGTTAATGCCTCGTTATAGACAGCACGGGCCGGTTTTAACGTAATTCGAGTCTGATCATACGAGACGATGGGTCCAGCCAAGCAAGTTCTGAACGAGACTTGAGAGTCCTGTCATCTGTCACTTCATAATACATGTGTCGCGGACGGACAACGTAGGACATACCACCCACACAGGAAGGAAGCTAACACCAATGACGCGTCACGAAAAATTTCCTTGACCGGAAAAAATGCACTTTTTGCCTCACAAACATACCGGCAGATTTTGGCGTCGAATAATATCATGTTTACTTCATGTTTGCATCCACGGCCATTTAGGTCCATCATCGGTTCTGGGCAAAAAACAAGTGAGCGGGGGACCAACCGATTATAATGTAAAAAGAGGTTCGCGGTCGTTCCATAACCGATTGCAAATGGCAACTGCCGCAGGGCCTGCTGCGCCATTTATAGCTCTTCGCAATCTCGACTCCTAAAAAAATCATGCAACAATTTTCTTCGGTGGATTGCTCACTATCTATCGACCGTTCCAAACTTATATAATTAAATGAGATAAGTTGCCGAAAGACAATGAAAATTCGGTGTCACAAAAACTGCCAAACGCCGCGGTCCCTCTTCAAAATGCCTCTGCGTATCATGCGATTGTGTCTCCTGTTTTTACGTTACCTCTTTTGAACGGTGGAAAGGTCTTTTATATGGATCGGTCGGGTATTCAAAATGTACGCAGACGCTTTACTATCACTATTGTTGTTTTATTATAGTTCTGAGGACATAACGAAGAGACTTGGAAGAGTTAAGAGCTGGCATACGAAGCCGCGTTTTAAATTAAGACTGGAATGCCATAAAGTGCAGCTCAGCTCTCATATAATAACTCGTTTTGTTTACACAACGACTTGAGGCCCATAACCGAGGCGACACAACAATGGCCGACCACTGAGCTTATGCCGACGTCCGTTAAGATTTCGTCCGATAAAGGACTAAATTGGCTTTAGTTCGTTTAATAAGGTGTATTAACTTTGTATCGGTGACAATCGTGTTTCGCGTTTGCGGCGTCATGAAAAGATTTTGTCGCTATATTCTTACATTCAAGTCGAGATTGTATGGGCTATTCGAACAGTTTTATTAGCTTCCGCAGAGATGCCTTCACTTCCTTTTATGATTTCATGTTAACTCACTTAATTCCAGCCGAATGCGCTTAGGCCACGCTTGAGAAGTAGGTGTAACTTAATACCAGAACACGCGAAACGACACACGATACTACGAACGGGACAGAGCGATGCGACGGATTTTGACACGTTCTTTTATAAAAGTGTTATGGTTATGAAATATGAAGTTCATAAACTTGAGAGCAATAACTATAGCATACGCCGCTCATTGTCTGCGTATTTTATGACTAGCGTTTATAATGCGTATATACATAACATAACCATGTGCATTGAAATGCGCTTAGTCAGATATTATTTTATGGATGCAACGACATTGGCTTAGGCGCTTATCAAATCGAGCACGACAGCGGCGAGTATCTACCTTAGTACCTACCAGTAATGTTGTATAGTCAGGGACAAGCGCTTGGATTTATGGGACTGGTCCGGTAAGCGGCTTAGCTGCTACCACAATAAGAACGCCACGATCACCGGGGCTTTTCACACCTCCTTGTTTGGGCCGCGCGTTAGCGTTCACGCCTCGTATGTATCTACCCCTAAAGTTCGCGCCTTGCCTTTACATACCATGTATTCATTATGTAAAAGCATTTTTTATTTTTATTTGAGGTGGTCATCGATGCGCTTTTACACCTTTTGAATCCTGCGGCGGCATAATTTTGTAGGGACTGAGAAACATTCGGAGAAATTCTTTGAAATATATTTGACGTGAGTGAGGATAACTCGCTAATGTTACAGAGTCGTATATCCCATTTAAGCGCAGTAGCAATTGCAGCGAAAGTAGATCATGGTCTTAAATAGGAGCCAATTAATTAACTTTTACTGAGCTTCGTTGGACTATTCGAGATTCTACTACATAAATTAGTTTTTTTAAAATAGCCAGTATGTAGATCTAATAGACTGGCCAAATCGGGCAATAGCAGGCCCAGGCTAAAGAAGACCCTGTGTAATTTGTAAATAGAAGACAACAAACAGTTCTACCAAATTACTCCGAACTGAAGAAAGAAAGATGCGTTTTTAAGATTATGACGGCACAACACAACTCATCATGCAGATGTGGGTTAAATAGAGAGATCGTCCATGAGACTGACCTTTCATCAAGCCATCAATCAGACGCTACGCTACGAAAGTACTAGTAAGACCTTTTTAACAATTAGGAGTTCAGAACGTTTTTGTTTTTTAAATGTAATGACGACACAGCACATACATGAACATTTTCCACTAAACAGTATGTGAATACCAGCTAAATAGAGAGATGGATGTGTACGAAAGTGACCTTTCAATGAGTCATCAATCAGATGCTGGTACTGGTATCACAAAGAGTGTCGATGCTGCGTCCTGCGTGACTCCGGGTCGTGATAATCGTGAGCGGCCGCTATTGTTCAAGTGAAAGTTTACGTTGTGCTTGTGACGACGCGGCAACGTTACGAGTCTTTTGCGTGTTACCAAAACATCATTATACGAGATGACAATAATTTGTACATTTCTATTCAAATTAACGGCTAACAAATCTGATACAACTGTTTATAAAACATGAGGAGTCATACTTTATAATCAAGTTGCTGCAGCTGACTATTGGCCAGCATCGCCCAACATTTTGGAAGACCAAGAATTTCAGTAGTGTACTGTAAGATTGACAATAGATGGAGAATAATTGCACCTCGTTAGCGAGGAATTTTGATTTTGAATAAAAATAAACGAGGGCCACGGACGCTCTTATCACCAAGATCAGTCTTCTTGACGACACAGTTATTATCGTAATGGCCATTTTTAATATCGGCGACAAGTAATGTCTCCATCATCATGGATGTAATTGCCAGAGGTTTTGTTGTCAAGTTAATCAAAATTACATTACGTGTCGTTTCGTCACGGGCCCTCGCCGACAATCGGGGACAAAAAAGTCGCATTCATTTGACATACCCGAGTATCGCTATTGCAATTCATGATGATTGATGGGACAATTTATCGAGGCTGAAGCGATGATGAGGTGCACGTATACGCTTTCTTGTCACTTGTCGTACTTAATGCGTAGGTACAAGCGTGCACTGTCTGCTTCTAAATAAAAGACACAAAAGTAGTTATCGATGCGCTGTGGTAGCCCGCGAAATTCTATTTTTCTTGTGTGTTTGCAATTTGCAGGTCGGTGTAAGGTTGTATTTTGATCACAATATGATTAGCGACATCTATTTAGTTATGTAGCTACACAATTTTAACCATAAAAATCATCAATACATCTAAGTTAGATTTCCTCCGGATTGGTCTGATTTCAGAAATCAGACGAATCCGGGGGAAATCCAACTTAGAGACATGTATTGATGATTTTTATGGTTAAAATTAGGTAAATACATATTTTTTATTGACGCGAATCATACCTATTTTGATTGATACAACCTGACAATGACACAGTGACAATGAGACAATGACAAAGTTACAAAAACGCAAGAAAATTTGAATTTCGCTGGCTACCACAGCGCGATCATCCTAATCGAGATCTTCCTAAGCGGAAACGAATGTTTTTCAGGACCGACAATTAGTTCACAAAATAGGAACTAGTCGCCCAGCTGCTTCACCGATAATTTTCTTGTAGGAAAATAAAATTAAGACCTTGCAAGCTGGTGCAAGTAAGACGTTCAAGCTCTGCTATCATTATTATAATGATGGTAGCGCGATAGTGCACCTGCGTGACATCACAATAGAACATTATCGAGTGTTTACAGTTAATATTTAGATATATCCAATAGCTGGTCGGGCGTGGGCGGTGCGGGCTGGCGTCTAACGAGTTATGTAAACATGCCGCGAGAGGTGACCACTGAGCCACATAGCTCATGCGGCTATATGAGCAGGGAGCACGCGCACACGCTGACAACACGACTCCAAGTAGCCATGTACCTACTGCTGTCAAGGGTGAGGTGTCACTTCTAAGATGTTTAGAAAGCGAACACATTGTGTGTCGCTATGTACTGGACATTGTTGGAATTATCGGGTGAACATCCTGTCCAATATTGGAATTATCCATGAGATGCAGTGGACAATTGTAGTGATATCGTACAGAGTAGTTTTGAGGGGAAATAAGTTCAAACTAGTCACAATATTTGCACAAAAATAACAGTATTTTTGGACATTAGATAAGAAAATAAAGCAGTCCAAGGAATGTTTGCGTAGGATGTGGACGGGCGAGGACCGAGGTGGCGCGCGGTCAAAATATTTTATTTGCTCGAACACCCCGGACAAAGGCACAAAGCCCTGTTTGTGGTTCACCATTGTGTTGGGGGTTTAGTGGCTTCTAAACAACTCCACGTACGTGCCAACGCACAGAATATAATGTCCCACCACGCAAGAAATATGCGGCCAATACCACTCGTTTAGCTACGAGTGCTACGACTATCTCTTCATAATAATTATTATTGGAAACTTCTAAATTGTAATGATTAAATTGTACGATTTCTACAGTTATTAAATAAATAACTAGTAAAACCGCCCGCAATTTAGATATAATCTAAGTTATAGAGCGAGATAAAATCATTATTTCTGATCGAACCATCGGAGGTTTCTAATTTGATTCGCGGTGCAATATTCAATTTTTATCTTCTTTCTTTAAATAGTAAAACGTAAATGTAATCTACTAAAACGTTTTATTATTGGAGTTCATTAAACTTCGCTCGAGGCATTGTTGAATCAAGACTGTATGAAACAAGATATTGTTTGCTGAACACTGAGGCCACCGCTACTCGGTACTCCGGCGTTATGTCTAAATCATAATATTTTCTTTTCCGAGCCGATTCCAATAAAATAACTATTGGAGCTGTACCAACTGAGGAGTACGGACAAGGTACCGTATTTTATGTTAAGTATATCGAGCCATAAGCGCGAGCTTCGATGATCTTATAAAAATATACCCGTTTCAATTTCAAAAGGGATCACATAAATGTAAGATCTTATTCAGATGCCGATAAAATCAATGAGGATGATACGGATTCGGGCGACTTTGGTGTACAGTATAAATAAGGTCTTGTTAAATCTAACAAGACCTAACATACAATAAGAATGCAGACATATCTGGCATAGTTCGTATCATCAAATCAGAACCGCCTAGGGACATAAATCACAATTAATAAGACATTGTGTAGTTGCAAGAAAAGGATGCGAATATCTGTGTTGGCAGCCGAGCAGCTGGGCCGTCATCTTGCTTAATTTACGAAGTCGGCCTTTGGTACCGTACTAATTGGGTCCTAGTTCTGACTAAGCGGACACTCTGTTTCAATGTAACTCATCTGCATACCAACAGCTATACGTACCGGCCTAGAACATAGGTATATTCATATTTATATTATTCAAAAGCTTTAAATTCTACAGACGAACGTTTTTCGACTAATCAACCTTTTATAGCTTTATAACCGTTTAGTGTTACCTGCGCTTTGGGTTTATTGGACATGAACTTTTATTTTATTTATTTATTTATTTAAGTCAGACATAATTATTATCCATATTTTTGTTAGTAGATATACTTAAGAATTATGTTAGTAAATATTAAATTATAAATATTAAATTATTAAATTATATATCATGCAGAAGTACTTTAAATTCATTATAAATGTTGTAAAATCAACAATATTATTCACATGGAAGAAATTCATTATAATATTAAAATTCATTCATTTTAGGTTCGTTTCCAAGCATTTGTTAAACAAATTAAGAAAATGAAAATGTTCGGCAAGATATATTTGGATAGATGTCCAAATTATCTCCTTATTTATAGCTATCAATTAATTCTGAGTGAGGCGGCGGCGAGCGGGTCATTAGTGGTAATTATATAGGCAAATAACAGAAATATGACACTAAACGAACCACCACATCTTACTAAGTACTTTTTAGATTGTGCGCCAGTACCTAAGTAATTTATGTTCTCGGTTTCTAGACATTGTAAAACTTTGTAGTGTAGCCGTTGCGACAATACCGTGAATTTAAATAAACGGCCCAATCTATTCAGGTTACGACACTGTCCCTTTCCCTTCGCCTTGTTCCGACTGGCTGTCGATATAATCTCAGGTCTGATTTTGTAGATATTGGATACCCTATAAAGTAGTGCGGGTAGTTGGAATAGTTAGAAATGTAGACGTATTTTAATGAGATCGGTAAATCAAATGGAATAATACGAGTGGCGAAGTGGCGCGTGCCACAAGGCCGGTCAACTGAAGGAGTCAGATATCCTGGCGGTCTCGCTCGCGCACGCGCAGCCACGAGCGCGCTCTATAAGGCCTGCCAAGTATTATGATTACTCTTTAATGGAGATTTGACCCGTTTGGCAAGCCGTACGCGTTCGTCACTGCTGTCGTTACACCATATCCAAGCACGTGGCTCTGTAAGGCATTGCATACGATACCGGACACCGCTATGACTTTATTCAAATCACCGCCAGATAAAAAATATCCGCGCCATATAAAGATAAGATGGCGGCGCAATTTGAATGACGTATTTGGTGAGATGTCAGAATTTGGTGTTCATTTACCTGCTGGATATAGCAGTACACATCTTGATGTTATTTGGGGCAATTAAAATGTAGCAATCTGTATGCAAGAGACCGTAATTGCAGACGTCCTTTTTAATTGGATTTTGTTGAAATACGTGGGTGCATAAAGCAGTTCTTGGCGGTTACCTGCACAAAAGTGTGCCGGCGCGGTGCATTCGTATTCTTAGTCATAAAATAATACTTACAAGTTTAGCAGGATCGCATTGGCAATAGCCGGAGGCGTTCTGTCTTGGCTCGGGTCCACCGTTAAATAATAACAAGCATGTACGTAGTTCCACTGGCTATAAATTGCTTGCTGCCGCCGGGCACGGGGCACGCAATACCAATGCGGAAAATATTATGGTGTTCTGTATAGCTAGAGCGGCTGTACGGGTTTGCCAGCGGCTATGTAAAGCCTATATTGTTGGTGCTCTGTAGTTGTCAAGCCAGTCGCTTGGACGGTTACGTAGCCGAGCCATTGTGCCTTTGTTTATGTAGGTACAGGGGGTCTAAAACGGCCACTTTGGCAGAATCATAATAGGAGAATATTATGAATAATATTTGAAATCGTAAAACGGTCACAAATTGACAATTACGATTTCAAATATTATTCATAATATTATCCTATTATGATTCTGCCAAAGTGGCCGTTTTAGCCCCCCTGGACTTATTCTAGTCAATTGTTCTTCTTTTTAGTGCCTATAACAGCGTTATACCCGTAGAATAGGATTTTTTAGGAACAATTAGTTTTCATTGCTTTCATTGTTTTCAACCTTCGGCTTGATTTTTTCACCCCTACTGAAACCCGTCCTCAGCTCAATCGAGGGGTGATAAATAAAAAAGGTAGACTTAGAAAAAGTGAACATTAATGAAGCCAGAGCGTGCGGCTTCGCTTCCAGGCGGTCGAACATTCTGTCTCGGCACATTCCGTCGCATTGTGGCTGACCACGGAACGCGCGACCACACCGCACACCGCATTACATAGCACTTATTGAAAACGAAACACTTTGGACACGGGACAACTTTTTGCTCACGACCACAACTTGGTGAAGTTGGTGATCTATGAAACAAGTTTAATCGTTATTCATCTAACTGGGAAGTGTCCACTTTTCTTTTTATTACTTGTAATGTAAGTCTCGCTGCTTGCGTGTCTTCTAACCGCGGCTACTTTTTGTTTAGATTCAAAACTTCCATTACGCACGTGATCTTTAGTTTTTTTTCTATAATCAATTTTGGTAGATAAAATGGTTATATTATAATGACTAGCTTTTGCCCGCGGCTTCGCCCACGTGGATGTCGCCAAATATCCCACGGGAACGTACTACCGGGAAATCCTTCTTTATTCCTTGTCGACATTATAAAGGGAACCTCTGTGCAAAATTTCAGCTTTCTAGATTCAAGGGTTTGGCCTGGGGGTTGATGAGTCAATCAGTCAGTCAGTCAGGACTTCTCTTTTTATTTATAAAAGATAATTACTTATACGACATTGTATTATTCGACGTATTAAGTAATTTCCCGCATTTCGAGGGTCGAAACAACTCGTTGATGTCTTTTGTAGGGGCTGACATTTTCTTTACATTCACGAACTTTCTTTCGAAAAATATTTTGCAAAATTATTTCATAGTTTCAATCAATCTGCTTAGCCTTTTCCCAACTATGTTGGGGTCGGCTTCCTGTCTAACCGGATGCAGCTGAATACCAGTATTTTACATGGAGCGACTAAATGTGATGAAATTTGCTGGTTGAAAATAAATAAACTTAAGTACAGGTTGTTCGTTTCTTAGCTACAATTACATTAATAAGATTGCTGTAATTAAACATGCGCGTGAGCAAATTACGCTTGTGAAAGCATACTAGAAAGTAATATTACGCAACTAATCCTTAGATCCTCTAACGTCTAATTGAATACATACTATAACGTTAGAAAGTGGAACAAACAAAATAAATAGGGCAATGAAATTGTAAGTAAGTGAGTTTGTTAGTAATATTATTTTAGTATTCAGTTCGCAAACCGCACGAGTGTTTCACACGCCTCCTCGTATTCGCCGGGCGTCCGCGCGTGAGAATCCTGCCCCATAACATGCGGGTTTGTGAATTCCCTAATCTATTAAAATTTTATCGCGAGTAAGCGCTTTGATATCACTTGAAAGATGATATCTCTGATGGGAAAACAATTCGTCTCAAAATGAGGCAATCTATCTCATTTGAGACGAATTGCTTGCCCTTGTTTTTTTTTTTGCGGATTTTTAGTTATGTTCCTGAGAATGCAATACTTACTGTTTGATGAAGAAGCATAATATTTAAAACTCAAAAGAGAAGTCCTGACTGACTGACTGACTGACTCATAAACCCCCAGGCCAAACCCTTGAACCTAGAAAGCTGAAATTTTGCACAGAGGTTCCCTTTATAATGTCGACAAGGAATAAAGAAGGATTTCCCGGTAGTAGGTACGTTCCCGCGGGATATTTGGCGACATCCACGCGGGATTTGCTAATGAGCATCAGCCCCCGAATCGAGGTTTATCTCGACAGTTGCTAAGTAGTGCTTGCAAGTGTTTTCTCAATCTATGTTTTTAGTCTTTGCTACTAAGGTTATGAATATAAATATATCCTGCAACTGTTCCAGCTACTATTTATCCGGTTCATAGCGACTAGTGCTAATAGATTTCCTATTCCTAATACCATAAGTTCAACTTTAATTATAACATTTACATTTAAACTGGCTTATTAAGAAAACGCCTCTCTCTCTCTCACCGTCAATAACGTAAATACATGTATATTTAAAATATATAAAACTACTTACTTTATAGGTCCACAATCGGAACCGTTAGCAGTTTCTAGATTTGCAACGATATGCAATAACTGGACTAGTTTAAGTGTTCGCCCATAAATATAGAGCTTTCCAACATTTACATAAGAACGAGTCTACAATCAATTCAAATTATTTCGTAACTAGAGTTCAGTTTACATGATACGTGTTTTATTACTCGGTAACACTCGACATGTTAACACCAATCGATACTCCGATACTACATTGAAAGTTGTTTTTAAAAACTGTACAAGTTCTCTCCATAGTAATTATACTGTGATGTAAGTAATTACGGGTATTAGATTAATCTATTAGAAGTTTTACTGTCTTGTATACCAATTGGTTTATTTAAATATAAGTGGTCAAGGGCGAGAGAACAGGCTTGCGAAGTTATTAGAACAACTTTTAGTTTTGTAGTATTAGAATAATTAAGAATTGATTGATTAATTATTTTAATTCATGTTGTTTAATATTAACACATCAGTAGGTACTTACGTTTTTTTTATTACAATAAAAATAAAAAACATCATAAAAAAGTTTAACAATAAACTTTTAAGTTTAGATACTGTAAGAAGTACAATCAAAAGGATGCTTAGAGCGATAGGCACATTACCAAAAGGTATTCAAATTAAAAGTATGATGTTTATTTATAGGCGTGTAAAAAATACATAATCCTGAGCGTAACGTAACACATAACACTATGAGTTATGACCGCTTAAGTCAAAGTAATCGGATGAGACAAACATGTGGACAACACACACCAAAGCTTTGTTGTACGGTGTACCCTTTGCTTTGAACTCGCTATAAATCTCTGACCAAATTTTAAATTCATGTAATAAACAACCACAAGATTTATGTAAGTTTGGCAATGCCACATTTGTACATACATTATAGTTTTGTCGCCAAGGCTGTAAGTGCCCCTCGAAACCCTCGAAATTATTTGTATTTTTGTTGCTACTGGCAATCATCATTATAATCAGCCTTTTTACCCGACTGCCGAAGGAGGGTTATTTATGTTTTTCGAGCGTATGTATTTATGTAGGTATGTGGGTATGTATGTCTATTTCTTTGTGTCGCTCTGCAGCCTAAACGGCTTGACGGATTTTAACATAGAAGGTGTCATTCGATTTGTCTTAATTGTCGGAGTGCTATAGTAGGGTATATAATATTTCAATAAGGCTTCCGCGGAAAAAAATTGGAGGGGAATGAAAAAAAAGTTTTTTTTTTATTATAACAATATGGGTCTCAAATAAAAGCTAATAAATAGCCCATTACAAATATATATACGTTATAACTCATAACACTTTGATGCTACCATTTTGACAGGAAAATCAAAAAAGTAATAGGTAATTATTTCTTGTTATTATTTCTTCTTCCTAACATAATTAGTTTTTCCAATAGTATTGGGTAAAGCGGCATAATATTGGCATTTTTACACGAAGAGACAGAAATCCGATCTCAGCATTCTAATTACCGAGGGTTTCCAAAGCCCTACGAATTAGTTCCAAAGGACTAGGTCATCATTTTTGTGTCGTTCTTCCAATTAGCTAAACAAAAAATCCTTAATTAATGTTTTGAAATAATATTTTTGGTTTCGACCCTAATACCGGTACGATGACCCGATTTTCATGTGAGAAAAATATACATAGGACGATGCTGTTCTCGTGATATACTTAATGCGTCGCATAATTGACAGACTGACAGCCAGACGTGTTGACTGACCGTCCGAAACGTCACGGTGACAACTGTCACAGCTGTCAGTCATCAGATAAAGTCGTGTGAACTGCGCTTATCTGCGCAAGCGACTGATCACGCGCGAGATAGAAATTTATAGAATCACCACTTTGTGGGAACTATTTGATTTCAGGTGGTTTTGATATACAGTGATATCGCAACTAGAAAATTGTACCTATATTACGACAATTACGAGTACACTTTCAAAATACTTCTTGGTGAACAAGGTCTAGTCCAGTAGGTAGATCACTGAAGTACCTAGTTACCATTATTAGCCCACTGTAAAATAGAGCTAATAATATACTAGAACTTACTCTACCAGGAGCTACTCTGAAAGTCTCACTTCAGTAAAAAACAAAATCATAAAAATATAGATTAAGGTTCGATTTTCTACTAAGTCCAAAAGCACATTAATTCGGCTATCAACGATACGTGTGTGATCCCAGCACTATTTACAATTCACAGGTAATCAATCCTTATCAGAACTTTTATGACGAGCTAGTCACAATGTCGGGATAGTTTATTTTATATAGATCATCGCTAATCAATTCCCACGATTTGCACGCTCATGTGAAAGTATTCGGGTATCAGGTCGAAAATCCCTATCTTTTATCGATATGTTTTCCCATGCCAACTATTCATGCAATGCCTTTTTTGACGTTTATTTGCATACAATGTTATCAGTGTATCGATTTAATCTTGTGTTATATTTCTCTTGGTATAATATTTTGGAGCCGTTTGAGGATTTAAGATACCGTAGATATTTAACAGGTGTATTTGCTGACTGAAGAAGTTAAAAGATTATAAGCAATTAATTAAAGTTTGCAATTTATGTGGTGAAAATTTAAATTGCTCATATATTTTGTTGGCTGCATAATTCTATATTCAATAAGTGATGTCTCAATAAAGTTTGAAAACCTCTATCAATTTCAGACTTCCATTAAAACGTCAAAACAGCGATATTCTTTGCTACACGATCTTTATTTCAAATCAATTCCTAATGCCAAAAAATATTCATGAAGTAGTAAACGTAGATAAAATCGTGCCCAATCAAATATGATAAAGTATCCCGTCGTCACGAAACACTGAATATTTAATATTATATTATTTAAATGAGCACTAGGACTGCATCTAGAGACACGCACAAAGAATGAGAAATGTCGCCCCTCGGGGTCCGCATAATTGCATGCTTTCCAAATTACATGTAATTGGAGCTGTGTTTTACTGAGCTCGCGTGTTTTTGTCTTTTAAATTACATTTTTGTTGCTTTTATTTGCCTAGTTATAAAATTATACAGCATTTTTATAATAATTAATGTCGAGCAAGGAAATTACACACGAAGGCATTTGCGATTTAATTTCATGTTTAGACTAGCAGATATGTCGAGTACCTACGTTCATGAATGGTAGCAAGTATTTATTTATGTTGAGTAGAGCAGAGGTCAGCATGTTTTGAATAAAACAGATTATTTACAACGTTTGTCAGCATGTGTTCACATGTGCTGCGCGGGCGCCGGCGATGGCGACGCTGACGTCGGTGGCGCCGCCCGCACATGCGCACTCAGCCTAATTCATGGCCAAACCTCAACTGACACTCAAGTATTATAGACAAAAAATGATTTTAATACCGCCCTGCACGATTTATTAGCGACACTTGTCCTAATAAAACTAATTTGGAACGGACACGCCATATTATTAATTGGCAAGGTTCCTAAATCGGAGTGTGATATAAAAATTTAAATTAATTATTCTTCCATAGATGACAGGCAATTTTGTGTCAGTTTTTGTGTCAACAGTTTTTGTGTCAGTGGTTTGCAATATGCAAGCCTTTTTTCCTGTATTATGTTAGTCTAGTAAGTTACGAAAGAATTCATGATGTCAATGCGTCCGTACAAGTAGGTACACAAAACCTAAATACTCTTTGCACAAAAGTAGAGTCACCAAAAAAGTTGCTGACTACATAAATATTAGTTTATCAACTACCGTCCAGTAGCAAAATATTGACGTCATCAAAAATGCATGACTACTAAATATTTTACGATGATGCTAACTGCGCATAATTTATGCATGCTTGTGCTTATGTGCACAAATAACGTGGTACATAACACCAGTTGCTAGTACAAGCCATACAATACATGCAGTAATAAGTGGTCACGCTTCAATGTAACATCATGTACCTACTGTTGACTCTGTATGGAACACGCTGTATGTCGTGTCGTGCTGTTTATAGAGCCCGTTAGAGCCACTGATTGGACGAGATGACTTTACACCAAGTATGGCGGTAAAATGTTTGCTAATCGTATGTAATGACGTGCAGGTAAATGAGGTAGGTAGTTAGCGGTAGGCAACTTGCATAATTTGGTGGTCCGGTTGTAATGAGGTGTTTTTATGGTTATCGATGTACCTACGGGAAAACAGGTAACAACTACAAAGTTAAGCTTCTTTTTGAGATAAATTCATCCCAACTACGGAACCCTTAATTCTGCGTGGCCCGACACACACTTGGCCGGTTATTTTTCGGGGATTTCCTTTACATGTCCTCAGTTTCTAACAAGAGCAATGCAACATCTTGAACTCAGGCAGTTATATTACACGTAATATACGCTTCATTATGCAAAGTCGCGACAAACTACTTCAACTTCAATTTTGTTTATCGCCGTCAATTGATTTACAAGGTGCAGCATAGCAATTACCTCCGTATTTCTTAGCAGCTGACAGAGGGGCGCCCACGCGCCCCGCACGAGTTCTGCTGCTGCTCTATTATACAATCAGGACGAATCAGCACATGGGACCATAGATATAAGAAAGAAGGAGATATGCCCACTATGTTAAAATGTATCGGAACCTTTTTTTTTTTTTTTTTTTTTTTTTTTTGAGGGTGGGAAATCATCAAATAACTTCTCCCGCTCTGGGTGGAGCGGGAGGGCGTGTCAGACTTTTACTGACTAAAACCCACCCGTGTTCCTTCAGTTGCCTATGCCAGGGCCGCGGTAACCCCTTCAGACAACCCGCGACCCCAGCGGCATGTATCGGAACCCTGTGTCTCCACTTTTTCCCTTTGTCACTTTCACGATTTTAAAGACAAATACGGTAAAATACTTGTACTTACATATGGAAACTGATTCCATGATTTACATGGCTTCGGTTTTTACAAGAAACCACTGAACAACACGACATTCTTATAAATTGTCACGGTCACAGTCGAAAGCGCACTAGTTCGCGGAGACGGAATTTGTACTATGAACGGCTCATACCGAGCATGTCGCGCGGACACAGACACACACGCTTGCCACTTCTCCTGTTTTTAGGGTTCCGTACCAAAATGGTAAAAAAGGAACCCTTATGGTGTGACTCAGTCTGTCTGTCTGTCTGTCTGTCTGTCACAGCTGGATATCTCAAGAACTACTAATGCTATCAACTTGAAATTTGGAACAGTTTTAGATGACGTTTACCCAACTATTTTACAAATAAGAAAAAATTAAAAATATTTATGTTTTTTTTTGCAACAGGGACTGAAAGGGGGTCTTAAAAATTCAAAGTGGGGCTCCTAGGGCATGTGGGGTATCATTTCAAAAAAGAGCGCTGTTTGCACATTCTCAAACATTTTTTTTTAGGCCCCATAGTTTTCGTGTTTTGATGAAAAATGTAAAAAAAATACCGTTCCCCCCTTATCTCCGCAGTTTGCAAAGATACAAATCTGAAATTATTCTATGTGATAGAAGTTTATGTAAAGATTACAGGAAAAATAAAACGATATCTCTAAATAGCACACTTTTCACACACACGCACACTTTCAGAAATCGGAACGGAACCCGCGGTGCACGAGTCCGACACGCTCTTGACCGGTTTTTTTATTTATATTATGCATGGGACACACGACCACTCATCACGTCAAGTCGGTGAGCAATCCAACTAGCTCAATACCAACCTAATGATCCTATTATAATACTCAACCAACGACCTGAAGAGTACAAATCTTTTTGATCAACGCACATAATGCCAGCAGATTCGACATTGCGCATCAGACAATTTCCTAGGTCTGCCCACGTCAATTACACTATTTTACACTAGATCGTGGCTGGCACGTTATTATCGTGATTGTTTCCTGGCAATTCTCGTTGTAAGAGTCTATAAGATGCAAGTAGTAATTTAGTAAATAGCAAATGAAAGAATTGCTGCGCAAAAGTTTCACGTAGCGAAATAACGACAGCTTATAATATAATTTTCAAGATTGATTCGATGAGATTGTAAGTGATTGTCGCGGGCCGTACAAAAATGTTGCGTTCTCATTTTAATCGTGCGTAGCCGAAGGCGAGGCGAGTTTCTCTCGATGATCAATAGAGCTGGTCCCTGGGCATTATATCGAATGTATCGCTGGTATCGTATATGAATACAATAGCACGCACGTGCTGTGCCGTCGCCCGCGGCGTCCGCCCTACCATTGTCCAGCCAGCCATTGTTTCACGGAAATCCTCCGTACATGTCTTGACACTCACAGTAATATCCTATTTTGATAATATTACCATGTGTGATTAGTCATCGCAGGTATTAAAAACCGGTCAAGTGCGTGTCGGACTATTCGGACATTTAGGGTTCCGTAACAAATCTTATTTAACAATATGTATTGGTATTTTTTAGTAAAATATGCGTAGTGATAAGCGTTATCACCACAAGGTCAATGAGAAATTCTTCGGAACAAAATTTTGTAAAAAAAGCTGACTGGTGGAGTCCCATTCCTTTGTTTCCCAATATTTTTTAAAACAAAAATACATCACCTAACGAGTTCTAAACAACGACGACGATACCCCACTCAATGAGGTAAGTCAATTTTTTTTTCGCGCCCCCTTTTGCTCTATGGGAACCCCCTTAAAACATTTGAACATATTTTTTGATAATTTGTATGGCTTTGGATCCACAAGATGCTTGTACTGTGAAAATTTGAAGACTGTAAGTATCTCCAACGGTTTGGCTGTAAAACCTGTGTGACAGACGACGGACAGACGGACACGTGAGTGACAGCAATAGGGCTCCGTTTGGTCCCTTCGGTACGGAACCCTAAAAACGGTGGCACAGGAGAAGATGTTGAAGAGGAAATGACAGTAAAATTTATTGTTTCAACCTTTCAACAGGTGGACATAGTGACAAAGATGGTAGAAAATTATGTCATTGAGATTCCGATCATGAACACATTCTTGTCGATGATCAATATTATAATTATCATTTAACAATGCAAGGGCAGGGTGCAATGCGGGGTTTTTGTTCCTCTTATATGTTATACCTATGTAAGAAACTCTATGCTTTTTCTTCTTACATTTTTATGCTTTTATGCTACTCAGGCTCTACCCCTTTTTTTACGTTAGCAAACTGAAACATTTTAGCACAAACGTCTATATTAGAAAGGTTTAGGTAGTAAAATAAAGGTAAACAATCTTGATGTGACTTTTTACACAAACACATATTAAACAAATAAACTACTGCTTAAACTAATGGTTCAATTGATTTAGTACATTGGTTTTTAGTTGCATTTTATTTTTAAACTGAGGTTTTAAAACAAAAAAGATAAAAGACACATCAAGATTGTTTACCTTTATTTCACTGCCTTTCTAGTATAGACGTTTGCATATTATGGTTAATAACTTTAAATTGTCCTTGTTCTGTCCAGTCTAAGTTGCCTTAGAAACAATAACAAGTTTAGTTAGAATACAATAACGAGCTAACACACTCGCTATCTATTAGGCAAGTCACAATGCGGTTAGACAACTAGATCACGGAACTGCTTTGCTTATTTAGCTGTTCCTACAATCGCCGTACGTTCGACTATGACCTACAAACTAAAAAACCTTCCGACTACAAACTCCTGCCTTTGTGCGCGAGAGCATTCAATTCTTATAAGATCTCGAACTGAGCATGTGCGGGTGAGCTTAAAAGCTTATAAATCTTTGTCGCTGTGCATGTGTGAGGGCGGACTTGACAAGAGCAACTCGATAGCGACACAATGCTTGGCGTATTACCATATTGTAAGAGCCGGCAGTAAAACTTGTTTTATGTTAGCGCAACGAATATAGAGCTATAAATATAGCTTTTATAATGTCCGTGTAATTTGGTGCAAATGTTTTTATGGCTGGAGCTAAAAAATAAATCAATAAGCTTTCGCCTATTGCAGCCAAATTGCAGCATTTAAATTTTCTACTTCATTTGAATTGCGGTGGATCGCAGTACTTTTATAATAAAGCATTTAAGTACGAATAGTACAATAACGGAATTTACGTTGCGGTTCGTATACAATTTGTATCTATACTGACAACAATAGTCGGCGCGTGGGCAGTAGGCTGTGCGGGCGCGGTCCGCGGTGCAGGGCTGCTAGAACTAACTGTGACACTTTCATGTTATCTACTTACAATAAATAATTGCCGTGCTTTACTGTTAGGATACTAAGTAGTAGCTCTACAAATATTTTAGCTAGATTATAAGTGGAATACTAATTTTGTTGTCTGTGCAAAGTTTGATTGTTTTTGAAAGACCCTCCAACAATAAATTTTTCGTACTTTTTAAATCAATTGATTATACCGAGACACTGTTTATACCTTCCCTATTCGAGAGGGGAACTTCAACATTGGAAAAGCTAAATGCCGTCTTATAAAGCCAGCCCTACAAGTCGCGGAGGTTGAACGCACGCGACATTGTTATCTCGGGCCACGTTTGGGCGAGAATAAATAAAACTCTTCGTAGAAAACACACATTTATTTTATTATTCTGTAGAGGCTCTTGTAATGTCGCGATAACGCTTTATGGGACCTGTTATCGTGCACTAACGAACTTTCACAAACACAAGACGTACGACCAAAGTTAGAGGATCATAAAAATTGTATAGAAAACTAAAATTGGACCTCGTACCGTTACAAAAATTAACTGCCAATTTTTATAATATGTATTTGGAAAAAGACAATATGTTTAGATATTTTATATACCTAGTCATAAACTCCCGATTTACATAACCTGTCTGATTGTTAGGTTTTTATAATAGTGAATCCTAATGGAATGGTAATTTCTAACGTATTTCTACTTGATTTGGCATATTTATCAAGAATGCGTTAAAATTTGAAATTTATTACTTGGTAATAATCTTTTATGTAGAATGATAAAAATGCTTCGAATATAACATTTATTAAAAGTTGTAAAACATTGCTAATATAGCAACTATAGAAAGCCTCTTTATATGCCGAAACTACGGGATACCGGTTCTCCGTCGATTAAATTATTGTGTACCTACAACTACATACATAAATATCAATAATTTTAATTGATATACAAATCAAACTTAATTGATCTCGAATCATTTAAACTGTTTCTAAATTTGATTAATTTTTCATATTGCAATGCCATATCATATCACTCGTGCCTTGAATGTGCCATAGAATAAAAATAATATGGACACTAATTGGACAGCGCGCGTGACTCCATTTTAGCCGTAATTCTTTAGAATTTTATAAATGAGATAGATGGATATAAAAGTATATTGTGTGACAGAGAGGGGTGTAGTATGGTAGTGACGTTAAGGTACATTAGCGGCTTTTAGGCCGGTATCGGCGCCCGCGTCATTTGCGTGGTAATGGGCCGGGATTGCCTCAATTTGAATCTGCCGACCGTCAACTTTTTGTACACTTCGCTGGTTAATGGATCACGGTGTGTTTGTTGTTGTTTTGTGCACTCGTAACAAAATACTGCACTTTATGAATATGAATCGTGTTTGAATATTGATCTGCAATAATATGGAATGGCATCTATTGCTGCATAGCACAACTATTTATCTTGCCTTTTTATGATTTTTAAGTTCACTGCATTCCAAATCAATGTAGGTTTGTTTATTTATTTCAAATATTCGTGTCATAATAAACATTTGATTATGTTCGAATAGTTTCAAAAGTATAAACTGGCACGGTTCGCTCGTTGCATGTAACACCCCTCGCACAGATTTTTTGTGTATCTGTTTGGAAATAAGAAAAAATCTATGCGGTTTTTATAAGGATTGTTTTTGTGTGTTTGTCTTAGCGCGCGCCGATATCGTAGGCGACAGGGCTCCAACACTCGTTAGTTTTTAGTTTTACATTATTTTAGCCTGATTGCCTGTGCAATTCCATTGAGCAATTAACGCGACCGCCCGGTAGACTTTAGTTTAGTATGTAAGTAGATAAGTACGATTATCTGAAATTGTTCCTTTCCGTAGGTAAACCTAGGCAACCTGGTAATAAAACACCCAAATGTCTGCATAAATCACTGTCAGAGCGACTGTAATTGTAATTTCGAAGTAAAATAACGTTTAATTTAAATACTGCTATGGAATACACCTACACAGCTTAATGATTCGGTTTTTAATTACAGTTGGCCATTTACACAAATTGCTTGGCAGATCAAATAATATTAATCAAGCAAGACGAAGTAATCACATCAAAGCTTGATGTTTATAGTTCAGGTAGTAAACCCTTTTTGTGTTAAAAGGTTGTTAACCCCCGTAGACAGGGTACACAGGGCGCACTACCTTCCACGTGTTGTCGCGACGTGCAGGGGTGGCCACATGAGTCCCACAGTTCTACTTGTTGCTATTAGTTAGTAATTTACAACACATATTTTTCAACGTTCGCCCATTAGCGGGGATTAGGGATGTCTCCCGATGACGTGAAAGTAGGATATGACGCGACAAAATTCCCCATTGCCGTCAGTGCCGTCACTCCGTCACTAATAAAAGAAAATCGATGCGTTGTCAGACGAGATCGAGCACCGCCTGATTAATGTACGCGTTGGGACACACGGGATACATTTATATTGTGCGTAGGAGTGAGATGTATACTGAGCAATGACCCTTTTACATGGCAGTTTTAGCGTTCAAAAGGTTTAAAGGTTGTTTGTTGGTTTAAATAAACTTTAAAGGCTGTTAAACAACATCTAGACAGTTGACAAACATTTGGAGGCGAACTGGCTTAGCAAAAGCCGTTCCGTGCCATTAAAGTTGTCCAATGAGAGAGTCTAATAAGTAACTAACTAGAAGAGTAACAACTGATCAACTTATAAGAGAACTGATTGCAAATGAGAGCCCATTCAAACAAGACGAGACAAAGCTCGAGAGTGTCGACAAGCAGACAGACGGACAACACAACGCGGGCCACACAGACAATGCACTCTAACATAAAAGCGATGCCTTGCTTTTATTGGTCGGCCATGTAAAATCTTTACGTGGCATCTTTTATAGTGTGGTGTGTCGTATAACTCGTATATTTTAGCTTTATGGCGTGTGGCTGAGTCTCCGTGGGCCGGCGGCGGCGTGGGCGCTACTCCAGAATCGAGCCCACGTGCCCGATCGCAGATACCATTGTCCGCTTGGGGCTTGTTTATGGGAGCACTCCGAGATTCCGACGAGAAATGACACCTTGATCGCGTGCCTTAATCTACCACTCCCTGCTAAGAACTTTAATCTAGATTTCGCGTTGATCTAATTTAATAGAGCTTTGGGCCGGTTTATGGCGTTGCAGTAGAATACCAAGTTCAAGAGCTTTCGAATTACTTTGCCAGTTTTAAACACAAACCAGATATTTATTTACACGTTCCATTATCGCATAAAAATTGAGTGAATACGAGTAATAACCGAGATGAGATGGAAGATTTGGCCGATGACACTATAAATGACTGTTATACTTATAAGTTGCATGTAGCGTATAATCTTGGAACAATAAGAACCAACGGTTGATACAGAATTGGCTCGTAAAAGCGTAGTGGCTCGAAGCGGTAGCAATTTGAGTGTGTTTTTAATAATTTTTATTGGTTGGAGTATACGGAGCCGGTCGCCAGTGTCGCGTTGGACACGGAATACGTAATGAGCTCTCTGTTAAATTAATGACTACGGTAGCCGCGTTCCAATCAAATCGCCCAAATATGATTAAGACAACTTTCTGACTATGCTATAAACAAATGTACTAGACTGTTAATTACGTAGCTACTGTGTGCGCCGCCAGGACGAATATGTCACCACATTTTTATATTTTACTAGACAAGAGGACAACGAACGACTACTGATAGTCCTCAACTCTCCCGTAACTCTTTCATCATAACCAACCTTATAACGACCATAAAGTAAACCCGCCTTTCTTTTGTTTCCAGTGGCCTGACATCAACCACTGAGCGAGGCGTGACTCCGGTCTACCTTCGCTGTCGAGAGGGCAGCATCTCCTGGGTGTACCCTCGCGGTGCATTGCGGCTGCTGTTCCGACCACCCCTGCCTGCTGATGAGAGGGACTTCAAGGTCTGCGTGAGGGTCATACGAAGACCAGACCCGCCTGATCTATTTCACACTTTGCGACTTAATGATACAGGTAAAATTGGTGCTGCTTCTAAGTAATGATAATTGTAGATTTTATCAGGGTGATCTGCATGCAGAATTCCATCAAAGTTTTAAAAAAATCTGCCGTTTCTTTAGGGAGTAATTATAATACAAACACAGATACAAAAAGTAAATAAATAAACAAAATTAAATAAAAATTGTACACATAATTAATGGAGTTAGGGATGATCACAGATGGCAAGCGCTCTGCGTAAATTGTTGGTTGTGTGGACCCTTTTTGAATACCAGAATAAAACTCCTTCAACATAATGATTTAATTGTGGTCGTCTACTAAGTAATGCATTCTTTCCAGAAGTCGCCGAGCGATTTCCAGCGCGTCTCTTTGTAGAGGGCGCTCGTCGCTTAGTTCCCCTGTATGCACCCAATGATGGCGACCCGAGGGAACTACGATGCTTCAGAAGCCGGCACGGTCGTGCTGCTCTTTACGTCGAAGCTGAACCCGAAGACGGCCCTCAGAAGAGAAAAGCTACCTTCAAATACGAAGCAAGACCCCTGGTCCGGAGACACTACGACCCTTCCACCGCAGACTGCAGACCTTGCACCGAGTCGGAACTAGAGCTCGCCTTCTGCACCAGCGACCTCGGTAAGACCTCACACAATAATCTCATTACTTCTCTAGCTGTTCCTTCACCGCAATAATGAGTAATCACAAAACCAGGAGCCTTCGCCCCGCTGAATGTTAATAAACCCGCGCCGGCGACCGCACAGTAATTTGTCGCCATCATCGGGATTCCTCGCGCCTCAAATTATATTAAACGTTGTTATACTTGAAAATAATTTTATCATTTTTCCTCGCTTAACTACCACGAAGTATTTACACAGCGAGACCATTTATCTAAAGGGTTCGTTATTTTTAAATTTTAAACAATGTTGAATTTTTACGCAAATGGATGCAACCGAAAAAGGTTTGCGCATTGTTTGTCGAGCCTTTTGTATCGCCGCTAAGTGCTAGTCGGATCTCAGTTATGATTAGATTGCATTTTATACCGGTCATCCTGACGCACGGAAGCTTTTGCCTGTGTAGTGAGCAAGCCGGGATGAGCTGCTTAGATTCAATTTACGTCCGTAATGACGATGCTTGACAAGAGTATATACCGGATAGACTAGTATGGGCGTACGGCACGCGACGCGACGCGGCGGGGAGTTCATGTTAATAGTTTTTTCTGGTTTGATAAATTATAATAGTTGAGGAGTTATGTCACTGCAGCGCATGCGTCCCGCCGCGTCGCCCGCGCACCCACGTTATTAGCCGCCTCCAACACGTATCATTGATTTTTTGTTTGTCATTCCATACAAAAAAGGTAGATATTTTTGGATCAAGCCAACGTATGTACTTACGTGTTAAGGTTCTTTGTCAAATAAAAATGACAAGCTATTGTTAAATTGTCAAGAAATGGAAAATTATTATCCGATTGTTCCTGTTTGTATATGAATAAATAAACAATGAATCATTAGTTATCAGAGAACGGAGAATTGTTGTTTATTATAAATAAGAAAGTAATAGTCCCACCACACGAAGATCGGAACATAACTAACGTTCGTACTTCGGGCGCATATTTCTGATATTAACACTAGCTTACAATTAAATTAACAGTTGTCTTGATAACATGCCGGCGGTACTGACTGTACTTAGATAGTCATGATGGCTCGTTAGTGAACCTTCTATGTAATTATCGACTGTCGGGCTCGGGTTGATGACCGTTTACCAAAGACTGGGACTATTCACTTATCTTGCTCAAACAAAAGCTGAGCGTAGAAAAAATCCGGCAACATTTTGCGCTTACTCACCGAGCGAACAAAAAACACGGACAATGGGGACACAGTGATTAATATCTGGACAATAAATCTGGTGTCGCGACGGGTACCTAGTCGTTGAGCAAGCTACATTGTGCTACAGTTTTAACACTGCTCGTATAAGTGGGGACATCTAGGGGCTTTTGTTTCCAACAAAGTTACAAGCTCTGTAGAAGCTTTTGAATAGACATACAGAGTATACCTACTATGTTTTTCCGAAATCTTACATTACCTACTTAAGAGGGACAGGGCCTGCGAGGAATTTGATAAATAGGTATTTGAAGAAACTATTGACGTCGCGCTGCGCTCGAACAGTGCTAAGAGAGTGCGATAGGGACAGCTGCAGATATCACAAAAGTTTTGACGAGATCGACGTTTCATATTCCCCTTTTTTCTCCTCGAAAACTGAGCCGATTCAATTATTTTTTACATTAAAATTTTAAGAAAGAGTATGTCTAGGTTCCTATCCTTTTCTTTTATGTTAAAAACTTTTCGAATTTGTCTGGTAGTCCTCTAATCATGGCGATAAAAATGGGTCATTTTTTGTAATTTTTGCAGTGTCATATTTTCTTTACTTATTAGTTGCTGAAAAAAAGGAAATGATGGACGAGTCTACAGCGGACCATGATTTTATATGAAAAAAAAATATTGCGCTAGAGGCATTATTCAGGAAGAAAAAAGGGGAATACATTTGTATGGAGAATCGTAGGCCCTGTTCCCTCTTAAATACTATGATAGGTAAAGAACACAAAATAGTAAAAGTATGAAATGCTGAAATTAACTGGATACCATAATAATAGGTCTTTACCTATGAAATTGCCGTTTTGTATGAAAAAATTTAAACGAATTTTTTTCATGTATTTTTTATTTGTATTAATCGAAGTAATCACCCATGCAATCAATGCATCTTTGCCAACGCAGTGGCAGTTTATTGATGCCCTTCTTAAAGAAATCAGCTGGTCGGGAGGCAACAAATTCTTCAAAGGCATTTTGTACTGCCTCTCGGGTATTGAATTTTTTTCCCGCCAAGAAGTTATCCAAATTCTGGAAAAAGTAGTAGTCTGTAGGCGCAAGGTCTGGTGAGTAGGGCGGATGACGGAGAGCTTCCAACCCCAGTTCTTGCAACTTGGAGACCGTCTGCTGTGCAGTATGAGGTCGCGCGTTGTCGTGCAGGAGCAGCGGAGACGAGCGATTGACCAATGCTGGTTGGAGATGTGCCAGCTTCTCCATCATTGTGTTCAGTTCTTCACAGTACACATCTGCAGTAATGCTCACCCCGTTTGGTAAGAAGCTGTGATGAATCACACCGGTGCTAGACCACCAAACAGTGACCATCACTTTTCTAGGGGTAAGTTTTCGTTTAGGGCATTGTTTAGGTGCTGAACCAGGATCCAACCAACTTGCTGAGCGCTTGCGGTTATCAAACAGAATCCATTTTTCATCGCAGGTAACAATGCGGTTCAAAATTCCTTCATTTGTGTGTCTGTTGTGCAGTGCATGGCACGTCTCGACGCGTACTTCGCGCTGGCGATCATTGAGTTCGTGGGGCACCCATTTGTCAAGCTTTTTTACCTTGCCAATTTGATGCAAATGGACTAATATTGTTTTGACGCTAACGTCGAAAGCTGCTGCTAATTCAGCCGTAGATTGTGTATCATCAGCTTCCACAATCGCCTTTAATTCGTAATTGTCGACCAAAGTATTCGGACGACCGCGAGGTTCATTTTTCAGGTCGAAATTTCCTGAACGGAAGCGAGCAAACCAATAACAGGTGGTGCGTTGGTTTGTAGTGTTAGCTCCGTAAACGTCGTTGATGTTGCGTGCCGCTTGTGCCGCGTTGCTGCCACGACGGTACTCATATTTCATAATTACTCGAATTTTTAACGTATCCATGATGACGAAAAAGATTGAAATGCGATGAAAATGTAACACTAATCAATAAACAAATGACTACTTTTGGAAAAAAAAATCCATGTTTTTAAAATAAAATTAATTTGAAATTAGAATTCTTAGCCAAACAAAAATTATTTTGATTTCAAATGGCCAGTACTGCAGAACGGCAATTTCATAGGTAAAGACCTAATACATGGTATTCAAAATGAAAGAATGGCGCCGTGACAACAGTTGAACGTTTAAAGTCGAGCTGTATAGTGGAATGGAAAACTCGTCGCTGACTCAATTGTGTTCTCGAAACATGCTTAGATGGCTCAGTCATTAAACTTTATAACTTCTAATTTGTTTGTGCCGTAGCAATTACTATAATTAACAAAAACTCGGCTCTCAAACAAAACAATCATTGTAAATGCAAGGCTTGATAATAATTTGGTTTTAGCAAAAAGGAATGTACATTTACATATTTTATTAATATGTATTGACGCTAAATATTATTATTCTGGGATGTTTTTCTAGAAGAGCTTTATTTTGGACGATTAATATGGAGAAACCTGTATTTCTTTTGAATAAAATATATTCTATTCTAGGCTAACGAATTTTAGCGTAGCCGTAGGCACAATACGAGCCTTAATTTCTTGCGGTCTGAATTTATAGTGACATCTACTTACAAGAAATATTTGAATAACATAACTGGACAGGGAAATATATACTTATAAGTACTTATTTATATATTTATGTTTTCATTTATTTCGGATCACACATAAAAATATGCGAAACTATGCGAAGCTCGGAAGCCCCATCGACATCCTAAATCCATTATTATATTGAAGGCAGAGGCACAGGGTGAATATACCTAACTAGCTTTTGCCAGCGGCTTCGCCCGCGTGGAGGTCAGATATTATCCCACGGGAACGTACTACCGGGATAAAAATATCCTATGTCCTATCCCAGGTCATGGTCTACCCATGTGGCAAATTTCATCCAAATCCGTTCAGCTGATTTAGCGTGAAAGCGTAACAAACAATCAAACTCACTTTCGCATCTCTACAGGTATTAGTTAGGAAGTTAGGAATAGGATTTAACAATATAGAGAAGCAAAAAATAATTGTAAAATAGTCGCTCTGTGTTTAGCCTCCTCTTTTTTTAAAGTCAGTTAAATCTAAAAAAGCTTTAAACCTTTTCCGACGTTACATACCTATTTTGGTTTAAAATACAGTTGCTATAACTTACCATCTCCATTTTAGTATCCCGAGGCGTGATCGTGATGAGCGAGGCTCGCGAAGACCTGGACACGACGCAGCTGACTCTCCGACTGACCAAGCTGATCCGCGCCACGTCGGGAGAGGAACCCAGGGACAAGTCCGATGACCTGGCTGAAGATGACGATTACTATAGGTAAGAACCGACTGTTAATATTCAAAAGATTTTCTTTAGTCCCAGCACACTTAGCATGACGGCCATAGAAACGGGTCTTGTCGACGGAAGAATAGACAAAATGGCAGATTGTAGAAATATTTCTACGCATTCTACGCGTCAAAGCATGGCAATGTGTAATTTTGTCTATTCTTCCGTCGACAAAACGTCGTCATGCTACGAGTGCAGTAGTTATTCGATTCACTATACTATGTGATAATACAAAATTCTGTAATTGTGAAACCCTCAGGGCTCAGGGTGAATTCTACCAAACATTTATAGTTATACCTCGCCCGTATAAGTCTTCACCTTCGAATAAATTTTGAATTTGTGACAGTTTCTCCATACAAAACTGTCATTCGTCAATTTTATTCCACGGATAAAAGATATCCAACTTTGGTCACATTAACCCTGTATATGAAGCTTACCTATGTACTTAGGTCATAGATCCGTGAGTGTCAAAAATTTCCGAGTAAAATCGACGGATCCTGAGGGCCTGCCTAGACAAATGGCATTCGCTTCGGAGCGATTCTATTTCTACAATGGCTACAGCTTTAAAGTGACATTGACATGATCACGTGACATTTCGATAGCTTAAGTCAGCCCCATACATTTTT
Source organism: Cosmia trapezina (assembly GCA_905163495.3). Taxonomy (NCBI): domain Eukaryota; kingdom Metazoa; phylum Arthropoda; class Insecta; order Lepidoptera; family Noctuidae; genus Cosmia; species Cosmia trapezina. The sequence goes on from LR991030.1 coordinate 9,624,255, forward strand.
AGCTTTTTTGGTTTTTCTACTAGAGATAGCGTCATCGCTAATCGAATGTTACTTTGTTTAGTCTTAGTTATTCTTCTGAGGTTTAGGCCCTCTGATGTGTTAATACTTATCTATAGCTGTAGGTAAAATCGCGAACTTTGGCAATCAATCACTTTTCACCCGTATTAAATAAGTAGGTACCTTAGTACTTAAGTTTGAAAAGTGGTTGACCGCCAACGTTCGCCTACCTTAGAAAAACCTGGCTACCCCAGAATACGACAGCCATTTAGACAAAGTTAATACGCACCACATCGTTATGAGGGAAGCATTTAAAAAGTAGATACCATGTAATTGCAGTCCCCCGCGTAGATAATTGCGAATGACCGCTTATGCTTACATAATCCACTTTAATCCATTAGGTAGTGATTACGAAACCTTGTATGATCAACGTTTTAGAAGTTACTACAAGTAAAGGCATTGTATAAAAAAAAATGTAAGACAAAAGGATTTGTTATAGTAATGGGAACGACTGAATTTAAGAAAAATACTTGGAACCAATTCCTTTACATACTAGGTACCTACCTAGGTTGACACACCCAAATTGATCAGATAGCATGTGTGTAGGTACACACTTTTAAGAAAACCAAGTAAAACGTTGTGTGATAGTATCTAGAACCTGTTGCCCACCTACAGGCTACATGCAAACTCATAAACCTCTGGCTGTAGTAAAAAGTTATTACAAGGTTTATCTTTGTTACATATATTTATATATAAGATTGTGCATTTATTATCTAGTGCCTGTATTCTAATACTGATGTTGAGACAAATAAAGATTTATGATTATTATGATTATGATTACATCTCTTGAACATATAAATTGGGAACTATGAGGGTATCCTACAAACATAGGTACGCGATGAACATATCTCATTATGTAGGTATTGTTATAGCATTGTGTGTGTTATTTATTATGTATGATATACTTATTACAACATATACGTTACCAGCTTCTCTCCGCGTCAAATTTCGGCCCCGACACAACGCAGCGCATCGTACCTATTGCCCGCCTGTGCTATTACTTCGTTATCGCGTTTTATTTTTACTCGGCTCCTAAGAGTCATAGCGCGATGATAAATAGCCTATACCTTTCTCAAGAATTGGGCTATCCAAATCTAACCAAAATACTAGCCTATGAGTTTTGGCAAATATTAATATGAAATGGATGAACGGCTTGATACTTTTGTTCTTATGTTACCACTCTTATAAACCTTCCGTCTTTCCAGGTATGACGTCGACAACACACTAGAGCGCACTACACACCGTAACCACAAGCGACGGAAAACACGCAGTCTCCATGCTCACGTGCACGTTTCTTCGGTGTGCGGGGCGGCCGCGGGGGCGGGGGAGTTCCTTGTCATGGCGAGGAGACGCCTCGGCAGATACTCCTTAGTCTGTGCCCCCAGGATAGACGACTGGGCTGAACTGGTGAAGAGACGGAACGCTGATGGTATGGCACATTGCCAGCTGCAGCATTGAGATGATCTGTGTTACCCTAAAGATTGGCTGTTTTGAGGGAGCGTTTTCTAATGCTGTGCTGTGATTGGTTAAAAATTTAAAATCAGTGATTACGATTAAGACACTTGTGAGGTATTGGATAATGATGGACGCTTGAGTGCATAGAAAATCTTCTGCAAATTAGTGTAATAAACAATTGGTTATTTCGTAGAGATATCTTGAATCCAACAGTGAAACATTGTTGCTTCAGATCCTATTTCAAGAGTTTTATCTATATGTAATGTTACTGCTTGCCATAAAATCAGCTTGCGTATTAATGCAATATTGTACAAAAGTTCTATTTTTTATTTATGTAAGTATCAAATGTTTATATTTACCTACTGTACATTATATATTTGTAGATTTTTAAAGAGAATGTGGTCCACAGTGCCAAAATATGTAAGATCTTCATTTAGATGTAAGGTTGATCTCAACTCTGTACATATTATGATTAAGTGGGATAAAGAAAGCCATATTAGTTAAGCACCATAATTAGAGATAACGTAATATATTGCAGTTTAAGTGTGATTTAGAACAGATTATTTTTATTGTATATTATGCCTATTTGGTGCCACTGTCTTAGGAAACCTTGTTGTTCTAAAACGTAGAAATTTTACACTTCAAAAATTAAATAGTTGGCTCTTGGATACACCTAAAATAATTGTAACAAGCAGGAATTGTCTATTAATCCTAACTAATATTACAAATGCGAAAGTGATTTTGTTTGTTTGTTACGCTTACACGCTAAAACAGCTGAACGGATTTGTATGAAATTTGACAGATGGATTTGTATGAAATTTGACAGATAGGTAGCCTGAAACCTGTAAAAGGACATACTTATGCTACTTTTTATCCTGGATCGCAGACGAAGTTGCGGACAACAGCTAGTCATGTAATAAAACCAAGATTCCTCTGTCTATTTTTGAGGTCGAACTTCATATTTTGAACTGTCTGTTCTGATAAATATTCTTCGGAATTACAGTAAGGTAGATACCAATGTAGATATTATGGTGCTGCCATAACAATGTCTTCTTTAGTGCTTCCATAAACAGATCCTTTATTTTTTTTAAATATAATTTTATTATCGCCTGAACCTACCATTCAGCCTTTGTGAATACTTAGTAAGTAATATATTTTGTACAAAAATCTAAGTATAGGTGTCGATATGTGATATAGTTTACAACGAGTATGTTATGAAGTGCCTAATGTATATACGAGAATATAGCTATTGACAATACATAGTGTTTATAAATATACACATATTATGTAAAAAAAAAACTGTTAAATAAAATAGTTTAAAACTTTTTTTTTGTTTTAATTTTCTTACCATTCCAGTTTAGTGAAGCCGTTTGTATTGTAAAAGCCATACCAAAAGCGCATGTTCTGATACAAGATTAATTAAATGTTTTTCACTGCAGATGTAAGTGATGCTGATGATACATTTACAGAGCAGGGCAGAAGTTGAACGGTTCCAGTGTGACAGAGAGACGGAGCTATATACGACTAGGGCTTCCATTACGTAATTACGGACCAATTTTAAGGTATTCTCAAATCCGTAACTGAAGATGTCAATTCCGTACTTACGTAATTGTTATCATCGTCGATAAATCAAAATAGTCAACTAATAAGAATGTATTTTGCACATTTTATACTGTGGAAACACTATACCACATAGCTTGCATAAATACTGTACAAACAGGGTGTTCCCTGTGGTTTATTTTATTCTTTGATATATCTTGCAAAAAGTAGTTCTAAGACGTACAGAATAGAGATCAATTTCAATTATCAACTGGGCGAGTCGCCGGGAAACCCTGTGGGAAAGTCCCTACAGGCAACTAGTAAATAAAAAATGAAGAGATCTAATAAAATCTTTTAAAAACTCCCCTTTGAAAAACGACTTATTGCAGAAAAACATTTTAGAAGAACATGGTAAAAAATTGACATAATACTCTATTGTAAAACGCGATGGAGCAGCTTGTAAGATAATATAGTACGCCGATTTCTCAAATTAAAATCATGCGTTTCTAACTTTGCGGTGTTACAAGATTTGAAATCAAATGAAAAATTTACAGACGAAGAGATCCAAGACCTTCGTGAAATTCATTACAGCTTGGATGTCATGTAATAAAAACTACAGTGATGTCATGATTAAAACTTATTGACAACAGACGCTGCGCTTCGATTTATGCTAGAGAAACTCCAGATCTCAGATATTTGTGCTAAAGATCTTCAGTCAAACGATCTCAGTGGAAAACTACACTACAGACGAAGAGATCCAAGACCTTCATGAAATTCATTACAGCTTGATGTCATGTAATAAAAACTACAGTGATGGCATTATGTTGTCATGATTAAAACTTATTGACAACAGACGCTGCGCTTCGATTTATGCTAGAGAAACTCCAGATCTCAGATATTTATGACAAAGATCTTCAGTCAAACGATCTCAGTGGAAAGCTACACTTATACAGACGAAGAGATCCAAGACCTTCATGAAATTCATTACAGCTCGGATGTCATGTAAACTACAGTGATATCATTATGTTGCCATGATTCAAACTTATTGACAACAGACGCTGCGCTTCGATTTATGCTAGAGAAACTCCAGATCTCAGATATTTATGCTAAAGATCTTCAGTCAAACGATCTCAGTGGAAAACTAGTCACATCTCTTAGACAGAGAATAAATAAAAGGCGAACAAATGTATTCGGTGTTTTGCAATATTTTTATCGTCAGACTCAGATGATTTACGAATATACATAGTGGAACTGTTGGAATGGTTAAAATATAGGTAATTCCACACAAAAAAGTCCAAATCCACAACACCATAAACAACAACAGAGTAAATCGGACGAAATTTATCACCAGTGACGATGATGAGGATGACGAGGGGTTGACAATCGCTCAATAATTAGACATACATATATACAAATAAACAAAGTGACAGTAAATATAAACAAATTTCAAAGTTCTCTGGGTGATAAAACCTTAAATGCCGTCATTTCTGAGATCACATTTTCAAGAAGAAAGGTCATATTCGGGACGAAAAGAAATGGTTTTACTTAATTATACATTAAGTTCTTGAATAATATTTGTTTTTTTAGATATATTGTATTTATTTTGATAATTCCTTAGAGTATCTACAATTTTAACAAAATATGATCGATTTAAAAAAAATATGGAAAAAAATACGTAATTACGGAATTGGAGAAAGAAATTGCGTAACTAGTTACGTAACTGACATTTCCGTAATTTTGGAAGCCCTATATACGACCATCCTTTTTCTCAACGTCATAGCGTACTATGACGTTGAGAAAAAAGGATGGACCCCAGAACGCTTCATATGTGTAATATATTCAAGCCGTGGGCGGTAACGAGTCACACGATTACATATACGACTCCGAAAGTACGTGGAATACTGAAAATGACGGCGTAAGTATTAAGAAAAATAAACATGAAATATAGCAATTCGTTTATTGAAAAAATCACAACTGATACCACATAGAAAAACTACTCGGCACGGTTTAACTCTTAACTATATATAATATCACATAAACACTTTATAATTTGATAGACTATATACATAGACATTTATTCGTATTTGGTACACTTTGTGAAAATACCAACCACTAGGTGATCGCAGCTTTAAATAAAACAAAACAAAATAATTCCTTTACATTCAAGTTTTAAATAAAGAATATTAACTAGAAAAGAAACAACGAAATAATATACATACTGAAGTAAATAAAAAATAAAATTTTGATGGGATCGACAGCATGTGTAACAAATTAATATTATAATAAATACTATTTTACAGTCAACGAGTCGAACCAGTTAAGCCTTCGCATACGAGTCACCCGTATTCAGTAAATAATGAACACATAGATTTGTTACAAACCGTCTTACACAAGAAAATCTCAATACCCGACCGGACCAACACCTCAGAAAGTCTCAACGACCAAAAACGTAATAATTAATTTAGTTGAATATTTTTTCACTACAATCCGTTTGCCATACGCTACGGTCGAAATATCTTAGCGAGTCTGAACATAGGAACTATGAACTTTCGCGCATGTTCTCTCAGTCACACTTGCCTCATGTCGCCATTGGTTCCTAAAAAATGTTACTGCGCAGCCTTCTGCGCGTAGTTCGGACTCGCCAAGATAAATCGGCCGTACCTTAACTACTGAATACTATTTCCATGTGAATCTAATTGTATGTTATTATTAACTGCTTACAAAATGGAAATAACAGCAGGTACGTAGTTTACAAATGTGATAACTGATATGTATTCAATGTCTTTTCAAAATATACGTTTATCGTGTACTACATACGTCGGAGAAATTGAGTATCAACAAGTTGTGGCACGGAAACTTAAACTTACTCCAACATTTAAGATAAATATTAGATAGAAAGGGCCAGTTTCTTGATTCGTAGTTAACTCAACCAATGGTTAAATTTTGACAAAATATGTTTGCCAAAATGACATTAGTTTCTATTTTTAAAATTAATGAGCGTGTTCATGTTAAAAATAGTAACTACTTAATGGCATTTTGGCAAACATATTTTGCAATAATTTCGTACTTTATCATCTTGTATGCACTTTCTATGTATACACACACATGTTTAAGCAAATAAAAAATCTTATCTAATCTTCGTTACTATTTTTAACCATTAGTTGAGTTAAGTACGGATCAAGAAACCGGACCTCTGTATAAGTTTAGAATTTATACCACTAAAACAATCCAACAGTGGATGTAGGCAACAATATTGATCCAAACATTCATAAGATTATTATATTTACGTAAGTAATAATGCAAAAGAAGCTGTAGAAAACAACTAGTACCTATCTATATTACAACGGCTTTTTTGGCATTTAAGTGAATATATTCATAATAGTAGCAATATAAAAAAATTAATACTAAGCAGTACTAAATTATAGTATGTTAAGGATTAAATTACGGAGTAATATGATAGTAGGCTATCTATGCATATTTTTAGAATAGGTATTAGGTACATTATTTTATCATATACTCAGTAATTATATCCAAAAGCTCACTCGTTCATACACATCTTCATTAAATTCGTACAACACACACAACCGTTACCGACATTCGCCACCACAATGAGCAAAGTACTATCAGCCTTCATAGTTCGGAACCATCTCTCTATGTAATTGCGCACTCCTCTATAGTAATCACATTCATTTATATACGAGTAATTAAATATATGGATGTCTGCCCACTATTGCCCACCAAAGACATGAAGGCGCTATGATCCTGCTTTCGAGCCGCGTACTGAACAGAAGTAGGCTCGCGAGTGGTAGGTATTTAAACATAGTAATTATTTTAATCATTTTAGTAAGACAAACGCAGCGAATTGAGCTAAACAATCTTATTACCTTTCCATTTACTTTTATAAAAAAATGAAAAAAAAATGTCTGTTTTGTAGCTATGAGATTGATGAAAAAAGGGAAACATTGATACGAAAACGGGTAACTTTGGATTTTTTTTCTATCCAGCAAAGTTAATCTAATCGTATTATTAAAAGCGATTGCATGACCGCCAAAATCCTTAAATAAGATACTTATATCTTTTTTTCTCAATTTTATAACACTGTTTTTATGTTTTCCATAGATTAAAAAAAAAACTAGTACCTAAGCGCGGTCTCTGTCGGATCATAGCGCCTGAAGAAGAGAAACAGGGAAAAATTCGAAAGATATTATGTCTCCTTTGTTCAGTTTTAATGGACAGATATCCAATGCAGGAACTACAAACTTTCAAAGTGAAAATGCAATTTATCCGCCTATAAATACGGATAGAAAAAACGAAAGATTATGCGACGTGCAAGCCAATTTAGTTGTGCGACCAATTTAGAAAATATTTTGACAGAATGTCACCGAGGTGTATATTACGATTACGTTTCAAGATAAAGCTGATAGAAAACATAATTATTAGAAAGTCTGTTGACTACTAGAAAAATATTAACAATCGTTAACAACTACATATACCGTTCCGGTCAATATTCTTCAAAATATTAATTTAATTTTCATAAATTTACAATTCTTTATATTTTTTCATAGTCTTGTTTTTTTTTTTATAAAATTTGATATTGCGATTACGAATAACAGGTTAAGACGGAATTATTGTCGAAAACATTTATTTGTAACGCGAGGAAGCTCGTTCTAGTGATATTGGGTGATTAAAAACTCATTTCTTCCTCAAATTAATGGAATATTCGTGATACAAACAAATATTTAGTTCAAGTAGCGTGCGATAATTGACGATATAATTTTTAAAAATAAAAATCTAAAATTATAAGACAAGCTACGGTCTAACTAACCGTTACATCACAGTTATTAAATAAATAATACAATTCAATACATTGTGATGAACATAAACATTTAAATCAACATAATATACATATTCTTAAACATAAAATATAATCCTTGTATTAGATGTGACACTAGTAGCATAACATATAACATTGTGCCAAGCGAGATGAATCCTTTAACATTAATTGAATACGTAAATGATTAATTTATTTTGCGAAACCTATGAAACTATAGGTACATGTCCCGGAATTAACGCACACCACCAGACACTCCAATTAGAATATTATTTAAATCATATTCATACTATATACACTGAATTTTTACTATGTATCACTACATAGTATAAAACAAAGTCGCTTCCCGATGTCTGTCTGTCCCTATGTATGCTTAGATCTTTACTCTAACTTCGCAACGGATTTTGATGTGGTTTTTTTAATAGATAGAGTGATTTGAGAGGAGGGTTTATATGAAGGTATAATAAACGCGGGCGAAGCCGCAGCCAAAAGCTAGTTATGTATAAAACGTTGTTTATTTATTAAATTAGTTATACTGATTGTGGGAAAAAATTGTGGGCACATTACAAATCTACGCACACACAGTCGCAAACGTGGGTCTAGCGTAGTAGGTATTTCGTCCATTTGGGTTTGTTTTTACTGTCGAGCAGAAGTGCGACTGAAATTTACGTAGTTTTAAAAAAATACCAATATTAAAAATTACAGAAATCGATTCAGGAATAATGTGCATTAATTCAGTTACATATACCTAAGCTAATATCCGTGGCGGTCGCGGTCAAACGACGCTGGAGCGAGATGACGAGGCTCAGTATAGACTCGAGTAATCCCGTAGATGCTAAATATTTCTCGTCTTATTTGCACGTTTCATGACCGCGTCTGCCATTCGTTTAGGCGTTTATTATAATAAAAATCGCGATGAATATTAACACAATGCAATTTATGTTTCAAAATGTTAATTCATTATTAACAGTGACCGCATCAATTAGCTTTGGACTGCTTATTAACTATTGGTTAAAAGAAGAACAAAAATCTTGCACAATAGAATTCAACATTAGGCAATTTTCGATAATATTATCAAAACGTTTAACGTGTATACAGGATTTAATTGAATTCGTGAGCATCCTCTTAAGGGGTCATATTATTATGAATAACTTTAACTATGAAACAAAACCTGAACTCGGGAAAAAAAATCAGTAGTTACCTACATTTTGACGAGTTATGCGAACAAATGTAGGGAACAGCTGTTTTTTTCGCCATTTTACGTTTGGTCGAATAGTTAAAGTTGTTTAAAAGGCAAAAGGAGTATGTAAGGGTCGTAGCAGGTAGCAGGTTCTTTAGGTTCTGCCTAGGAAGAAGGCGTGAGTTTATGTACGTATGTATGTATGTAAAAGTTGTTCATAATGGTGAGTACAATGACACCTTAAGAGGATCCCCATGAATTAAATTTCATCCTGTATAATACAAATGGATTATTTTAACATTTAAAAAGAAAATAGTTCACACAATAAATCTATCTTTATAAATGCTAATTCTAATTTAGTGTTTATTTTTTACAACTTGCACTATAAGTAGTGTTATATCTAATCATTGCACAGACGTAATTGCTATTAGTTTTAATCATTACGTATGTATTACCTCTTCTAATTGTTTGATTTGTCGTCAATTTATTTTAAGTGCCCTCAATTTTATCGGTTCAGTCAGCGTTGTATTTTTTAAAATTTTGTATCCTTTCCTTTTTTGTGTTCCTAAGGTAAGATTTTTTCGTTTATCCTGAGACTTTCGAATACTAAAGATTGGCTCTCATGGGGATTGCCGACAGACGTGAAAACTTAACCGTATGTACTATGCATAGCACGTCGCGGAGTCGAGGTGCGGTAAGATTACCAAAAATCGCTCAACGCGCCTAAAGAAGTTTTCAATAAAAAAATGCTATTTGACCATGGATTATCTACAATTAGGGAATTGTGAAAAATAATAAAATGTTTTCGGACTATTAACACACATTCAACTAGTTCAAAGGGTTTTTTTTTTTTTGAAGTCGGAAGTTTACTATGTATTTTTATGATGAAATGAAAAATGAAAATGACGATTTAAATAAATGTTCTCTTTAAGTTAACGTAATACTTTGCATTCTAGACCGCAACAATAACAATACAGGGCGCATAAAAAAGATGTGCTCAAAAAAAAATCAGCTGTCTCGTTCAAAACTTCAATACCTACTCGACCCAAATGTATGGGACAGCTGATATTTTTTTCTCGATTACGATGTTGGTCCCATGGAAAAAGTTGTTCAGTTTGATGGTCTGTACCACACCATTAAAGACCACACCTTTCTGATATACCCTGTATATGTAGTCTATAGAGCATTATACTGGTGTAAAAATATAAACTTTAAATAAATAAATAGGTATGTAATACTCATAAGAACTGTATTTAGGGCGACATGATAGTTAACCTTGTTTTCATTTCCCGATAAGTACCCTAAACATTCTTGGCAAAACTACCAAACAATTTATTCACATCGATATTTTTCAAAACAATTCAATATTCATAGCTTTTCTGGCAAACCACAAATACCTTACATATAGACATCAAAATTATATTCGAACAGTTTATTGCAATTACTGAATGTAATTTTTAATCACATTCAGCAGCTACATTAACGCAACAGATGTGCAAATGCAATCTCACACAGTGTCATCTTTAAATCACACTTTAAATCTCAGACATAAGACTCAAATTTGTACGTACAGTTTCACGCGAACTGTACGGGAGTTGGTGTCATGATGTCTATGATAAAGTCCTCCATGTTGGGTAGAACTAGAAACTTCTCGAACTCTTTGCTGAGCTTTTGCTCGATCCAGTTGGTGATGTGCGCGAACCGCAGCGTGCGCGCACCCACCGCCGGCCGGGCTTTTAATATTAGTTGTGGGTTCGTGCGGAATCTGAGGAGAAGAAGGGGACGATAAGCTCGCGTCCGGACTATTTTGCACTATAAACCAGTGAAAATAAGGTTTGTTATTCAATGTCATCATCATCATCATCATCGTCATCATTCAATCATCACATAATTGCCCTGCTTTATGCTCCTTTCGGTCATTGCTGAGTCTTACACAAATGTCATCATTATTCTCTTGCCTTCACCCCAATTTAATTGGGGTAGGCGGAACATGTCTTCTTCTTCCATAGCTCTCTATAAGCCCACTTTCGCACGGACGAAGAATATCGCGGCGGGATTTTGAACTCTCGGTGTTGAGAATCCTACAGAGTGCTTCCCAGCGCGTCGAGAAAACACACTGTTGGATTTTCAACTCTCGGTGTTGAGCCGAGCGTTGCGATTCCAACAGAGTGCATCCCAGCGCGTCGAGAAAACACACTGTTGGATTTTCAACTCTCGGCGCTAAGCAAAGCGTTGAAAGTCCAGTGCGCGAAAAAAAATTACCGCGGGAAAAATGGCTCGTGCGAACCCGAGCTTAGTAGTAATCTCGGTAGTCACCCCCCTTCTAGCCATATCATCTTTCATACAGTCCATCCATCGTTTCTTTAATCTTATAGCCATCCACATTCATACGCAAAACATTCGTCAGCCTTACACAAATGTCAAAATTGATTGGATCGGTGTCTTACCCGAGCCATATCCTATCGTGCGGGGGTGGCGGCAAGTTGAACGCTAGTCGCCCCTCTAGAGCGTGCACTTCTAGATGCAGCTTTATATCCGTGTTCGATAGACCTTCCATAGCACGTTTCACGTACTTGTAGTCTGTCACCTGAGCGATACAAAACGAAGAAATATAGAATCAAAAGAAAATTGAACGGATTTGTCAAAATCGAAAGAAACAAAGTGTACAAATATGTAATCCATACTTCCATACTAATATTATAAATTCGAAAGTAACTCTGTCTGTCTGTCTGTCTGTCTGTCTGTCTGTCTGTCTGTCTGTCTGTCTGTCTGTCTGTCTGTCTGTCTGTTACCTTTTCACGCCTAAACCACTGAACGGATTTCGATAAAATTTGGCAAGGCTATAGATGGTATCCTGGGGACGGACATAGGCTACTTTTTTTTTCAAAAATAATCTTACAGGGGGTGATATAGGGGATGAAAGTTTGTATGGGAAAATCGGTATGTCTTAAGTTAGGGATGTGAAAATTAAAATGTAAGCTTTTGATAGGAAATTAAGAAATATGCGGTTCAGCGTTTTTGAAAAATCATCCCCTAAGAGGGTAAAATATAGTAAAATAGGGGTTGATTTTAAAATTTACAAAACTGCACGGATTTCGACAAAATTTGGCAAGGCTGTATATAGCATCCTGGGAAATGACATAGCATACTATTTTTTTCAAAAATATTACTACAGGGGGTGATATAGGGGATGAAAGTTTGTATGGGAAACTCAGTATTTCTTCAGTTAGGGATGTGAAAATTAAAATGTATGCTTTTGGTAGGAAATAAAGAAATATGCGGTTCAGCGTTTTTGAAAAATCATCCCCTAAGGGGTTAAAATAGGGGTTGATTTTAAAATTTACAAAACTGCACGGATTTCGATAAAATTTGGCAAGGCTTTATATAGCATCTTGGGGAAGGACATGGCCTACTTTTTGTCTTAAAAAATAATCCTACAGGGGGTGATATAGGGGATGAAAGTTTGTATGAGAAAATCAGTATGTCTTAAGTTAGGGATGTGAAAATTAAAATGTATGCTTTTGATAGGAAATAAAGAAATATGCGGTTCAGCGTTTTTGAAAAATCATCCACTAAGGGGGTAAAATAGGGGTTGATTTTAAAATTTACAAAACTGCACGGATTTCAACAAAATTTGGCAAGGCTTTATATAGCATCCTGGGAAAGGAAATAGGATACTTTCAAAAACAATACTACAGGGTGTGATATAGGGGATGAAAGTTTGTAAGGGAAACCCAGTATTTCTAAAGTAAGGGATAACAAATTCATGCTATTGGTAGGAAATTAAGAAATATGCGGTTCAGCGTTTTTGAAATATTATACCCTAAGGGAGTAAAATAGGGGTTGATTTTAAAATTTACAAAACTGCACGGACGTCGATAAAATTTGGCAAGGCTTTATATAGCATCCTGGGGAAGGACATGAACTACTTTTTGTCTTAAAAATAATCCTACAGGGGGTGATATAGGGGATGAAAGTTTGTATGGAAACTCAGTATTTCTTAAGTTAGGGATGTGAAAATTAAAATATATGCTTTTGATAGGATAGGCAAAAAAAAGTAGCCTATGTCCGTCCCCAGGATACCATCTATAGCCTTGCCAAATTTTATCGAAATCCGTTCAGTGGTTTAGGCGTGAAAAGGTAACAGACAGACAGACAGACAGACAGACAGACAGACAGAGTTACTTTCGAATTTATAATATTAGTATGGATAGGAAACAAAGAAATATGCGGTTCAGCGTTTTTGAAAAATCATCCCCTAAGGGGGTAAAATACGGGTTGATTTTAAAATTTACAATACTGCACGGATTTCGACAAAATTTGGCAAGGCTTTATATAGCATCTTGGGAAAGGACACAGGAAACTTTCAAAAACAATACTACAAGGGATGATATAAGGGATGAAAGATGGGAAATCCAGCATTTCTTAAGGTAGGGATATGAAAATTCAAATTTATGCTTTTGGTAGGAAATAAAGAAATATGTGGTACAGCGTTTTTGAGGGGGTACAATAGGGGTTGACAAATGTTTGTGTAACTCATAACCTCTTTTTAAGAGATTTAAGGGATTGGAAATGTAGTCATAGTTCGAATCTTGAGGTAACATTTGGTCTTTATTTCATTCGAAGTTTTTACGAGCAAATTATTTGAACGAGTGGACACTCGGACAAAAGTTATTTGTTATTAGAGCGTGACTGGCATAATAAATTTTAAGTAATTAACAAAGTCCCCCCGCCGCGTAAGTGTGTCTGTTTGAATGCGATAATGTCAAAAAGTACCGAACGGATTTTCATACGGTTTTCTCCAATGAACGGAGTGATTCGGTGTAATTCATTATGGTTTTGTGTAAATTGCCTGAAATATGACGACGACTGTTGAAGATGTCGGAAAAAATCATGCCGACTGGTAGCTTTATGCCTACTATACACGGTAACGATATATCGTAGCGATTTGAGTTTGCACAGTTATATCGGACGGCCCTGTTTTCCACATGTACGTTCCCATGGGATATTTTCCGACTTCCACGCGGGCGAAGCCGCGGGCAAAAGCTAGTTGGTATATAGTGTACCGATACAACCTTACCGCTTTTGGCAAAAATATACTACACCTAACCACCTCTCCAAAGAACCTAGAACGCAAGGGGTAGGTCCGCAAACAAGAGTACAAAAAATAAAAAGTAAGTGCCGGAAGTTCAGGTACAGTTTCGTGTAGTCGGACAATCCTCGCTTTTCGTTCGAGTACAGTTTCGTGCAATTGTCGCGTGACTGGTAATTTTGAGGGACTTCATGTAATACATAATCAACCTATAATGTTCCCACAGCTGGGCCCCAAGTCTGCTATTTTTTACATTCCAACACGATCCCATTGTCACTGCATTGTCATTTTGCTAAAAGTTCGTAATCTGCTAAATTTATAATTTCATACAATGAAGTGTAGTGGTTGACCATTGGAAAGTCATAATGACGCCATAATGACGCCATTATATTAGTAGATTACCAAACTTGTCAAAATCAACAATTATGAAATCAATGATAGACCATTCTGACAATATTGTAATAGCAGACTTGAGGCCCTGGGACACAGGCCACCTTTCTGTGAGGAGTGGGCTGTAATCCACCACACGGGTCCAGTGCGGGTTGGTTGATGATGTCTACAAATTTTTGGTTCTACGACATGCCGGTTTCCTCACAATGTTTTCCTTCTCCGTTTAGTGATGAAATAATTTACACAAAGTAAATCGCCTGTCAGGGTTCGAACCAACGTCATACAACTCGAAAGTCGCGGCTTTTACCACTGGGCCATTGTATATAAAATACTTACGTAGTAAATAGTAATTAAAAAAAAAGCAAACTCACTTGTTGGAAGTATTTGTTAGTAGCTATCTTGTCAACCATACGTAAGAACTTTTTCTTAGAAGAAGTACTTTCGGTAGGCAGTGGGTTAGATCTGGAATGAACAGTTAATTTCATCATGTTAGTGTCCAACTAGGAACGATACCACAATAATGGGAAGAACAAGTGACTTTCGGCATAGGTACGGCGAAAGCGCCAGGGTAGTCTGCGAAATTCAAATTTTCTTACGTTTTTTACAATTTGGAAGTCAGTGTTAGGTTGTATGTTGATCAAAATACGATTCTTGATTGTAACAAGTATGTATTTACAGAATTATAATCATTAAAGTCATCAATACTACTCTTTGAGACCAAGTAATCCTAATCCTATTGGATGACTATTTCATGAAATCTTGACATTAGACGATTATACTAACCTAAGGAGTTGTATTACTAATTCTAATGATTATAATTCTGTAAATACATATTTGCTACGGTCGCGAATCATACTTTAATCAACATACAACCTAATACTGACTTGCAAATTGCAAAAAAACGTATAATTGCGTAAGGCTGGTTTACACAGGGTCAGTAGCTGACTCCCAACGCGAAACAAGTCAGCGCTGACTTGTTACTGTCTTCATGTAAATTGATTTGGAAATCAGTAGTACACACAAAAAAAAAAACTATTTATTTTATAAAACTACTGACTGCATGTGAACAGTGAAAGTCAGTTCTCGACGCCATGATGCGTCATGTTTGTGAACGGGCGCCGTCAGTTGAGACTGGTGGTCTCTTAGCTGCCACGGCTTATTTTTAATTTAGTTGTTTTTAGTTGTTATCTTTTTTATTAGGGACGCTTTTAACGTGCACGTCTTTCTACATTGTTCTCACATGTATAATTCTCAATATGAACGATGTAACCAATATTTTGTAAAATATTTGATTTAGAAGAGTGTCCGAAGAGTTTCTTGGCCGTTCTTCTCCAGAGGGCTCTACTACGCTTTGTAATGGGCAACTAACTTCATCTTTCTGACTGACCGACCCCTTGACAGTTCGAAAGTGCCTGTAATTGGTTTATTTGAAATAAATGCTTTGAGTTTGAGTTTGCCAGCACTGAATTCATTTGGAGTAAGCTACTGACCCTGTGTAAACCAGCCTTACGCAATTATACGTTTTTTTAAGCCTTATGAAAATTTAATTTCGCGGGCTACCCTAGCACTTCCTCTTTAAGGGTATTTATACACCCGTTATAATAAAGAACTCTCGATGTTCTGTCAAGTCGTAAAGGCCGTGCGAAGCAGGGTCGGGTCGCTAGCACTGTATAGTTGGGAAACTTACCCAGTATCAGTGGTAATAGTCTCGTTGCTATCTACAGGCTGCACGGGTGGACTTTCGTCGTCGTCGCTAGACTCAGCAGAATCTTCTATATCCGAGTCGTATATCGCTGGGTTTCTCAACTAAAATACGGAATTTTAGTTTATTAAAAGATAGATAGATAATACATTTGGTATCGTAATAAAGATAGTGCAATCCACGAAGACGCGCCCCACTACTCCTTCTAACCGTTTATAGTATATGTGTACAACGGTTAGGAGGAGTAGTGGGGCGCGTCTTCGTGGATTGCATTATCTATACCCAGTAACTGGGTTGTAGAGGTCAGGTAGGCAGTCGCTCCATGTAAAATATTGGTATTCAGCTGCATCCGGTTTGACTGGAAAACATCCCCAATATAGTTGGGAAAAGGCCAGACAGATGAGATAGATAAAACATTTATTCAGTGCACACAAAAAATATAGCACAAAACACAAAAGCACAATTAGATGATAACAAATTAAATGTATTACATGAATAGTAATAGTCGCAATACAACAATTCTGTTTCTCCTAAACACAGGTTATAATGTAACCTATCTAGAACAGTACGGCGCCCACTAACTAGATTAAGTAACTATGCTTGTGCTTTATACACTACCTACCTTGTCATGTAATCTAGTCCTTGAAGACCAATAAAAAAAAATCTAAAAATATATTTATTCTAAATAGTAGTCGCATGAATGGCTGTATTTTTTTTATTGCGTTGACTTAGAAGCTTGATTTTTTTTAGAGCTTCAAGAGACCATAGACCTACGTATTAATTCAATACTGATATTAATTTCAACTTGATACCTCCACGCGTTTCAGAGAAAAAGGGTTTTGACAGACTGACAACGAAGTAAGGGACCCGTTTTTTTCTTTTGAGGTACGGAACCTTAAAAACAAGATGGCGGCGTTAATTCAGATTAATTTCAACCCAGTGGTGACCCCGACGTGATCTGCAATAGCGTCAACCTGCGGTAAACAGCGGCGAGCTACATGTCGAACTTGGCCACGCGTCAAATGATTATTGTACAGTCACCAGCAAAAGTCGATTAACACTTGTGTTTTCTAAATCTTAACTATTGAGAAAAATACCTTCTTTAAAATCGGAACAGATGTAAATTTTAAAGAAAATTAACTCTTATCTAATAAATGAAATGCTAAAAAGCAGATTATCGTATCATTTTGTGTTAATTTAGATGATGTCAAAAAGTAGCAGTGTTAACCGACTTCTGTTGCTGACCTTACAACTATATCGTGGTAGAATGTTATTGAAAGTAAGTGTTACCCGACGCGCATGATCCTCATCCTCGGCCGCACATGACGAACTTTGTGTACCGCTGGTCAGTCCTGGAACGCCGGTCGCCAGCAAATGTTCCTCTAGCGTCATGTCTGAAAAATATTAGATAGATTGAATTCATTGAATACTCTTTATTATGCACACCATTGTTTTCGATTTTTGATAAAAAAAATATAAAAATATACCGTCACCCAACCCCCTTTTCTCCGAAAAAAAAATCTGAAATTATTCTATGTGATAGAAGTTTATGTAAAGATTACAGGAAAAATAAAACGATGTCTTTAAATAGCCCACTTTTTCAGAAATCGGAACAGAACCCTCGCTGAAGACTCGCTGTTGACCGGTTTTTTTTTATATGCACGTATTTCTGTTACAATAAAACATTTTTCTTGCTTTCATTGTGTCTGTGAAGTTCCGCCAGTTAAATTTATTAGATTCTATGTAAAAATAATACTAACTCTTCTCTTTAAGCTTCATGAGGTTGATTTGCGTCAGGATGGCGATGTAGGCGCCTCCGTCGTAGCGTATGTCTGCGTCGAGCCACACGCCGCGCGCGTCCCACGTGGGCACTTGCACTCGCTCCACCAGCGGACACGCGCCCGCCAGGGACAGCTCCGTCACCAGTAGAGGGGACATGAAGGATGGTAGCTGGGGAAGAAAAAATACTTTAAACATACCATCACGCCTGAATTTATCGTATTCCCCGTAGATGAGGCCTTCTTCCCATGGGGGTAGGCAAAAACTATAGAACGCCACCCACTTGCTACGATCCATACATACTCCTTTTGCCTCATTTACGTTAAATAAAAACCGGGCAAGTGCGTGTCGGACTACGCACAATGAAGGGTTCCGTAGTTGGGATGAAATTATCCCAAGAACAAACTTAAAATATAGTTCAAAAACATTTTTTCCCATACATGCCAAGTCCAACAGGAAATGTAAGTTTGTACTCACAATATTGAGCGATTTACCATGTTATTTTAAGACAACAAACTTCTTATAGGTTTTCCTGTAATCTACAGGTATTATAGAACTATTTTCTGTATTTTTTCAAAATTTTAGGCTTAGTAGTTTCGGAGTTGAGGGGTGGGGGTAATGGTAAATTTTCGTCTATTTTCTTAAATAACTTTAAAACGATTTATTTTAAAATAAATAAAAAAATACATTTGAGACCCTCATTGTAAGCCCTTTCATTTGATATGTCACACGGTACAGTTTACAAACTTTTTTTTTTAATTTTCTTATTTGCCCCCTAAAAGTGACCTCCATAATCAAAATACAATTATTTATTTTAACCGTACGTGTTTGGGTAGCAGAAATCCATATGTATACCAAATTTCAACTTGATCGGTCCAGTAGATTCGGAGCAAATTGACTGTGACAGACGGACAGACAGACAGGCACACGAGTGATCCTTTATGGGTTCCGTTTTTTCGTTTTGAGGTACGGAACCCTAAAAAGCATGAAAGTAGAATAAATGCTGCGGAAATGCGTTCCTTGGAAAGAATGTGTGACTGTGAATGTTAGTCTGAGGAATGATGTGATAAGGCAACGGTGCGGTTCGAAAGAAGATGTAGTGACAAAAATTGAAAAGAGTATGCTTAGATGGTTTGGCAATGTTGAGAGGAGAAATGAAAGGCAAAAGGTAGGCACAAGGCAGATGTGAGTGAAAACGCCTGGAGGTCAAAGTTCTTCAGAAAGGTACTTGCAACCGGCATGCGTGTAAGACCAGATGTATGGTATAGTGATCAATAATAAATTAATAAAAAGAAACCAATGCAATCCTTGAGTTTCTTCTGTATCCTGTTCTGCAGACGGATGATTATGATAGGGTTCCTGATCAGGTCGAACATGATTCGCGCCAACATTGTGTTCACCCACGTTATGTAAAATAATCCCAGTGCAAACTTATTTTTTCTACTGCCCACTTTGTCACCAGCTCAGTCGGTGTCTAAGAATCCTCCTAGATGAAATTACAAATCGCCCCTTTTTTTTTCTGGATCTCTTACTGCCCCCCTTTAGGCCTGCCACAATAAGAGTCACTGTACCCTGAGCGTGTTGAGTTTCCTCTGTATCCTGGTCTGCATACGGGCGATCATGACAGGGTTCCTCATCAGGTCGAACATGATTCGCGCTAGCATTGTATTCACCTACGTTAATGTAAATTAATCCAGGTGCAGTCACAATAAGAGTCACTGTACCTTGAGCGTGTTGAGTTTCCTCTGTATCCTGGTCTGCATACGGGCGATCATGACTGGGTTCCTCATCAGGTCGAACATGATTCGCGCTAGCATTGTGTTCACCCACGTCACTTCAGACGGAAGTAATCGGCAAGAACAATCCGTCGGTGAATTTTTATTCTGCAGTGAAGGTAAAATTAAAATAAATTATTATTTATCATAAATATCTATTTGGAAAGAACGATAGGTAAACTTGTAGGAGTATATTAGAATCAATTTTGTTAATATATAAATATTTAAATATTTCTTTAAACCATTATCATTTCAGACCACAGAGAATCCATAAGTACAGTAGTGTTAGTCAAGAAATCTTACCACTGCGCGTGCGCCCGTCTTTAGTATTTATTAAAGGGCGTTCCATTTAATCAGTAATACAAAAAAAAAAGTAAAAAAAAGGGTAAGTAATAGTAAAAAACCGGTCAAGAGCGAGTCGAACTCGCGCACCGAGGGTTCCGTTCCGATTTCTGAAAAAGTGTGCTATTTAGAGACATCGTTTTATTTTTCCTGTAATCTTTACATAAATTTCTATCATATAGAATAATTTCAGATTTTTCTCGCAAACTTCGGAGATAATGCGGGGGGGGAGGGTATTTTTTTTTACATTTTTCATCAGAAGTCAAAAACTGTGCGGCCAAAAAAAAAGAAAAAAAATGTTTGAGAATGTGCAAACAGCGTTCTTTCATATGATACCGCACAATAAATATTTTAATTTCTTTTTTATTTGCAAAATAGTTGGGTCAATGTCATCTAAAACTATTCTAAATTTCAAGTTGATAGCATTAGTAGTTCTTGAGATATCCAGCTGTGACAGACAGACAGGCAGACAGACAGACTGAGTGACACCATAAGGGTTCCTTTTTTACCATTTTGGTACGGAACCCTAAAAAGGGTTTGTATGTATTCCATCAGAGAACTAATCAAATAATAAAAAAACATAATCTTTCCAACCATTTATTTTACTTGAGCGTCCATGAAGTATTGCATTTTTTGGTCTATGGTTGTTTGTCAATAAATAAGGAACTTTATAGCGTCCATGAAGTATTACATTTTTTCGTCTATGGTTGCCCGCCAATAAATAAGGAACTTCATTTATTTTACTTTTGACATAAGCATGTTATGTCAAAAGTAAAATAAATGGTTGGAAAGAGTATAGTAACGCTAAAAGTGTATATGTTACGGACCAAGTAATAAATGGGGGTATTATTCATAATGGCCGCGCATTATGTATGACAAGCTACTTAGGGCGACATAAATAATTATAATTTGAACTTCCTTATTTATCACATTGCCACGACATTATAAATATATACACAAATATATTGCACGGGGTGCGGGAAGGAGAACACGTGGGACGCGCTGACCAATTAGAGCCAAGATTATCAGCGTTTGCGGACAATCGATGTCATGACTATTGGAGGGCCAGAGAAATTAATTATCCACGTCAAAGAAGACAACACAATCTGGAATAATTTTATTTGTTTTTAAATATTGATTCTACGTTTGAACTAAAAATAACAGTAATAAATTGTTCTGCCTAGCGTTATAAAAAATACCCGGTCGATTTGATTATTTCAATAGTCATTATCACACTGCCCTCTCATATTGGGCATATTTCAAACTGCCCGGGCATTTTTTATAATATCCTAATAATCACTTGGTCCGTAACATGTATACCATCATTCTGTCTCTGTCATCTTCAAACGATTGACAGAAATATAACAATGTTTTAGGTGTGTTAAGTGTGCTGGTGCACACTCAACTACCATGTGTACAGTCGACGCAAACACCCCAGCAATATGCACACTCTGTTCAGGAAGCCACCCCGCTAGCTACAAGGGGTGTCAAGTATATAGGGAAGTTTTAGCCAGAAAACACCATTCAAACAAGCCTAAAACTCACCAAGAACAAAACATAAATTATGATGAAGAGAGATCAACAGTACCTAAAGCCAAAAACAACACACCAATAAAAGCTACATCTGAATATGACTACACTGTAAAATACCTAGATGCCCAAAGTAAAGCTCGAGATTTGACTGCCGTTGAATGCCCACAACTCTACAGTGAATCGGTTAAGAATGGAAAACCAAAATATAAACAACCCGCAAATGAAAAAGGGACGGTTGTTATAGATACTCAAAACGTGGAAAATAACGCTCAAATGCCACACACGAAAAACAACAGTGACAATACACAGACTCAGAGAACATATGCAAGAAACAACGGAGACAACATACAGTCCCAAAGAACTTACCTCAAAAATAACGCTGGTCTTGCGCCACAGAGTAAACATATGACGGAAACAGAGACTGAAAATGTCTCACGAGAACATAGACCAAGTCTAGAAGCGCTAATCATAACACAGACAACAAGAATTGACCAGCTGATCACACAGCTAAGCACAATGATGAATCTTATCGTCACGCTCATCAGTAAACTATCAAAATGACCTCACTACGAATCGCTACCTGGAATATAAATGGCTTGGCGCCAAACAAACAAGAGCTGAATATACTACTAGTAGACAACAAAATTGACATAGCTCTGATATCAGAAACCCACCTTAATGACAAAAAAAGTTTTAAGATGGATAACTATAGCGTATACTGTACAAATCACCCTGATAGCACCTCTCATGGTGGTTCTGCTGTGATCATAAAAAATAATATTAAGCACTACCTACACAGTCAACTACAGGAAGATTGGATGCAAGCGACAACAATAACTATAAATGAGAAGATGGGCCCCATTAATGTTAGCGCTATTTACTGCCCACCGAAGCATAACCCAAAACAGAACATGTTTGACCGCTACTTTCAGAGTCTAGGAAACCGGTTCATAAGTGGCGGAGACTGGAACTGCAAACACACCTACTGGGGCTCAAGGCTGACAACTACAAAAGGACGAGAACTAAAAAAGAGTATCGATAACGAACAGCTTATAGCACTAGGAACAAACGAGCCGACATACTGGCCAACGGATGTGAACAAAACCCCTGATCTTGTGGATTTCTTTGTTGTAAAAGGCCTGTCGCACTTATACTTTGACGTGGAATCTTCACTCGACTCTGTTTCCGACCACACACCAATAATTGCAACTTTCAGTGCCACAGCAGTGAGTAAATCCCCAAAATTAACCCTATACAATCATAAAACTGATTGGGATTCATTCGCAAGATTTTTGGAAAGCGAAGTAGATCTAAAAGTAAAACTAAAGACAGAAGATGACATAGAGGAGGCTACTTTTTATATAACGAACTTAATACAAATCGCTGCGTGGCGTTCTACACCCGCCCTCAGCAATTCTACTCCAAAAAATAACATCCCGCTTAAAATAAGGCACAAGTTGGCGGAGAAGCGGAAGCTACGTAGGCAATGGCAAACAAGCAGAGCTCAAACAGATAGAACAAAATACAACAAAGCCTCCAGAGAGCTAAAAGAACTCATAGAGGAAAATGAAGATGAAACCTTTCAACAGAAGCTGCAATCTCTCTCTACCCATAAAAAAGATAATTACTCCCTATGGAAAATAACAAAAGGCTTCAAAAGACCACAAAACCACATTCCACCTATAAGAAAAAACCCCGAGAAACCGTGGGCCAAAAGCGAAAAAGAAAAAGCGGAATTGTTTGCTGAGCACCTAAGGGAAGTGTTTACTCCAAATGAGTCATCTATGACGGAATTCGAAGATGAAGTAGATGAGATACTCCTGAGTGATCAACAACTATCGCTACCTTTGACTCTGGTAACTCCCAGGGAACTAAGGAGAATGATCTGCAACCTAGAAAACAAAAAAGCACCTGGCTTTGATCTGATCACGGGAGAAGTTCTTAAGCAACTGCCCAAAAAACCGATATTATTTTTAACAATGTTATTCAACGCGATACTCAGAGTGCACCACTATCCAAAATTATGGAAGATCTCAACAATATGTATGATGACTAAACCGGGAAAACCGCCAACTGAACCCAGCTCGTACAGACCTATAAGCTTACTCCCAGTTTTATCAAAGCTATTTGAAAAAATATTATTGTTCAGACTTAAACCAGTTTTGGACGAGAACAAGATAATCCCAGATCATCAGTTTGGATTCCGGGAGAAACATGCTACAGTCGAGCAAGTGCACAGAGTAGTTCATAAAATCAGACAATCCCTTGAGAAAAAAGAGTACTGCTCTGCTGTATTCATAGACATCCAGCAAGCATTTGACAAAGTCTGGCATAAGGGACTTCTATATAAACTTAAAACTCTGCTTCCAAACTCATTTTACATGATTCTAAAATCATACCTGGAACAAAGATGGTTTCAAGTGAAATATGGAGAAGAATTCTCAAAGCTGCATCAAATTAAAGCCTCAGTACCACAAGGATCAGTGCTAGGCCCTGTACTTTACTCCATATATACGGCAGACCTGCCTGAGACTGCTGATGTAGTTACAGCGACCTATGCAGATGACACAGCGTGCCTTGCAAGCGACACCGACCCCGTAAAGGCATCCACCAAACTGCAGGCACAGCTAGATAAGATCGACAAGTGGCTTCAAAAATGGAGAATCAAGCCCAGCGTAACAAAGTCCACGCATGTCACATTCTCACTCAGGAAGGGGGATTGCGCACCTGTTTGCATGGAACGAGGAACCCTGCCAACCAGCAGCACGGTGAAATACCTAGGCCTGCATCTGGATAGACGATTGACATGGGGAAACCACATTAAAGCCAAGAGAACAGAAGCAAATTTGCAATTCAAGAACTTCTTATGGCTATTAGGCCGAAAATCACAACTTTCTATCAGCAATAAATTGCTGGTCTACAAGGCCATCATTAAACCAATTTGGACCTATGGGGTAGAACTCTGGGGATCTGCTAGCAATTCCAACCTAGAGATACTTCAGCGATTCCAAAATGTTGCATTAAGAACAGTCTCAAGCGCACACTGGTTTGTACGGAACTCTGAAATACATGAATACTTAGAAATGCCAACCATAAGAGAAGAAGTAAACAAATACAGCAAAAAGTACAAAGAACGACTAAACAGCCACAGCAACACATTAGCTAGAGAACTACTCCAAGATAAAGACCACATAAAACGCCTTAAAAGATGGCACATACTGGAACTCGACCAAAGGAACTGAAGTGTTCCCACATGTAATTGGTGCTGTTCACTGGAATGGCAACCAACTAAAATCCACCGCAGACCACATCTAATTATGGCTGAACAGCCGATTGTAGATACGAATGGAGAAAACAAAAAAAAAAAAAAAAAAAATATTGATTCTACGTTTGAACTAAAAATAACAGTAATAAATTGTTCTGCCTAGCGTTATAAAAAATACCCGGTCGATTTGATTATTTCAATAGTCATTATCACACTGCCCTCTCATATTGGGCATATTTCAAACTGCCCGGGCATTTTTTATAATATCCTAATAATCACTTGGTCCGTAACATGTATACCATCATTCTGTCTCTGTCATCTTCAAACGATTGACAGAAATATAACAATGTTTTAAATTCGTTTAACGCTAAATAAATTCAATGATTTGTGGACCTAAAGTGTCCTGATACTGGACCTCAAATACATACATACATAAACTCACGCCTTCCTCCCATAGGGGTAGGCAGAAACTACAGAATGCCTACCTGCTAGGATCCTTACATACTACTTTTGCTTCGTTTACGTTCATACACCTGGGCCTAAATACTAATAATAATTACAAGTCTAACTTTGCTCATAGATTAACGTACTATGCGACATGTACTTGTGTAACTAATAGAACTGTACTTTCAACGTTCAAAAAGTTTATAGCTGCATAACCTTAAATGCATGCGGCTATAAACTTAAAATTGTTATAATTATAACAATTTTAACAGCACCTTTATTTCAAAGCAGTAAGGACTGTTTTCTTGATTCAAGTGTTACTGCTGACGTGCGGTTAACTGTACTACTATATCGACAATAGTGCCGATTCTATTATGTAAAAGCTTAATTAAATTGAGAAAAATAACATCTCTTACTGCTGTCGAGCTGTCTATCAGCTCGAGAAAAGATCTGACAAGTCATGATATGTCACCGCACGACAAGCAGACATGCATGCCGTGTGCAATAACAACTTCTGATTGGAGAATGTCACAATGGCATGCCAGATACTTGCATAGTTTTGTACAAGCTACAAGCATGTGTATTCCCGCCCCTACTATGTCCGTACCTTTCTTGTTTTTTCATAGAGAAAAAGATGGAAATATCCTAAATAAAGTTTACCATATGCATAACAGAATCGGCACCAATGAGTAAACACAAGCGATCTGCCTAGCCTTTCCCAACTATGCTGGGGTCGGCTTCTAGTCTAACCAGATGCACCTGAATACCAGTATTTTACATGGAGTAAACACAAACTAAATAAAATAAATAAAAATAAAACGAACTTCTTTATCTCTTCTCTTCATTTTGTTCTTGTATCTGCCGTGCGGCGTCGGCTCTATTTGACACAACACCGCCTTTTCAGAAGTAGTGTTTAACGTCATATCGTGACTCTGTTTCACGTCGCATAACAATTAGCCTAATGCGAATCCCTATGGCCTAGTCCAGGGTGAGGAGCTTGCCCGGGTGATAAGGCGAGCCGGAAATATCAAAAATATAAAGTCACCAGCTTTTGTCCACGGCTTCGCTCGTGACCATTTGTTCTTCAAAATCCGTTCTGCCGTTAAGGCGTGAAAAGGTACCAGAAAAACAGACAGGCAGACATAGTTACAATCACATTTATAATATTAAGTATGGATACTGAAGTAACTATGGCGGGCGCCTAGCACGACGGATCGGAGTGCCCAGCGACCGTCTATTGTTTAAGAGATTGTCCAGATGACGCGATTTACGGGCGAGTTGACTCGCGCGTTAGAATTTGCACTGCGACCAGATGGCACGTTTTAAGAGCGCTTTTACGAGCGAGTGTTCTGGGACGGTTTGGGTAGTCAGCAACATGGATTCGGACGAAGCGGTTGTGTTGGGGCTTACGTACTGTCGCTGCGTCGATGGAAACGACGCAAGCAAAGAAAAAACCGACAATTTTATAGAGTGCACCCTGATAGAACTATTCATAATAACAGTATGTTTAATCCGAAGCTTATAGACCACACTAAAATGTTTTTTAACTAAATCCAGATGTCAATAAAATCTTTTGATGATTTGCTTGAAATTATAAATACCATTTTTTATATTCTAAATACGTCCGCTCGCGGCAACTATCGCTCGTGTTATAGCCTCGTTAGTGTGAGTGCAAAGTGTACCTAGGTATGTGTGCTGTGTTGTAGGGATGTGCAGAGACGGACACTCACTCTCGTTCTAACCTTAAACTAGATAGCTACATATATATATATTTTTTTTTTTTTTTTTTTTTTTTTTTTTAATTATCTTGCAATCGGCTTCTCAAGCCTTTAGCAGATGCGTTCTGTGCTTGTTCGCGTTTCGAGTACAGTCCTCCAACGAGGGCCGACCCTCTTCTTGTTGCTCGAAGCTAGAAGCTTCAAGCTGTGTCCCATGTGTACTGTCTTTTCAATCGACGTTTTTCTAGTGGGTTGGTCAGTACAGAGGCCAGGCTGTTGACGTGCTTTTCAATGCGCACTTTATATAGATGTGTTCTGTGCTCAATCTCTTCCTTTACTGTATTGATTTTGAGGCAATCATGTAGCTCATTCATTTTGGTAAACCACGGAGCATTTGTTATAGTTTTCAGAACTTTATTTTGGTATCTTTGCAGGATTTCAACATTGGAGTTCTTGGCTGTTCCCCAGAGTTCAATCCCATAAGTCCATACAGGCTTCAGAATAGTTTTATAAATAAGTATTTTGTTGTCGAGAGATACTTGAGAGTGTCTTCCTAGTAGCCATTTCAGTGTTTGTAGGCGATGGTTCAGCTCATCTCGTTTTTTTTCAATATGTTGTCTCCAGGTTTGTTTCCTGTCCAGGTGCATACCTAGGTATTTGGCTGTGTCATGTTGGGGCAAGACCTCGTTACCGAGTTTGACTGGTGCACAATTACCTTTTCGTAGAGTGAACGTTACATGTACTGATTTACTGGCACTGGCTTTGATGCGCCATTTTTCCATCCATGTATTAATTTTATCGAGGTGCACCTGTAGCATTAGCGATGCTTTAATCGGATCTTGGTCACTACTAAGGGCTGCGGTATCGTCAGCGAAGGTTGCAGAGAGAATATTATCAGTATTTGGTAGGTCAGCTGTGTATATCAAATATAAAACCGGGCCCAATACCGAGCCCTGTGGCACTCCTGCTTTTATGTCATAGCAGGTGGAGTACGACTCATTAATCTTAACTCTGAAGATACGATTGTTGAGGTACGATTCCAGAAGCAAGTAAAGATTGTGTGGAAGATTACTTTTAAGCTTAAACAGAAGTCCTGGGTGCCAGACTTTGTCAAAGGCTTGTTGGACGTCCAAGAAGACCGCAGAACAATACTCCTTTTTCTCCATTGCATTTCTTATTTTGGTAACTATTCTATGGACTTGTTCGGTTGTCGAGTGTTTACGTCTAAATCCAAACTGGTGCTCTGGGATAACTTTGTTTTCCTCCAGTACAAGATTTAATCTACGTGATAAGATTTTTTCAAATAGTTTTGAAATTACCGGTAGGAGGCTTATGGGTCTATATGATGATACAAGGTGTGGTGGTTTACCCGGTTTTAGAATCATTATGATTTCTGAGACTTTCCATAATTTGGGGTAGTATGACAGCCTTAAGACACTGTTGAACAACTGTGTGAGGAATACTATCGCCTTTCTGGGTAATTGTTGTAGTACTTCGGCCGTAATCAAGCAAAATCCTGGAGCCTTTTTTCGATCTAGTTTCCTTATCTCGTGGTATATTTCTTTTGGTGAGCAACTTTCTATTGGTAGGCTTAGTTGAAGATCCGATTTTAAGAAGTTGTTTATTTCGTTATCAGTCTCAGCAACACTGTCATTTGGAGTAAAGACTTTGCTAAGAAATTTTCCGAAGGCTTGAGATCGTTCCTCGTCTGTTCTGGCCCAGGTATTGTCTTCTAGCAATAAGGGATGTTGAGCTGGCATAGGTGCTGCTTTGCTTGTTTTGACAGCGTTCCAAAGAGAATAATCATTTTTGGCTGAGGTTGATAAGTTTTCTAGTTTATTTTTCAGGGTTTCAGCTTCGATGTTCTTTAAGAAGTGTTTTAGTTCTGCGGCCATTTTATTCAGCGCCTTTTTGTCCAGGGGATGTTGACTGTTGTGCCATACCCTTCTGAGTCTTCTCTTTTCCAATACCTTTTCCTTGACTTCTTTAGGAATATTATTACTGCTGGTTTTGTACTTCGTCTCCGGTGTACACTTCCATGCTGCCTGTTGTATGGACGGAATGTATGAACCACAAGTACAATCGCACGACTCGACTCGCGCATAAAACGTATCATCTAAACAAGCTTTTACCGAATGGAAACACCTCTAGCCTCTACTGCCCGCTACAACAGCTAGCGATGTCGCGCCACATCGCCCTAACTGCCGCGCGTTCACCCTGGATGAGGCCTTACTGCCTAACTATACGCGACTACCGTCCTTTCACAGTTACTTTACCTCTGATTTTGCATCACAGTCAAAATCAGTGATCTTTATACTTGTTACAATAAGGCTTTTGCTGGTAAAATATCTGTGAAACCACTATACAGTCCGTGAGGCCTAAGCTGAGCTTTGCATTTGTGTTTGCACACAAATGCAAAGCTCAGCTTAGGCCTCGCGGACTGTACTAGTGTGATCGATATAAGTAAAGCAAATTGGTAGGGTCCTTGTTCTCGGCTGACACTCTACCGAGGCGCAGCGATGGATCCTTTTATCTATACTAATAATAAAGCTGAAGAGTTTATTTGTTTGTTTGTGTGGTTGAACACGCTAATCTCTGGAACTACTAGTCGTATTTCAAAAGTTTTTCTGCCCGCGTGAAATTTCTTTTCCCTCCGACCCACCCTATTACTTCGATCCCGGCTATTACTTCGTTTTCGCTAAGCATTCTTTCTGATTTTATTATTTTTGCTCGACTCCCAAGGGTCAGCGCACACCAAGAGCAGAGCATTTTCTGAGACTATTGAAAAATTAATGTTATGACAATTCCATACATTGCAAAATTAAATTCACGCCAAGCATGCTCGAGCGTAGTCGAGCATCAAGTTTGAACGATTTAATTTTGCAATGTATGGAATTGTCATAAGATTAATTTTTCAATAGTCACAGAAAATGCTCTGCTCTGCTCTTGGTGTGCGCTGACCCTAAGGGTCCTAGCGATATGTTAAATAGCCTAGGTATAAGCCTTCCTCAATAATTGGGCTGTCAAATCCAAAAAGAATTTTCAAATCCAACTGGTAGTTCCAGAGATTAGCACGTTCAAACAAACAAAAAGCAAAGTCTTCAGCTTTACTATTAGTATAGATATAGATTAATTTTTCTCCTCTTCGCCTTAGTTAAGTGCCAGCCTTACACTTTCACAGAGGACTTATTAAATTGGTGGAAATCTGTAAGTCGTCATAACTCGCGAGCATTACCTATGTTGAATATTTCCACTGAAGCGGCTGACAGTTTATTTTTTACACAATCCGAGGCCTCGATAGTTACACGACAAATAATGCTCCCTAACGTAGCCGTGTCAAAGTAAATTAAACCTTACGCCACAAAAATAAAGTACAATAATCACCTGTAAGATTTTCATGAGGTATGGCCAGAAAGTCTTTTCGTAGTCCGTTTCTTGCGGTATGGGATGCGATATCGATGAAATAGTGACACCGCCTTCAGATGAGTCTAATGCTTTGCTCTGAAAGGAAAAAACAGTTTGTTAATTTAATATATTTCTAATAAGTAGACTATTATTTACAAGACGTGTGCTCGTTCGAAAAAGTTCGTTCCCAGTGTGGCCTGCGCATTAGGCTCGGGAACAGTGTTTTTATTAGCGACCGACCGAAAATGGATCGAAAATTTTATTTTATTTGTTGGTCGATAGCTTTTTGCTTGGTAAAAGGACAAATGATAGTAAAAGTAACCGAAATACTGTGTCAATCTTTTAACCATGGATATTTTCTGAATAAAATAAAAGGCTGTTATTATTAAAACAATTGAAGGTATTGATTTGCGAGAAATTATTTTTTTTCGACCAAGGATACAAAATGTTTACGGCCGAAAATGAAAATTTCAGAAATTGGGTGCAGATATTTCGTAATTTCAGTTTAAACGGTTCTTAATGGTTAAAAGAATGATACACTGTATTTCCGTTACTTTTACTATATTTTTCACAAAAAAACCCATCTACAACTTTTTTAATTTCGTTTTCGTTTTTCGGTTGTAAAACAAATCAGGCGGAATTCCTTAATAATCGGTCTCTAGTTTTTATACTCACAGATGACTTATTGAAAGCGACAGTTTCTTTCTCGGTGAGCTTATAAACAGCCATTTCAATGTTATCTTTGTTCTCTGTTGTGGATTCGCTGCCCGTCTTGTCTTCCGCCACTGAGTTCTCCGCCGAAGCTGCATTGGCTTCGGTTACCGCTATTACTAGGCGTCGGTACCTGCGTATAAAATACATACTAGTTGAAGATATTCTTTATTAATGGGAACTATTGTGTCGAAACGAAGCGCGTATTGTAATTGATAGCAATTTTCTACTATATAAACTACCTAGAGTGTAGGTTTTTTGGTGCGGTTGTGTGGTAAGCTACATTTTTATTGTTATACCACAGTTGTCCGACGATGACCGAGCTGTATACGAAGTTCGGCGAACTTCGTATGCAGCTCGGGTTCTCGGGCTCTCGGGTCAGCTCGTGACTATAGAATATTTTCGTGACATAGGCCACATAAATAATGTTGGACTGACGAATAGACCCAACTATAACAGAAAAAACAGAACACTTGAAAAATACTTCGTTATGCCTAGCGTCACAGGAAACTAATATTATGGCGCATGGATCGCCATAATATTAGTTTCCCGTGACGTCATAAAGCCAAATTCTAAATCAACAAATCCAAAGTCTCCTAACCTAACTTTTGGCTTCCCGTAGTCGGGTACAAAGTCACTACAGAAAATAATTAAATGATGAATCAACTCTTGTATGAACACGTAATCAAATTAATTATATCAAATCATAATAATTGTAAGCAGCATTGTTTATACAATTAAAATGCATTCCTTGTGAAAATATAGTTCACCGATTAAGTGATAAGGGGTACTTATCGCTAGCCTAATCAGTACTTGATACTGATAATTTTCAGAAACAATAAGGAAAACTTAAAATGATTTGGAAAGCCTATCAAAAGAGGAAAAAGCCCAGACCAATAGATAAATACGCAAGAGTTGGCTTAAGCATACTTACAATAGCTGCTAAGAGTGAGAGTTTATTGAGAAGGAGCGGAGGAAAATTAACCAATTGAGTACCTTTACTTTAACGGTTCTTCTCTGTTTAACATTCATAAGGAGGTCTCTTATTTATTAACCCCCGACGAAAACAGAGGGGTGTTATAAGTTTAACGTGTCTATCTGTGTATCTGTCTGTGGCATCGTAGCTCCCACACGACTAAACCGATATAAATATTTTTTGTTTTGTTTGAAAGGTGAACTGATCGAGAGTGTTTTTAGCTACGATTCAAGAAAATCTATTCAGTCGTTTGATGATTATCAGCTCTTTTCTAGTTGAGGAATGGATGTGAGCATCTTCCACAGATCGAGTTACTGAACTGTTCAATGATATTAAAATAACTTATAACCTTGAACTGATGCTGCAGCATTACCTGGAATTTGCAGGATACCCAACTTCTACTACAGCAGAGGTATAGTGTTTGGGCTCATTGAAATGGTCTCAAATAATTGGTGGATTATAGATAGATGGCAATCAGGGTCTGATGATGGAGAAGCAAAAAAAAACGAGGGTTTTGTGTCGGGGGTTTTTTAAATGTAACTTTTAACCTGTTTATATATTTATTCACAAGGCAAGTACAACAGGTAACATTCACAGTATATCACTAGGTTCACATTATAGGTTTCGAACTGATTATGACCCAAAGCGTAAACAACATGGCAAGCAACAACAATAATAATGATGATAACTATGATAACATGTCATTGTGCCGGTTGCCGTAACGGCCAATGGCCTGATGGCTCGTTTGCGGTTGGATCAAGAGCCTGATTTAGAAGTCAGTACTCCTCGATACGGCTTGCATTGTGAGGAGGTTCATGACTCTGGAGCCCTAACCACCGGTAGCTTGGACCCTGCTCACGATACCGGCGGACCAGTATTTTTTATATTTTTTATATAAATATTTTCATATAAAAAAATAAATACTTACATGAAATGATATCTAGGTACAGTGGGCTGCATCAATTGGGTACCCCAGTTGTATTAAAATTTTAATACAACTGGGCTAGCTAACTAGTTTAGTTCACTTATGAATGTTGGGCGGAGAAGAACCGTTTATTGGGTAATGTTCCTACGCTCCGTCTCAATGGAGTGTCAGCCTCACTGTCCTACTTTAAGGCAAAGGGCCATTCTCGCAGATAGAAAACGGACATTGATCATTAAGGAATTTCATACAGGAATAAAATGTATTTTGTTTGATAAGGTTCCAAAAGTACCTACTTTTGAGACTGTTTGATAACGAACGAAGATGGTATGTACCACCATCGATGACTGATCTCAATAAAATAAATGTTATATTTAATTAATGTTAATAACATACGAGTATTTAAAAATTGTTGATTGTTAATTTCTTTCTTAATTTTATTTTAATTAAATTTTTGTTTCTTATTTTTATTTTATTTGTTGGTCCCGGCTGTCATTCGTGGATCTTTGACAATCGTCACGGGTCGTCAGAACCCCGAAAGTCTGACAACCAGTCTTACCAAATGGTATCGTATTACCCAGTAATTAGGTTGTGAAGGTCAGATTGGGAAAAGGCTAGGTAGATTGATTGATTTTTATTTTATTTGAAGAATAAGTTTTATACTTTTTTCTATTGTACCTTAGCTTTACGCCATTGTAACACCTTTTTAAGATAATGGAATGGAATGCAATTATAGATATGAATATGAATATTTATCATTGCGGTCCATAAGACTGTGTTTTACCGAGTGCTAGCTTTTCAGGATATGCCATACGTATCACATTCACTAGTTCATAATTAAAATGAACATGTCTTACCATTCTTGCTTGTCTCTGCCCGTTCGGGTGAACAAGTACAGATGCGAGTGCTTGTCTTTGGATAACTTCACGTGCACGCTCCACTCGCCTTCGCTCGTACCGTCCGCAGCTATCTCCCTTTCCTAAAACACATAACAGTTCAGTATTTAGTAGTGAATGATTTGAAATAATTGACTCAACGATTTCTTTTCAGACAATGAATACCGTTTGTTACTTTTCAATGCCTCTGCAATTATGAATGTCTAAATCAGACCGATAATGATTGGGCATCGGATCCGGGCAGTGGAGAATCACATTTGGTCTAATATAGGTGTTCAAGATATAGGTAAACGGTGTTTGTTTTTAGTGACGCGAAAGTGCGGTGATGCGGTCTACTTCACTGAAAGCAGATTTTATTTTAATTGGCTTAATTTACTAAGAGCCAATTTTTCAATAAGCATGCGTAGCATGACGCCGTCATGTCGACGGAAGATTAGACAAAATGACACATTGCCATGCTTAGACGCGTAGAATGCGTAGAAATATTTCTACAATCTGTCATTTTGGCTATTCTTCCGTCGACAAAACCCGTTTCTATGGTGGTAATGCTAAGCGTGTTGGAGCTACTCTGAAAGTCTCAATAGTCAGACTCTCTGACTGACTGAGTCTCTTATCTGAAGAATAAATATGATAGTTTGACAAATTTTCTATCTTTTTTATTCTGCCAAATTGAAATATTTATTCTTCAGAATAAGAGTTATCTGACTATTGAAAAATTAGCCCTTAAAGAAACATTTGACAAACAACCAATTTCACGAAATGGACCTTTTAACTGGACACTTTGTTCGTGCGATTTGACGCATTTACATTATTTTCTCTGGGGATATGTAAAGTCGCATCATCGCTTGCCTACCTCGATAAACCAGAAACAATTGAGCACTTGGATGCCCAAAATCGACGCATTATTGCCGAAATACAGCCCGATTTACTGCGAAGAGTGTGTGAAAATTTGAACTCCAGATTACGCGACCGCTGCAACGGCCCCATGCCCGAAATTAACCTTATTCAAACATGAATGCCATAAAATTATCTGTCAATTAAAGCCAATTTTTTGGATACTAAAAACATGTTTCCGTGTATATTTCAATTTAAAGTTCTCCACCTCTAAAAAAAACACCCGATAGATATTCTGTAGGCAGGCAAATTAAAGTCGCTTTTCGTGTCTGTCTGTGTGACTGCATTTTTCTGCTTAACTACGCAACGGATTTTGATGCGGTTTTCATGATCATTTAGAGAATTTATCCTGGAGATTAAACTTAAATATAATAAAGTACCTATTCTATTATAGCAGGGGCGGGTCGCTAGTAGATAGTACAAGGAAAAGAGAATAGTAAAGTTTGCAGTTGGACTTCGGCGCACAGAAGTAAAACGTTAAAAAGTTGTAAAACACACAATGTGGGTTTTCATGAAAATTCACGCCACGAGTTGGCGCCACTTTGACAAGAGGTCTTCCATTTCGACAATGAATATAAAATATAAGATGATGTTCATCATTCGCTTCGTACATTCATTTATCATTCAGTAACGACTAAAGAAAATATTCTCGCTTTCACACTTTGACAGGTGCCTGGACCTCTCGACTCAGTGCTGCTACCTAGTCAACCTCATTTCAGAAAAACCTCATTCTCCGCCGTTCACATCTCTATCTCTACCTGAGAAAAAATACCCACAGAATAAAAGGCTTGGGAACTCCCTACAAAAAATGAGTCGGTTAGTGACGATAATAAATTCCAAGCCTTCCCGGAACCGTACGATAATCATGTGTTTAAAAATACTAATAATACAATATGTAATCTTCCGATTAGCTTTACCTATTGTTTATTATTATTATCGAGTTCATTATTTACAAAGTATTACCCTTCTGATATGAGTCAAGGTTACGCGATATTGGCGGGTCAAAGGAAAATATATGAGGAAGTTCTGAATAAAAGATACAATTACATCGAAATGTGTTTTTTGCAACGAGTTGTTGTAAAAACCAAAGGCATAGAAGCAAGTTTTTTTTACTAGTACAAAAATGTTAACGAAATAATTTTAGTATGAACCAAGTTCTTAGAATTTTTGTGTAAAAAAAAAAAAAATCGAACAAAAACAAATTGAGATACTTAACAACAATGGAAACGATGAACAAAAACAAAAATATAACCTTACCGTTTCCTCCAAAAGGTCCTTAATCTTGGACAGTTCGTTCTCATCGAATTCGTCGTCGTTATCATCTTTAGTGCTGGTGGCAGACGTGGAGGCCATCTCGATCTCGTGGTCATGGAAGGACTCGTCAGGTAACAGCGGTCTCTCAGACCGCACTACGCTTTGGCTTTGAGTCTCCACTGGATCTGTTGCTGTGGAGACGCTGTCTGTCTTCTTGTCTGAAGGGAAATAAAGATTTTACTAAAGGAAATTGTACGGTACGCAAAGGTAGTCTATTATACATTGTTACTTTAACCTAGAAAAAAAAAAAAAGTAGATTTAAGAAATGCGGAAAAGCAGTAAGTTTATGCGGAAAAGAATCTGTGTTATTGTAATTTTCCATATTCCCAATTGTAACAATATTGTGGTATATTATTTACGATTTAAAAACTGAGGGCCTAGACAAAGTAACATTCGATTAGCGATGACGCTAGTAGAAAAGACAAAAAATGTATGGGGTTGACATAAGCTATCGAAATGTCACGTGATCATGTCAATGTCACTTTGCAGAATTGAATTGTTAATCGACTTTCGTTGATGGTAGGACTAAGTCTACTTTTGATTTTTAACCGACTTCTAAAAAAGGAGGAGGTTCTCAATTCGGATGTTTGTATTTTTTTTTTATGTGTGTTCGCGCATAACTCCGTCACTTGCCAACCGATTTGAAAAATTATTTTTTTGTTGTAAAGGGTACACTTCCCAAATGGTCCCATTTTTGTCAAAATCCAGTTCTGAAGATGGGATCCTGGAGAAATCGAAGGAACTCTTCAAATATTATAGGCGATTTGGGTATTTTTTATAGTAGCTCGTGCATTTGCTCTCGGAAAGCACCACTTGGTGTCAGTGGAACTGATGATGAAGACCACAGATGGCTACCGGAACTACTCAATGATAAATATTTCACGGGTTGCGATTCGATTACTTTAATATGGTTGCTAAGCAATTTCCGCTCGTCATACAATGCGTGTGGTGAGTTGTTGAGGAG
Organism: Cosmia trapezina; assembly: GCA_905163495.3. Taxonomy (NCBI): domain Eukaryota; kingdom Metazoa; phylum Arthropoda; class Insecta; order Lepidoptera; family Noctuidae; genus Cosmia; species Cosmia trapezina. The sequence continues at coordinate 9,661,439 of LR991030.1, forward strand.
TTCTCCTGGTTCTTACCAGCAGGACTCCTCAACAAATAACGTCCCAGCATCGGGAAAAGCAATATTTTGTAACATGTGATGAGCAATTGACATTAGACTATTGTAACTTATACAAATTATAAACAGACCCACTAAAAAGCGACAAATAAAAACTTTTTAACAAAAAAAAAACCGACTTCCAAAAATCACTACAAAGTGAAAAATAACTTTGATTTCGGAAGTCGGTGGCAAAAAAAAGAAAGTAAATAAAAAACGAAAGACACCGACTTCCGAAATCAAAGTTATTTTTCACTTTGTAGTGATTTTTGGAAGTCGGTTTTTTTTTTTACTATAACGCACATCATCATGGCACTCCATAAGCTCCATAGGTGCGAGCGAGACAGACTAATAACAATTATTCATGGCCCGACGACTCAGTTCTTAACGCGGCGACTATAGTAGACGAGTTCCTTCGTCCGTCTAGGGACTTCCCAGCGGTGCTATGTATCAGTTGGAAGGGTATGGATACTGATGTAAGTACAGCTATCATAATTATGAGACATTTCCGCTTTGTCTCTGGCTTGGCAACACGCTTCCTCTAGATAGTAGGACAAGTGTTCATAGGTGACGAAGACCACTTACCATCAGCTGGTTGCAAGCATGAACATAAAAAAATACAAATTACAATTATGTTTAACTCGTTCGGCACCGGCACACTGAACGTTTATAGAAGTGATAACAATAAAACCATCACCTTCTATTATGCCTCATCATGTTTTTTTTTTTTTGAGAAATTGCATTACGCAGGACGTTGTCGGCAGTTTAACCGGAATTTCTTGTGGATGCCTCAATAAATTAAGGTATCCCGCCAATAAAACTTAAAAACTAAGCTACCACTAGCTAAGGGCACCCCCTGTGGGTTATGGACTATGGCTTAGGGCGACGCTGGAGAAGGACAGCCTGAAACCACGAAAAAAAATCAGCTGTTCAGTACATTTATCTACATCAAACTCGTCAAAATGTAGGGAGCAGCTGATTTTTTTTCTCGCGATTTCAGGTTTGGCCCCATAGTAAAAGTTGTTCATAACGATGAGTACAGTGACCCCTTAAGAGCGTTGTTGCATTTTTCATACGTAAATCGAGAACTTGGGAGATTTTGAAGTGATTTTGGTCACATAATTAATTTTTTTAGCTTCTTTTGACTTCAATCATCGTAATTATCATATATTTTTATTTAAAGTCTATTAAAAAAAACTTGTTCAAATTGAATTATTGACTACGAAAACAGTCGATTTCGAAGGCGCGATTTCCAGATGACGCGCGAAGGCTCAACTTTGAAGTAATCTTACACCAATTATTACTACTAATTAAGAAGGTAAAGTGGTATTCATTCGAAGAGGCATATCCTGAAATTTAAATTGCATTGAGAAAAGTTTGATTTTTAATTCATTAACTTGTATTTTAATCACGTCTAAGATAATCAAAAATCGAGAAATCGACTACAAAAAAACACGTCATTTCTCAGAATCTAAAAGTCATTTGGCAACACAAATCATTTTATACGTAAGAAGAAAGATTGTACTATATATGTGTAAAAAATAAAACATATCTGTCTTCAATCATTTACGAAAATAATTTTTTAAAGTGAGTATAAAATCGGGTGCATCGAACGGCCTAAGTCAGTCGCGCTCTGGCGCTCTTCGACGCAGGACCTACGTCGGTTGACCTCCCGGCGCCGCGCATGCGCCTCGCGTGATATATAGTCAATTGTAGTGCGACTAAATATTTTTAATCCTTTCATTTAAGTAATATTTTAAGAAGCTAACGTGGTAGGCACACTTACTTTAGGAGAATTATGTTACAATTCTTGAATTATGTTGTATTACTTGTAATATTGATATTGTAATTACAATATCAATAATACAATATAATTTGGTCAAAATGTAAATCCAAGATGGTGGCTGCGAAAATTTTTAAATTTTTCGTCATGGGGATCGTTCCCATTGTTCTCGAGGATGCTAAAGCCGATAGTGACGTTAAAATGTAAATCCAAGATGGCGGCTGCGAACATTTTCAAATTTTTCATCATGGGTATCGTTTTCATGGTTCTTGTGGGTGCTAACGTCGATAGTGTAGTCAAAATGTAAATCCAAGATGGCTACAAGAATTTTGGAGGATGAATATGGAGAAAAAATTTATATCAGATTTTTATTTGAAATCTCTACTGCCACAATCTCTATTGTGGATCCGTGACAAAGGAGACGGAAACCATGTCATATAAACTTGGGCCTGGGCCTGGGTTGTAAAAAAATGAAATTGGTGTCAATTTATAGCTACTATATTATCAAACCATCACTGAACATTTTGCGGATTTTCGCGGTCTGAGTTCCGAGTTAAAAGAGATGTAATAAAAGTGAGGTTACATAACGATCTACATATAGGTACTTAACAGCTGATTTTTGAAGTTGTTCAGCTCGACGACCACGTAAACTCCCACTCACACACTCACTTTGCCACAATTTACACAACGATCCATGGTGCCAATATGAAATCAGTAGGCTGGTCGTAATATACAAAATAACAAGTTCAAGTCCAACGTTTATGCGGGGTTCTCCGTACCGTGTCCGGTGTGGTAGCAAGGTTCGTACAAGAAGCAAGATCAGAAGTCCGCAGAAAGAAAACAGGGGTCGAGGAAAACATCAATAAAACTATGGGAAATACACTCAAATCGCGACCGCACTAAACGATACGAAACGAGTGAGGCATAGATAAAGGCACTATATAAAGGTGTGTCCAAATATAGAGCGGCATTTGAGCGCGGCTGCCACGCGCGGCTAGCCGCGCTCTGATCGGACAAGGGCCGCGCGCGGCGGTGTTGAGCGTAATATATCTTCTCGTCTCACATCAGTGATGACCTCTGGCACTGAAACGTTCTCGCTCACAACATAATTGGTCTCAATCATAATCAGCCTATAATGATCCCACTGCTGGGACACAGGGCTCCTCTCGGTGAGAGGGAGTGGGCCGTAATACACCACGAGGACCCAGTGCGGGTTGGTAGATGTCACATGTCTTCGAATTCTTGGTTCTAGGCGGTTTCCTCACGATATTTTCCTTCACTGATTTGAGAGTAGTGGTGATGAAATTATTTACACAAAGTGCCTGCCTGAGTTCGAAACCATGACCTACTCGTATGTCGGGATCGTTACCATTGGGCCACCATTGCATTGCTCTCTTGGGCCGCATAGTGCAGTCAATCATCCCTTCTAGGATGATTGACTTCACTATCAGCTTCATCCTCGAGAACTATGAAAACGACATCCATGACGAAAAATTAAAATTTTCGCAGCCGCCATCTTGGATTTTAATTTTGACTTCACTATTGGCTATAGTCGAAATCGAAAACTATGAAAACGATACCTATACAAATCCTTATCACTTACCACTGACGTGCGACGTGTGGTCGACTGTATAGTCATTAGGTCGACTGGGCACGTACAATACCTGCCTAGGCTAATAAACATTATAAAACCAACCCCACACGAACGCAGCAGTACTATTATTTATTCTGTGGCAGCGGGGTGACCTACCTATTTGAAATTTGAAAACAGTAAACCAAACATTTGCGCATGAGGCGGCTTTATGTATTTATGTATTAGTGTTGGTTCAAATTCAACTGTTTTATGCACTTGATGCGGTTGGTAAACCTATGCCGCAAGAAAAATAAATAATTATAGCTAGCGCGTGGCGTCTTTATCTACATTAAAATAGGGCTTAAATTGAACTGTTTTACACAAAAAAACGATGATTTTGGACAAAAGATGGCTACGCTGTTAACAAAATTTTATTCTGATTGTGTTCTCCCAGAAATTATAGATCCAAGGAAAAGTCGATCAATCCCCTTAGACAAATGAATAAAATAAATAATAAATAAATATCCTTGGACATTTCACACAACGCCATCTAGTCCCAAGCTAAGCAACCTAATGCTTGTATTATGGTAACGAGATGGCTGATAAACTTCTTATATACATTTTTTTTTGTAAATACATACATATTATAGATAGAAAAACACCCAGACTCGGAAACAAATAAGTACTTGTAGGTCGTACAAATATTTGTTCCGTGCGGGAATCGAACCCACAACATGCTGCGCAGCAGTCAATTGCTCAGCCACTGCGCCAGCCGTGTCGTCAAATACAAATACTTTTATAAAACTTCAATTACTTATAAGTATACAAATACTTAAGCAAATAAGTAAAATGAGTTTATTTTTTTTAAGTACCTACATAATATTATTTTCTTCATCCATATTTGTATAAATTTAATTAAAATACACTAATAATGTATTGTGGACAGTCTTTTTATTTTCTCCGTAAACCTCTAGCTTTTACTTCAAAAAAATATAGGTACGCCATAGCTACAGATCAAGATCGTTTAGTCGTCGCAGCATCGCAACTGTGTGCCGTACATGAGGAAAAACGCACACACGCGCACTCGCGACGCGGCGTCGAGCGTCAGATGTTTAAAATCCGAGCGCGAAAATATGCGACCACAGTCTTAAGGATCTCCAACAAAAGATGTACTTACAAAATACATGAAACCAAAAATAAAGGGAACGTTATGTTTAAACGTGGAAGTAAAAGGCGTATGTAAGGATCGTAGCAGGTGGCGTTATTTAATTTCTACATACATCGTGGGGAAAAGGCGTATGTTTAAGTATGTAAAGTTATGTTTGCAGTATTCACCCATAAATGCTAGTATTCACGATGTAATAGACACCAACGTTTGTATGAATATGACTCACATTTCAAATATTACTTCGATTGCACCAGATAAAGCAAACAGTTGACGTAATTGTGTGCAAATATTAAAATACCCACTCACCTCTGTGCATTTTCCTAACGAGTCTATGCCTAAGACCTTCTTTTCCTGTTTCCCCGTCCGAATGTGAATTACTGTAACAAACAAGAATAGAATCAAGTTCATCTAGCTGAACAGACAGCTGTGCTGCTGGGCAGTTTGTTGCGCCACTTCTTCCCAGCTAAAGCATTAGGAAGTGGTGAATGGCGGGCGTTTTGTGGGGACTGTCTTATGTAATTTTGACGCTCGAAAAGTGCTTATTATCAGCCTAGTTTGAATAAATGACTTTTGATTTTGATTTGATTTGAAATAGTAATAAAATAATATGGCACTTTCATTTATGTGCCGCTAAGGTGCAGCGCAGACGACAGACTTTTTGTGCGTTCCGGGTCTGTGGCGAACGAAATACATCAATAATAATTAATATTTTAGGCGTCGTATGCGTTATCTATGAATATGAATATATATATATATATTTGTATGCTGGCGTTTGTATAATATTCATATAATTATAACGCATACGACGCCTGAAATATTTATTATCATTAATACATTTTGTGCGCCACAGACTCGAACGCACAAAACGTCTGTCGTCTGCGCTGCACCTTAAAGCCCGTCACAGACGTAGCTATAATATATATTATAGCAAGACATATTACGATACATTTTCCATAGTAAACTTCGAGCGACCTCAAACGTAGCTATAATATATATTTATATTACACTAAGAAATTCACAGTATATTAATATATATTATAGCTACGTCTGTGACGGCCTTAATGATCAGAAAAAAGAAAAAAAAATACCGTTTACTTTACTCCTTCGCGATAAAGATGTTTATAAAAATAACAAACTGATATTTAAATAATCATGTAAAAGTCAGAAGAATGATTTGATGTTTTTTAAGAACGTTTTTTTTTATGAGCCTACCTCTTTTCCCGTCTTCTCCACACAAACTTCCGCTTCTTCTCAGGACTGGTATTGGTCTCGGTCTCCATCTCATGTTGTTGTTGTTGTTGTTCCTTCTTCTTTTCAGAAGGAGTATCTGCCGCCTTCTTCTCTACCACAGGAGTTTCTTTCTCCAACACTTGTATCTTTTCATTGTCGTTTAGTATTACGCATATCGGATATTTCTTGCTCCATTGTCTACAAGAAGAAATAAGATAACAATCCACTCAGAGGCCCAGAGGACGAACCGTCCGAGATATAATACTGTACTTTTGATTAGTTTCAGTGAAAACCCTTAATAAGTTAAAACGCGTTTAATCGCCTTAGTTACATACAAAAAATCAGATTTTAAAATAGTCCCACAAAAAACCTAGCAACCCTATGTACCCATTTTTAAGCCGCAAGCTATATACTAAGGCTGCTTTCATAAAGATACAGGTTCACAGTACGGACAAGTCGGAACGGATTGGTACCGATCGGTGCGGGTGCAAAAAGGTCTCATACTTTCTATATGCACTCGCACATGGAGAACCAGGTTGAAACTCGTCAGTACCGACTACACTTCATACCCGGCACTCGTGGGTTGATCTGTACCTATCAGTCGGTACTTACACAAGTTTTTCGGTCCCGATTTGTCGGTGCAGGTCGGTATAGATCTATACCAATAAATCGGGACTGGAAAACCTGTATCTTTATGCAATCACCCTACGTCTTACTCCACACAAACAGCGACGTCATTGAACGGGCATAAATGAAGAACCTGGGAACGGAGACTTTCCTAATGCAAAAACACAATAACAATGCCTGATCCGGGGATAGAACCCAAGACCGAACGCTCAGTTGCCACGCTTGCGACCACCAGACCGCATCTACTTTGAAACTAATTTTAAAAGTCATATTTTATGTTGATAATTGACTACCTCGAAATGCTCTTGAATTCTTTCGGTATCTATGGGCATCGGAGCATGAAAATGAATACGTAGTAAATATAATATATACGTGGAATGCATTCTCAATGCAATATAATATCTATTTAAACATACAAATTTTAAAGTCGTTTTTCGTGTCTGTCTGTGTGGCCGCGATGTTCTTCTAAATTACTCATACAACACGGATTTTGATGCGGTTCGCACCAGAATTTATTCCGGAAGTTTTATGTGTATAATACTTTAATATACACATAAACCTTCATATACATGAAATAAAGAAATCTCGATGTCTTGTCAAGTCGTAAAACCCTGCGAGAAAGGGCGATTCGCTAGCTAGCCTGAGCCACATGAACGCTCTGTTGTCAAGACCTTGGACGAAGTTGTACCAAGGCTGGTAGTAAGTTTGAAACAGATACATTCCTATATCAGTATCTATTATCGAATTTCCATACTGGTTCAGTTACTTAGTAGGTAGCTATATTATAATACTGAGCTTATCAGATGGCTGTAGTCAATATTAGGTTGCTATGATTCTTATCATAATGTTAAAAGCATTTCGAAATCTAGTTTGTAGTAGCTCACCGGACAGACGTTGCCATGTCCAAATTTCAATAATTCATACAAAATTCGCATAGAAAACGCACATTCAGTTTTCCCGAATTTTCCAATTTTCCCGGCAACTTTTTCCAATTTCTCTCTTCGTAAGAACCTTCCTCAGACTTCAGCGAATATTTGATATTTTTTATCCGAATTGGTCCAGTCGTTCTCGAGTTTTGAGCTTAGCAACACATTTAGACATTCATTTTTAGGGTTCCGTACCAAAATGTTAAAAAAGAAACCGTTATGGTGTGACTCAGTCGGTCTGTCTGTCACAGCTAGATATCTCAAGAACTACTAATGCTACTAACTTGAAATTTGCAACAGTTTTAGATAACGTTCGCCAAACGTTTTTACAAATATGAAAGAAACAGAAACACTTACATATGTTTATTTTGCAATAGATGCTGAAAGGGGATCTTAAAATATCGAAGTGGAACCTTACTAGTGCATGTGGGGTATCATGAAAGAGCGCTGTTTGCACATTCTCAATCATTTTTTATTTTTTTTTAAGTCGCATAATTTTCGACTTTTGATGAAAAATGCTAAAAAAATAGCGTCCCCCCCTCTTCTCCGAAGTTTTCATAGAGAAAAATCTTAAATTATTCTATGTGATAGAAGTTTATGGATGTACAGGAAAAATAAAACGATGTCTCTAAATAACACAGTTTTTCAGAAATCATCAACAAAATTACGTTTATATGATGGTATGGAACCCTCGGTGCGCGAGTCCACCTCGCTCTTGACCGATTTTATTTATAGGTATAGATAAGCTTTCTAATGATGGCATGCTTCCCACAGAACGAGAAAATTTGTTTTGTAGTAAAAGCATGTAAAAACTAGAATTAGTCTGTGATTTGAGCCCGGTTGATGGAAATATGATCGCCCCCTATTAAACTGGCGAAATGTGGGTGCACTATAGGTGCACTTCTGGTTAACCCCTCGGGGAATACAGGCGTGATGTTATGTTATGTAATAATTACGATGACAACCATTAGCAAGATGGAACTTTACTGCAACTTAGGAGGATGACTCATGTCGTCGCATTGGAAGATACTTTGACCACATCATCGCTTATCATCAGGTGAGATAGTGGTCAAACGCGAGCCTATCAATAACAAAAAAAAAACAGGAAAAGTGCGTGTCGGTCCACGCACAATGAAGGGATCCGTACGTAGTAGTTGAAAAGAATTTATACAATGAAGGGATCCGTACTTAGTAGTTCAAAAGAATTTATTCTAAAAACAAACTTAACATTGTAGTTGAAAAACATGTTCTCCCGCAAATAAACTATTTTTTGGACTTTTTCCTTTACTTGTACTGTGATAACTTGCTTCTTCCCAAATTACATGATTCTAGGTCAACGGGAAGACTGTAGTCTCAGTAGTTTGGTTGACAGTAGAGGACGGGAAGTACCCTGTTTTGATTTACATTCGAGCATCAAAATATGTCGCATGAATGGCGGTATTTTTTATTGAGTTGACTCAGAAGCTTGATTTTTTTAGAGCTCTAAGGGACCATAATTATGCCTACGTATTTTATATTAATTTCCACTTGATACCTCTACGCGTTCCTGAGAAAAAGGTCTTGACAGACTGACAGACAGGCAGACGGCCAACGAAATGATCGGGTTCCGTTTTTTCCTTTTCAGCTACGGAACCCTAAAATTATTGTAATTAATAACTCGTTAATGCTAATGTGTGGTCGATTTTAGAGAAAACAGTGGCATATGCTTGCAACTTGCAAAGCACAACATTCACAGTCTTTGAATGACGTAGAACCGTAGAATACCTTACCATACCGAGATAAGAGTCACATTGCAGTGACTTACTAATGATGTATCGATGGTGAATGTTAGGTAGGACATTCGAATTACGACATTCATACAGAATAATGCAACATTGGCTTGGTGCGTTTGCGGCCGAGGTGCTTCCCCGGAACTCTTTTACAAGGATCTCTACACAATCTTCGATTCATTTATATGACACGTTTGCGTATCAACAAACTGGATTTTATCAAGTACTTACCTATTATTGTTAATTTATATTATACTAGTCTCACAAGTTTATGGTGTGAAATGCATGTCTATTGTTTTACGATACTGACATAACTCATAATTACAAAGGTGATCTTTGATATGCACTCTGACTCAGTATTAAACGGTCTGTTCCACTCGGGGATTTTGTTGATGATACATCGTAAGCCAGATGTCAGGTATCAATTCTTGGCTCACTGGAACGCTATTTCGAAGAGAACTTGATTTTTATAGGCGTGATATTAATACCTATGCGATAAGGACGTGTTTTGATTACACGTTCCAAAAAATGAAATGAATTTTATTGTAGTAGATAGGTATCTATGAGGCTACAATACTTGTATATTTATATTCTACATCTACGAATGTGTAAAGCCCTGTACGCACGAACGAACAAAAACATGGTGAACACGAACAGCGAACACTTTAAATGTTCAACAGGGTCCTGAGTTTCTTCAGATGATCCATGTTCGATGGTCGTGTTCACCATGTTTTGTTCGCTCGTGCGTGACCATCGAACATGGATCATCTGAAGAAACTCAGGACCCTGTTGAACATTTAAAGTGTTCGATGTTCGTGTTCGCCATTCACCATGTTTTTGTTCGTTCGTGCGTACACGGCTTAACGGTCACACGGCCGTGAACGGCCAGTATTTAGGGCCTCATCACATCACCTGTCTTCGGTAATAAAATTAATCTATTCGTAATTTGCATAAGTCGAGATTGAGGAGGATAATTATATAAGTAAGTCATTGCTTAGCTTACGATTAGTTATTGACAAATAAATAAATGTCATCATTCTCCTGCCCTTATCCCAATTTATTTGGGGTCGGCGCAACATGTCCTTTTTTTCCATACTTCTCTATTAGTCGTCATCTCGGTAGTCACACCCTTTCTAGCCATGTCATCTTTCACACAGTCCATCCATCGTTTCTTTGGTCTTCCCCTACTCTTATATCCATCGACATTCATACTCAAAACTTTCCTCACCACATTTTCCTCATTCCTCCGCATCACATGCCCATACCATGACAACCGATTTCCGCACAACTTTTCAGTCACCGGTGCCACTTTCAAACTTCCTCTTATGTACTCATTTCTTATTCTATCCATTCGTGTAACACCACACATTCCTCTTAGCATTCTCATCTCAGTTGCATGCAGTTGCTTTTCATTCATCCCTTTTGTGGCCCAACATTCTGATCCATACAAGACAGCAGGTCTAACCATTGTTTTATATATCTTCCCCTTAAGTTTAAGGGGAATGCGGGAGATGACAAATAAATAAATGTAAAAAAAAAAAAAAAAAAAAAAAAAAAAAAAAAAAAAAAAAAAAAAAAAATGTTAGGTACATAAATAGATCACCTATCGACATAACGACAGTTTATAGAAATTTAAAGCCGTTATTACACATAAAAATATGAATAAAGTACTTACAAAAAATCCCAATAATCCCCAATAACCCCAAACACAGAAGTGAGTAATTTAGTTTCTTATCTCTTACACAACACCGCATAACAACTGGAACTTTTGTCCAATATTTATACTAAGTACTTAATTAATTTTTATCATAAAAGGGGAAATCCGTTTGTACTTTACATTGAACCATTGTATTACACAATATTAATCTTTGTTACCAAACGAAACAATTGGTTGGCTTGGCCCACTTTATAACTATACGGATGGTTTAATTATGCCAATTTGTGTTATAAAGGGGCTTATGTAGTCACTCACATAATTTTATATTTATTTCATTTTAACATAACTGGCGAAATTTGGGTGTGATATATTATGTATACCTCTGCCTAGCCCTTCGAGGAATATAGGCGTAAGGGCGGGAATATACATGCCTGTAGAAACTATGCAAGTAGCTGGCATGGCATTGTGACAGTCTCCAATCAGAAGTTGTTATTGCACGCAGCATGCAAGCTGCTTGCATACTTTTGTGCAAATTACAGGCATGTGGGTTCTCACCCTAATGTAATGTTATTTTATTTATAACTAACTAGCTTTTGCCAGCAGCCCGCGTGGATGTCGGAAAATATCGCACGGGAAGTGTACTACCAGGAATGCCTTCCATATTCCTTGTCTATAGTATAAAGGGAGATTTGTTACATTATAGGTTTTAGGTTTCTGTGCAAAATTTCAGCTTTCTAGGTCCAAGGGTTTGGGCTGGGCGTAGATGAGTCAGTCAATCAGTCAGTTAGTTAGGACTTCTCTTTTTATTTATATATAGATATACATATTTTTCTTATTCTAGGTATTTTACGATTTAAATAGAATTTGCATACCTACTACTATAATCAATCAATCTGCCTAGCCTTTTCCCAACTATGTTGGGGTCGGCTTCCAGTCTAACCGGATGCAGCTGAATACCAGTATTTTACATGGAGCGACTGCCTGTCTGACCTCCACAACCCAGTAACTGGGTAATACGATACCCCTTGGTAAGACTGGTTGTCAGACTTTCGGGCTTCTGACGACCCGTAACGACTGTCAAAGATCCACGAATAACAGCCATACCTACTACTATAATCATAGTGCATAATCTCGAATTAGCGTGAAGTTTTGTTGATATTTTATCGATAATAGTCCGGTTTTCTTGAATATGAGATTATGAGATAACATCTTGATGGTGTTATTCAACAGTATTGTCCTTGGATCTATAAATAATCCTTCATATAGACATCAAATATTCCAAAACCAAAAGTCTTATAATAAAATCCATCTAAAATAGTTAATAGATAGATCAAGTATAGTTAATTTATCTCACGAAAGAGGTTTAGTTATTGCAATTTAAACCTTATGATTAACAACATAAAGGCTTCAAGACACGACTTCGTGAGATAAATTAACTCTATATGGTCATCATTATCATCATTCTTCTCCTGTCCTTATATCAATTTATTTGGGGTTGGCGTACTTCTACAACGTGTAACGTTAAATGCGCAAAACCTGTTAAGGGGTCATTGTACTCATCATTATGAACAACTTTTACGATGGGACCAAACCTGAAATCGCGAAAAAAAAAAAACGGTCAAGAGCGAGTCGGACTCGCGCACCGAGGGTTCCGTACCATCATTTATATGTAATTTTTGTTGATGATTTCTGAAAAACTGTGCTATTTAGAGACATCGTTTTATTTTTCTATAATCTTTACATAAACTTCTGTCACATAGAATAATTTCAGATTTTTAGCTTTACAAACTTTGGAGATAAGGGGGGGGGGCGGTATTTTTTTTTACATTTTTCATCAAAAGTCGAAAACTAAAAAAAGTTCCTTTCAGTTGATAGCATTAGTAGTTCTTGAGATATTCAGCTGTGACAGACAGACAGACAGACTGACTGAGTTACACCATAGGGGTTCCTTTTTTACTATTTTGGTACGGAACCCTAAAAATCAGCTGTTCAGTACATTTTGGCGAATTATGCGAACATAAATGTACTGAACAGCTGATTTTTAGGGTTCCGTACCAAAATAGTAAAAAAGGAACCCTTATGGTGTCACTCAGTCAGTCTGTCTGTCTGTCTATCTGTCTGTCTGTCTATCTGTCTGTCTGTCACACCTGGATATCTCAAGAACTACTAATGCTACGCTATACTGCTACTACTACTCAACTTGAAATTTGGAACAGTTTTAGATGACGTTTATTCAACTATTTTGCAAATAAGAAAGAAATAAAAATATTTATATATTTTTTTGTAACAGGGACTGAAAGGGGGTCTTAAAAATTCAAAGTGGGGCTACTAGGGCATGTGGGGTATCATATGAAAGAGCGCTATTTGCACATTCTCAAATATTTTTTTATTTTTTTTAGCCCGCATAGTTTTTGACTTTTGATGAAAAATGTAAAAAAAAAATACGTCCCCCCCCCCTTATCTCCGAAGTTTGCAAAGAGAAAAATCTGAAATTATTCTATGTGATAGAAATTTATGTAAAGATTACGGGAAAAATAAAACGATGTCTCTAAATAGCACACTTTTTCAGAAATCGGAACGGAACCCTCGGTGCGCGAGTCCGATTCGCTCTTGACCGGTTTTTTTTTCGCGATTTCAGGTTTGGTCCCATAGTAAAAGTTGTTCATAATGATAAGTACAATGACCCCTTAAGAGGTTTTGCGCATTTAAAGTTACACGTGGTATATACTTTTCTATTAGTCGTCATTTCGGTGGTCATCCCGTTTCTAGCCATATCATGTTTCACACAGTCCATCTCGTTTCTTTGGCCTTCCCCTACTCTTATAGTCATGGTATCGTATCTATATAAATAATAATAAATGGCTAAATGTGTTGCTAAGCGCAAAACTCAGGAAGTCTCAAAGTCCGAGGAAGGTTCTTATGAAAAGAAAAATTGGAAAAGTTGCCGGGAAGATTGAAAAATTCGGGAAAATTAGGAATTTTCTATGACTTATTGACATTTGGACAGGACAACGTCTAACGGGTCAGCTATATTAAGATATAAGTATCTAAGTACTCAACATCACAATATTATTGCTTTTGGAGTTAGTCAAGTCAATATATTTACATTACTGATGTAACATCATCAGTTTTGCTTCTTCATGTAAACATAACTAGAATTGCATATACACGTGACATTTACGGATATTTGGATGAAAATATAGCAATAGACCTACAGGTAGCTGTAAGTAGGCAGATTTAATTAGTTCACCCTCATTTCCGCCAGTTATGCAGGTATAAATTCCAAGTGATAGGGGCATGCGTATTTCCCTCAACTAGGCACAAAATATAGCAATAGACCTACAGGTAGTAAGTAGGCAGATTTAATTAGTTCACCCTCATTTCCGCCAGTTATGCAGGTATAAATTCCAAGTGATAGGGGCATGCGTATTTCCCTCAACTAGGCACAAAATATAGCAATAGACCTACAGGTAGTAAGTAGGCAGATTTAATTAGTTCACCCTCATTTCCGCCAGTTATGCAGGTATAAATTCCAAGTGATAGGGGCATGCGTATTTCCCTCAACTAGGCACAAAATATAGCAATAGACCTACAGGTAGTAAGTAGGCAGATTTAATTAGTTCACCCTCATTTCCGCCAGTTATGCAGGTATAAATTCCAAGTGATAGGGGCATGCGTATTTCCCTCAACTAGGCACAAAATATAGCAATAGACCTACAGGTAGTAAGTAGGCAGATTTAATTAGTTCACCCTCATTTCCGCCAGTTATGCAGGTATAAATTCCAAGTGATAGGGGCATGCGTATTTCCCTCAACTAGGCACAAATTCAGACTGCTCTGCTAATGAGAAATTACTATTATAATTATAGTACTCGCGTTATGAATTGAGTCGTCGGGCCATAAATGTCAGTAGCAATAAAAACGTGCAACGCCTTGCGTCTTATCGGTAACTCCATAAGCTCCATAAGTGCGAGCGAGACAATTATTTACGGCCCGACGACTCAGGTCTTAACGCGGAGACTATAATGGAAAAGCGGAAAAACCCAACAACACTGCCCAACTTGGGAGATTGAAAACTCAAACTCATAAGCATTTATGGGTGGGGCTCAAAAAAAATGTACCTTTGAAAAAAAAATCGCGGTCACCTGTTTGCTCCTAAATTTTAGTATATTTTGGTAATTTCTATCAAAGAATTAGTTATATTTGTTGCATTAAAATGAATACATCAAAAATTGAAGTTTGCAAAGAAAATACACAAAATCTTCAATTTACACAATATTTAAGTTCATAAAACTTTTAGAAATTTTTTTGCTGCATACTAAATATAAATGTCCCAGCGCAGTCCGTCGTTAAGGCTTTATTTTTTTTTTTTTTTATATTAGCTGTTAATGTTATTTCTTTTTGTCTTCGTTGTTGGTATGGGAGTTAATTCAAAGAATTTTGTCTGTAAATCTCACAAAAAATTAAAATTGCTTACAAAACTACAAATTTAAAAAAAAGTCCCATAGAATCTTCTAGTGTGTTACAAGTAATGTGTTACACGGTAGCTTTCGTAATTTAGTGATAACCACACTAGAACTTGTTTTGTAGAGTGGCAACACCATATAAGAGCAGTCGTCAAGTGTCAATTTAATGTCAACCATTTTAGTCTTGTAACAAAAGTGAAGTGCTTTGGTGTAGTGTTTTTTCCCTTCAAAAAATTGGTTACTATACACAGAATTTTCAAGGTAAGTGCTTGTCTTTTATTATAATGAAGTATAGATACTAATTAAATACCTTTTTGTGTCGTATATTATGGCTTTCTTTCCAATATTTCTTTGAATTTGCGGCTAACATTAAGCTTGGTTCACATTGATTAACATTAAGCCTGTTCACATTTTCATGAAATGGTCATATTTCCAGGAAATATAACTTGGAGAAATATAATATTGATGATATAAACGATTTATTATTCATTATTATCACATGGTCATCAATACTCGTAAATGTGGCAACATTTTTTAGTAAATGTTGATACAATGTAATCCTGCCTTTACAGGGTTCCAGAGTGTTACAAAAGTTCCAGTGAGTTGCAAACGAATTTGTGTGTTACACTTTCTAGTGCGTTATGGTACAAATTTTGTGAGCCTCATCCTTATTTCAATATTTTCAATCAAACCAATTACAGGCACTTTTGAATTGTCAAGGAGTCGGTCAGTCAGCAAGATAAAGTTAGATTCCAAAACGTATAGTAGGTTCCTATTGAGAAGTCGGGGCAAGAAACTCCATGGACAATAAAAATATTGAATTGCAAATACACATGAAAATTGCAATATTTGTTTGAACATCAGATCAGATCTAAATAAAAATAATGTTCACAGCGCAGGCGCCACGCTGCGCGTTCTATAACTAAATTGTTAGTCAATTGCATTCGTGCGCATGACGGAGTCCCTTCTACGCCAACAGCTTATCATTGCTTTGTTAGTGACCTTTATAGACGTAAATTAATAAACATTAGAATACGTCACTACTTCTACATCGTTTAAAAACGATAATAGTAAATAGAACCAGTTCATGTAGGGCTATATACACGTGCGTGACTGTTGAGTCTTTTTTCTATTAAGGCTATCGTTGTTCACTGATTGGCTGGGAAAATGAGGTCTAGAAATTGTAGCAGCTTCTACTTTTCTGGTTTAGTACGGAAGGGACGCCAGAGGCTCATTAAGTCATAATAATAAAATAGTATAGTTGTTGCGTTTTAGCATGGCAATACCGGTCGTTGACCCACCTACATTTTCAAGCATTCATCAATTCAAAAGCGAAAATTCCTTTCGATAACGTCCCGAATCGGTATCTTACGTGATACTCAACATTTTCCGATAGTGAGAAACGAAACATAGTTTATTGTTCGGATTCCTACTAAGAGATATTAGGGAAAGGGCAATGACCGCTATTGCTATGCTAAAACGCATCAACTATAGTAGCTATTGTGAATCATCTTACCGGGGACAATACTGCCATACCTATTTCTACTGTCAGGCATCAGTAGCAACATTAAAGTGACTATGTACACACGGTTACATATCAAGCTACACATTTCCAGTATAAGCTGACCTCTCACTGTACGGAAATCTTATACAATGCGAGATCAGCTTATACTGAAATGTAAAACTTGGTATGTAGCTGTGTGTACCATTTCAACTTTTTGTTAATGCCAGACTATTATCTACTAAAATGTTAGGCACTTAAGAGGAACTAATGTGGATATTAGCATATTTCCTGCGGCACTTCTAGAAAGGCTGATTTAATGTGACATTTATTATAACGAAGTCAAATATTTAGATAATAAAGCACAAGGCGACTGGATGGCGGAATATATTATCTTCAAATAGCACTTTTGCTGATAATATGGAAATTTCTATAAAGTGTGTGTGTGCTTTTTTTATCGAAGAGTAGCTGACCCGACAGACGTCCTGTCCAAATTTCAATAATTTATACAAAATTCTTTTAGAAAATGCACTTTCAGTTTTCCCGAATTTTCCAATTATTCCGGCATTTTCAAATTTTGACTCCTCAGCCTCACTGGTGGCATTTTCTTAACAATGAAATAAACCAAGACTGAAGGCAACAGAGTGATAGATAACACAACGATAACACACTGAGTTCTGTAAACTACTACAACCGGTATTTTTTTAAAATAGCAGGTATAATATTTATAATGATCTACAACGTTTTTACTACTTTTTTCACAAAATTTTTAATTTAAATTTTTTGACAATTTTTTAATTTTTTTTTTTTAATTTTTTGACAATTTTTTTAAAATTTTGACAATTGTTTTTATTTCGGATACTTATAAGTTATAACTACTTACTTATAACAGTTAAAACAATGTAAGAAACTGAACAACTAAACGTCAATCTCAATTCTGTCAACATTTTTGAAGATCTCTCCCTACTGTCTTCTGTATTACTCACTATTTATGAGATTTTTTAACCAAAATTGTTCACTTTTCCGTACAATTTTTCAAACATTTTCTTTCATACAAACCTTGTCCTGACAATTACAAACACAACAAAAAAAGAATCAGCCAAATAGGACACGCACAATAACATGAAGGACTAAGTGCGGAAAACAAATCCTGTAACATAGACCATAGCCAAAGAGGTGCAACCGTTCTGAAGTGATGCGTGTACATACACAAATCGGCAATTGATTTTTATTTATCGAAGATACATGCTGCTACTGCTACGCACTGTACACGATAGTCGCCAGCGACAAAAAAAAACCGCACCTAATCTCGACGAACTAATGCGTAAACAAATATTACGTCATCAGACCAACACTTATAAAGAAAAAAACACCCCAACAGAACTTTTTATAAATACAGTAGTGTTACTTACCTCCTTCTAACTAATCCACTGGGCATCAATGTGACCCTCGCTCCTGTCAAATTGTACAGCCTATGTTGGTAGAACGCCACCTTATCTAATTTTTCATCCCATAACGCTCTCTTTGGTATCTTAGTCGATGTATACGATATCCTTAGATTGCAACCTACAAAATAAATATGGGATAATACATAGTATGATAAGGAAAGAATTAGATAATTTGTGAAAGATAACAGGATTATAAACTTCCGAGTTTTGTACAAACATTCTTAATGTTTATAAATGTTTACCCAAAATGATTTAGTACTGTTTACAAACCAACATTAAAGTGATAAGAGAAAGTGAATAATGTGACTCACCTTCGAGCTTCATAAATGCTGTTGTTGTCTTGCTGATGTGATACGTGTACGGATCGTAATCCGGAAATCTGTAGTGGTTTATCCAACCCTAAAATTATAAAAAAAGTTTATAATTCTACATCGACATCGAAAGTTAATTAGCTGATTGATGTGTTACCAACCTCATATTTTTTTATAGGCGTATGTTCTTTCACAGACGGTATTGTATAAGAAGTTGGCATAGCGCTACTTCGCTTCAGTTGGAGTAAGCTCGAGCTTTTCGGATCAATCTCACTAAAATATGTGTCTAACACCCAACTCTTCAAACTGCTCGTAAAACAAAAGCACCATAGGCCGAGCACAAAACCGTTCCAAATATTTGAATTTGGAAACAGGATAAAGCTTATAAATATGAGGAATGTGAGGAAGTACATGGAGAAACTGCAGAAATGGTTCGGTTTGCTGGGCAATTTGTGGTTTTTATTCATATTGTTCTTGCTCGGGGGCGAGCCAAAGTTCACACAGGTCGGTGGCGGTGGCATAGAGTCTGTGTCTAAAGGCTTCCCGCTAGACAACAGAGGGTCAGTGTCTTGGATATCGCCAAAACCATCTATGGTATCTTCCAAAGCTTCGATCCCTGATTCTACCTCCATCTGGCTGTCGTTTACTAGGTCTTTGCTCACTTCAGCCGCCTCATTATGGACTGCAAAAAATATGGTTACGTTCAAAATGGGGAAGATTTAACTATTCTATGTGGTATTAATTAAGATAAGGCATCTCAAGGCTCCAAGTTTTCAAAAAACCTAGCGATTTCCGACAAAATCAAATGGACAAAATTTGCTGCACAAGAACTTGTGTGTTTTATGTAAACTGAGGGCTTCCTTCTTTTTTCCTCTATGACTTTTACTACGTTGAACATTTACCAGCAATGCTATTCTGTAATCATCTCACCGTGAAAACTTAAGTGAAGTGAGCATGGAGTGAGCTGTCAGCGTCATTCCACCTGATGCTAGGGATGGAATGGACCAAGCACAGTTTTAGAGTCATAATCGAGATTTTATTAATATTTTTTACGCTATTCTAGTGATCATTTTATATTATTTCAAAGCTAGTATTTAAGTGTCTAAACATTACTATTTGCAAAACAGAAATTCAGTCACAAACTCAATTTTGTTTTTTTGAATTTTTTTGCAAGACTAGACCGTATGTACTTATACTGAGGTGTGAGCGCATGACGCACGAACAATAAATAAAATAAAACATCCTCTCATTAAAAATGAGCAATCACGTTCTCGAAATCGGCTCTAACGATTTCCATGAAAGTTGCAAATATGTAAGTTTACGGCGGTTTAAAATTTGCATAAAAAATATAACTAAAATGTCGATTATGATTGTAAATGTATAATGCGTTTCAACTAAGAATAGGAAAGTCAATGACCTCTAACTGTCAACTGAAGCTAGAAATCTAAGGCTTGCAAAGTTTTGTAGTGTTATCCTTATCCATTTTAGTTCTGTTTTTGGAAATTGTTTTTGTTAAAATATGTCACTGACTTTGCAAATGTGTAAACGAGATGCTATTTTGCTAAATCTTCACAATATGGCGCAAGGTCATTCCTATTCTTAGTTGAAACGCACTGTAATTTGGTCAATCCCTAGCATCCGTGGGATGACACTGACAGCTCACTCCACGCAAGTTTTCACGGTGAGATTTTTACAGAATCGACCAGCTGTTTCGTGCAGGTCCGTACGATATTGACTTAAGTGCTTAGTAACAAGCCCAAATTCTCACTTACCTAAATTCTTGTGTGTATCATCACTGGAATCCGAATAGTTCTTGTTATCTACAGGAAGACTTGGGTCTCGCTCCATGGCCTTAGCCGTCAGCGGTTGCGTCATTTCCGATAAGTTTTGTATACTGCTGTCTAGGGAAGATACCTAGTAGAAAGAATATGACTTATAAAAAATAAACACGTCAGTCATACAACTGATGCATTTCACGATGACTGAATTGTAGCTACTATAGCTCTAGCATAAGGTTCAAATTGCAATGAAGGATCATCGTGAAATGCAACTTTAGTTAGGTATGTAGGCAATAATCGTTCTGAAGTTTAGCCATACTGGAGACAAACAGTGCGCAAGATTAATTTATGTAAATAGTATACTTAGGTGTTGCAAGTGTGAGCTTTTAATATCCTGAGCAATGAGGGGCGAAGCGAGGCGGAAATGTTATAGTAAATATAGAGTGGGATTCATAGATATATCGAGGATATGGTTGTATAAAAATTAATTCATCACACAAAAATAACAAAATGTTAAATACTTCAGACTTTATTCCATAAGCACCACATGATAAGCCAATCATAGGCCATAAACGGCTATACTTAGCGTTTTTTATTTTTTAGCAATAGCATTCATACAAGAAAAATGCGCTGGATGCAGTGCACACTTACGGCCGGTACAGACTTGGCAAAGCACAGTAAAGCGCGGTTTTCACTGCCAAACATCAATCTTACAAAGGTTGAAATAAAGTTGAAAATAAATAAACGCCTATTAGTCCTAGAGAACATCAGCAGAACATGAGTAGAGTTACGCGGTTAAGGTTATTTATTTTCGACTTTATTTTACGGGACCCAACGTTGATTTTTGTTTGGCAGTGAAAACTGCGCTGAGTTTCGCCTTCGCGCGTCTGCGCCGGCCCTTAGGGAAAAAATAATGTAGTTATTCTTATTAGATACCTAAACAATACATAGACACTGACAATGCTTGAATGCAGGTAACTTCTTTTGTATCACTTACATGTTCTTCAGCGTCAATCGAGGTGG
Organism: Cosmia trapezina; assembly: GCA_905163495.3. NCBI lineage: Eukaryota > Metazoa > Arthropoda > Insecta > Lepidoptera > Noctuidae > Cosmia > Cosmia trapezina. Next base: position 9,682,734 of record LR991030.1, read on the forward strand.
GCTAAGGCAGTGTCATCAACACAATACTTTAGATAGTAAGTACTAGTCACAGTGTAATGTAATGAATATGAATGTATAGTGTATTTTTCTTTGTTTGTCTTCTTTTGTAAACAAATGTGGCATAGTAGAATTTTGATATTAAGAAAAAAATATGTATTTGAATGATTCTTATATTCTTAATTCAAAGCTATTTTTGATGGAATTCTAAAAATAAGTACTTAAAGTCTGCTCTAAAAGTATCTGATGAAAATGTAAACAAATGGATCACATAACGTACCTGTGGAAGTCTGGATGCCATTTTTAGCGCCACTTACAAAGTGAGTGTTTTGATTGGATTATTTGAATACTTAAACCCGAAATAGATTCATTTTAAATCACCTTATAGACGAAATTTGACAATTGAGGTTAATTTAATAACCATAATTTTCGTTTATAATTTTTCAATTACAATTTAATCATTTGTTATTTATCAATAATTTAGTATTTCTCTTTAGTAGGTCATTGCGTAAGAGTTATACCCGTACAGGATTTGTTTACACTTTTATCAGAAACTTTTAGGACAGACTATAAAGTGTGTGATTGCTGCGGAAACTCGCGGTTTTCGTTTTTGTTTACCAAATAAAACACGTAAGAAAACACTTAGATACTTTACACGTCGGTCGGCTAACTGCTCCAAATGTACAATAACAGGCGTATGATAGACCCTTTGTATTCTAGTTAAGATTAAATATGATTCCATCATAGACTTATAAAAAAAGATGGACTCCGCGCCACGCATATCGAAAGTGAAGCACCCTACCGATCTATGTGTGCGTGATTTGAGTACCTGCAAAGACGCCGTCGCTCGTGTCACGTAATGGCGGCCGGTCGGCATACTATGATGTAAATGTGTGCGCGAGGCGTGTTTGTACAAACGGACCCGGCATACTTACTGTGCTTCACTTTCGATATGCGCAGCGCGGAGTCCATCTTTTTTTATAAGTCTATGGATTCCATAGAAGTTGGACGATGTTGGCCGACCAATGTGTACAGGGTGTTGGGACAACTTACCTGGTTGTCTGTATCTCCCACACTCTGCTGATCCAAGTCCTTGATAGCTGAATTTTCTTCTGAATCGGATGTTGAATTTTCTCTTGGGATTGATTTCTCCTTTGTATCTGATGTAAGGAAGGAAATATAATCATGTAGGTTTTCTATTATTAAACGGTTTTACGGCGAATTACGTATTTTATTGGGGTTAGAATGAGTTGAGGTAAAACTCAGCTACTACGTTATATCTAATAATTAAGTACTTCTTATTTATAGGTAACATGTCTGTATCAAAGAACCTCTTTAACAGTTTCTTGAACTAAGAAGTTTTTTTTTTCATCAAAAATGATGTAAATATTTAGTGGGAAAGAGGTTTTATAAAATTATTTTTATTTTCATTTAATGAAATAACACCGAAATAAAATTTTCTATCAGACTGAAATGAAATACATTCTCTGTTATTGTATGGTATTGTGACAAAATTCGTTTACAATAGGCTAGTTGACAGTTTTAAGGAAACCAAAATATGGGCACTTTTGGGGCGGGAGCGGTCGGGGACTTTTAGTTAAAAATTTTATGACTTGTGTAATAACTTGGATTTTTTTTTCATTCATTGTATTAATTTGTAAGGTTATTTATGTTAAAGATTGTTGTTAATTAAATTAAGTAAAGATTAAAAATATTCCTTGTGGTCTATTTTCCATAAAACATGAATATTTCATCAAAATATTAACAATAACAATACTATTTTTTCATTTATAAAACTCATTTTAATTTTCATAGTCAAAACGGGGTACACAGTAATGGCGGCTCCAGTGATGTCATCATTTTTATAGGCCTGTGTTTCACCAACATTCAAACCACCGGTTAGGTATTTAAATAGTTAGTTCTTTCCTTAGGAAATTTGACACCAGTCAAATTTAAGAAAAAAATATTAACTGCGCCTTACAAATACATAAAATAGGTGAGGTGTTTACTTGAGGAGGCGCCATCAGATATATTGTAGCAGACAAGGTGACCAAATACTTTTGAACAATTTAAAATGTCAATAAGTTCCAAACACTACAAGTTACCATTAATATCTAAACATTCATTACTTCAGTAATATCTGATCAGATGCTTGTCAATAATTTCTATACACACAACTAATCAAAAATATCTGAACTCTTACAAAGTCAAGTATATTCTACGCAGAGAAACACAGAGCTTACCTAATTCTTTACTGCGTTATATAAAGGACGAACTAAAAACCAACACTAAGGTCCGTATTACAGAAAGAAACTCAAGCACTGATCTTTGTTTAAATCTAGTTTTCAACCAATCAAATGGCTTGAATCTAGTTTTAAGTAATGCTTGAGTATTGAGTGACGTTCTGTAATACGGACCTAAGTATCTGTGGTATAAATACAATGAAAAGGGAATAAAAATTGTATGGAAAATCATTTGTTTATGATAAAACTATTATGTTAATGTCAAACTATTGAAAGAAAATAGATCTTGGATACACTTGACGTTGTAAGTGTTCAGATATTTTTTGTTAGTTGTGTGTATAGAAATTATTGACAAGCATTATCTGCTCAGATATTAATTAATGTTCAGATAATAGTGGTAACTTGTAGTGTATGGAATTTATTGACATTTTAAATTGTTCAGAAGTATTTGGTCACCTTGTCTGCTCCAATATATCTGACGGCGACTGTATACTACCTAAAATAATTTACCGCGCCGAACATGACCGAGCACAGCACGAGAACTCCCGAATGCAGTTTCGGTTTCGGTCGTAGTTTCGGCATGGTTGCCGCCGAAACCGAAACTAAACCGAAACCCGTTTTTTTGCCGAAGCTCGACCGAAACCGAAACCGAACTTTCGGTCGGACACTACAAAACTATGTTGGATTTTGATACTTTCAGCTCACAAACATTTGGGGCTACATCTACATCGCCACATACGAACTACGCGTCACACTGACGTCACGCAAATCCTGCATCGCGCAATCAGAGTTTACCGCGCAACTAGCATATACAGGGTGTTTCTTTTAAGGTGTCAAGCCAATGCGAGCTGATAGCAGAGTACCGTACTTATCCATTTAACCTCCATGTATGTTCTACGATTTTTTGTAGCTTTCGAGTTATAATTGTTTTTCAATATTTTTCCTGATTCAACGAGATGATGGCTTTAAAAAATTACATATTTTTTTTGGGTCAACTTTGAACAAGATAGATGTACTAAATAGAGCATTATTTGCTCAATCGGTCGTTGAAAGTGGTGTATCTTAAATCTTGTGATTTTCATATTTTATCATTTCTTATTATCTTTGGATATTTTTATCAATCATGATATTTACAATTCTTCTACATTTAAGCTCTGAGAGCTCAGTTGATAATAAAAACATAAATTTTATACCTACTACTATCCTTAACCACTACCAATTGATATGAAAGGAGGGATCCAAATAACTCAAAAACTACAAAAAATCGTAGATCATACATGGGTGTTAAATCGATAGGTATGGTACTCTGCTATCAGCTCGCACCGGCTTGACACCTTAAAAGAAACACCCAGTATACAACGACCCGACATCAACCGTCGGGCAGTTGCCCAGCAGACACGACACCCGTCTGTTCGGAGGATTCTCCCTTTTCTATGGAGGATGAGTGAACTTTACACCCTGTTCCTCATGACTCTATACATTCTACATAATAAAATTCTTGGTATTTTATTTACTGTCAATTAGCCTATTACATAGTTACAGTACATAATGAGTAATTATTGTGTTCTGCAGATAAAGCATGTGTAGGTAACCTACATTGTGAAATAGAAATAATGTACTTAGATTCTATTATGACCTTGCACCTAGTTTCAAAGAATAGATTGTTATAAGTAATATACCTATTACAGCCACTTTTAATTTAAAATGTATACTTTGGAATTCAAACTGTAAATCCATCACATAGAGATCAGATTCCATTGCATTACAAATATGAATGGACCATTTTTAATAGTTTTCAAATTGTGAAACTAAGATTAAATTTTCTTCATATTGCCATTTGCATAGGATGCATCAATTGTGGTGCATTAGTATTTTATAGTCATGAAAAATTATACATATAGGATAGGATACCATAATGTGCAAACCATGTGCAATATAATGAATGTGTCATTTATTTATGAAACTAGATTATAATTATATCAATTACACTTGATGGTATTATAAGTGTTGTTAAGACAGCAATAGACTTTTAGCTAACGTTCGCACGGACGTCAAAATATCGCGGCGGAATTTTATCGCGCACTGGATTTTCAACTCTCGGTGTTGAAGCGAGCTTCAAGAATCCAACCTAACAACAACAGAGTGCATCCCAGCGCGTCGAAAAAACACACTGCTGGATTTTCAACTGTCGGTGCTAGCAGAGCGTTGAAAACCCAGTGCGCAATAAAATCCCGCCGCGATATTTTTACGTCCGTGCGAACGTCGGCTTAATGTAGAATTTATAAGTGTATACCATAGACTTATAAAAAAAGATGGACTCCGCGCTGCGCATATCGAAAGTGAAGCACAGTAAGTATGCCGGGACCGTTTGTACAAACACGCCTCGCGCACACATTTACATCATAGTATGCCGACCGGCCGCCATTACGTGACACGAGCGACGGCATCTTTGCAGGTACTCAAATCACGCACACATAGATCGGTAGGGTGCTTCACTTTCGATATGCGTGGCGCGGAGTCCATCTTTTTTTATAAGTCTATGGTGTATACAGGGTGTATCAGCAAGGTGTGGTTAAATATAAGGGTATCAATCAGGTCATCAAGCTAAACAACTTTCTCCAGTTTGATGGTCTGTACCACACATTTAAATTTGACCACACCTTTCTGATACACCCTGTATACATAATTTGATTATGTATTTACAGTGGATTTCGGGTGTAACGACGATGAAGGGACCACTCTATTTTCGTCGTTATATCCGGCAGTCGTTACAGCCATACTTATTCAAAAGTTTAATAAACCCAGTTCCTACTCAGAATATCACTTTGTAACTAGGCTTACCAGATAAAAAAAATAAAATTCCGGAGTAAATTCCGGACATTTCAAGAAAATTCCTGACTTTTTTGTAAATAAGTACTTAGGTATAATAAGTTAACGTCGAGTTGTTTCATGCTGGTTTTCGTTATATTTATGTGAGAGTGAACTAAGCAATTCACGTTTTCGCGAATATTCTCGATGAGGGGCAGCGGGGGAGAGGTATAAGTGACCCTTCTCCGCCCACGCTCGATGACAGTTAATATTGAATTAATATAATTTTATTTTTTATTTTTTAAACAAATAAAATTATAGAAATTCCGGACGGCTTAGAATTCCCCCCACATGCCGGACATAGACTTATATTACCGGACATGTCCGGAAAATTCCGGACGTATGGCAACCCTATTTGTAACTGAACCATAAAAACTCCGAAACGTACACGCTTCCCTACCTGCTTAGCTGATATCTATAAACAAAAGGTAAAGGTCTCCACACTTGCTGACCATCTGTGTGTATGTAAACAAAAGATAAGAATTGTTTGTGAAGCAAAAGAAATCTTTGTGTCTTTGGCGGCCGACTCCGGTCACAATATCTGCATGGGATTTCTAGGAATTTGTTACAAATGATTCATTAAAACCAGTCGCTACACCCGAACTCGGCGTTACATCCAAAGTCGCTATAGCCACATGAATTTTGTACTAAAGTATGCTTTAAATTCAAGGGACTTAGATTTAATGTTGCTATAGGTAAATGGTCGCTACAACCAAGGTCGTAATAAATTAAATCCACTGTATATGATTTACTTATTTTTTTACTGTTTACTCAAAGTACTTGGTGTCCTTACATTTTTTGAAACATGATTTAATATTGTGTCCCTTAGTGCTCTCAGCTAATTCATAGTTATAATGAATATTTACAAATAAACTGATTAATATACCTCTCAAGCCCCGAGGGATGACCAGTGGAGTTTCACTCTATGGTCTATTCTATCTACATACTTGATATGTGGTACATTTATGTTCACTTGACAGTACTGGCGGCGAGTAGTACTATACCGTACCGTCAGGACTTTTTAAACAAACTCATTATAAATGGTAAATGATAATGAATAATTATATCAATGTGTGAATAAACTACTCTGACTTTGAGTAACATTAATTTTGTAATAATAAGAACAATGAGAAATTTATAACATCTGTTCACACATAATACACTTTATTACGTAACTCCATTACAAAATAGTTATCTATTATTATATTAATATGCCAACATAAAGACCTTACTAAGCTCTTGACATTTTCTGTATTTATGTTTGTGATGAATGTTTATGTCTAACTACAAAAAATCAATAGGGATAATAATAAATTGCTTCTTACCTTCAACTGAACGAGTTTTCATATCTTCAACTGCTTGAGCAATTTTAAACTTGAAATCATGGAATATCTTCCATGTCTCATTGCTCTCCTTGCCCTCCTTCACATCAGGAGTCACATCAGGTGTACTCCGCTTTCCCAAGCGGTTCAAGTACTCCTTCATTGGAGAAGATGTCACTTCCTTAGGTACAGTAGCCTTCGCTTCTTCTGGTTTACTTTCACTAGATTTGGCATCCTCAAGCTTTTCTAAAGCCTTTTCGGAACAAATTGATTTAAAATATTTGTCTATAATGGAGGATGACCTTTCCCCTCGTTTCGGGCTTGCATTCTCTACAGGTGTGCTAGGAGGATCACACTGTGGGGTAGGGGGGTCATCTTCACACACATGATACAACTCTTCTAACTCCTCATTATTAGCATTGTACCTAAATGATAGGGATGAATTTGGTGATTTACCTGAAAATATAAACACTATTACACCACTGGCACTTTACAAAACATCATATCTTTATTATTTTCATTTACCCATTCTATATTCAGGCTTACTAAATTAACATTTTATAAAACACACTCTAAAAATAAAACACAAAAACCAGAACGCAAAAAGCTGAGAACTTTAATGAGACACGATTGGTGCGGTGAAGTAGCGATCAATTTGTGGGTGATTGTTTGTGTTATCGTCTTTGTTGTCAGAGAAACAACATCCAATACCGAAACTTGCACATTAATCTATATGCAGATAAACAACCGGTCCTCGCGGACACTGACATAGGTTGTTTATTAAGTAAACAAGTTTCCTATTCCGTTAATACAACCGTATGCTAAAATTATTTAATTAAAGCTGTTGGCAAATATATTCGACACATACCCACTCCAGAGATCTCCATTTTATCAAATTAGAGATAACAATTATTTAAGAACCATTGTTTTATTCACATTAGTCACAACTAACTCCTATTATAAATATCATAAATTAACTTCAGAGTCTATTTCCTTGTAATAGAATAAAAGTTGCTTTGCTCCTCTCACTGAATCAAAAATAAGATTTTCTTGTCAGTCAACAACTGTCAAACTCAATCTCATGTCAAGTTGTCAAATTTTAAATGTCATAGTCGTCATTCGCAATGTTATCGACACAGGTTTAGTCGATTCGATTATTATAAAGAGGCGATTGACCTACAAGTAAAATAATAATAAAAAAAAACCAGCACTTTTCTTAGAGCATTTAACTTAGAGCATTTAACCTATGGAGATGGCATAGCTGAGCGAACCCCTCTGCCAAAGTCGATTGGCCATATGGCCATGCACGTTATATAAAACTAATTCATTCGCCGACTGCTGTCATTGTGTATCGTATTGTGTCGCAAGAAAGTGCTCCCAAAAAATGGTTAATTGTGCAGTTTCCTCGTGCAAAAAGCGATCTGCCACTTCAAATTTGCGAAACCATGGTGTTTCTTACCACATACAAGTATAAATTATACATTCAAACAGTTTTATTTAAGTATAATGTCGAAATAATCGTTGTTGACATTACGATAGAAAAATACAGTGGTACGTTGGTAGCGCAAACGTAGTACAGGTAAGAATTTGCATAGTGCAGGGACAACGTGAATCAATGATTGATAAAATAAATGATTTTTTCAGTCATTATGTTCAGTAACCAGTTTTTTTTTTGTAATGTATCTGGTTAAGTCAGGTTGAAATAAAAAATATATATATTACATAATATTAATTTCAGTTCTTTGTGAGTCGATTTAAATTCTTTTCTTTTGTAGTTTTAGGCTAATAAAAAATAACAGTTTGTTCGTTTCGAATGTGAGTTTTTGCAGCTCATGCAATTTGAAAAAAATTAATCCGCACTGGAATAATTTAATAACTATTCCACCGCGGACCGTAGGTAGAAGGTACTTACTAGTAGGTTTTTTCAAGGCTGTTATGAAAACGTAGTACACACGGCTATACATCAAGCTATACATTTCCAGTTTACACTAATCTCTCATTGTAAGGAAATCCTATGCAGTGCGAGATCACCTTATACTGGATATGTATAGCTTGATCTGTAGCCGTGCGTGCGTACACAATCAAATTAATAGACATGATTTTCCTTTGATTCTATTGGCACTTATTTAAACTGATTACTTCTATTCTATATTTTTCTTCAACAGATTTCCAAAAGATCCCGTACTATGACAAAATTGGAGGATATTTTGCGGTAATACAGAAACTTGGGGACCCACGCGTACTAGTGCAATCTGTTCGGAACATTTTATGTCGTGTAATTTTAAACAACTTGCAAATAATAGAAGGAAGCTAATTGAGGGTACGATACCCACTTTAAAAAACATTCTTGGCACGGAAGAACCGCCTGCAAAATTAAAGATTTTAGTAGGACCGTTTTATTATTGGCAACACTTCTGAAATGTCAGAATTCCGTCGAATTAAAAATCAGACTGTAGTCGTCATTATTCAGACATATGAATATGAACTAAACATGCGTGTGTGGCTTCATAGCCAAAGCCTGCACCCGCATGTTTTCCTACTAAAATATCAAACACATCATTTAGTTTCTTTAATTAGTTAGTTATGAAACACCGAACTCAAATAGTTTTAAAAAACAAAAAATGGACGAGTAAAAGTGTTATTTTTAACAAAATAATAAAATTGGCTGTGTTATTTTATTATTTATATTCTACCCTTCCCACTTTTTAACACGTATACCTACGTTAAGCCCGCATTATAAAACGGGGCTCAAGTATGTATCCCGAATTGTGGCTCCACTGTGCTATCACACACGCGCGTCCGAAACTTCACATTGGTGAATCACTTGGGTTAGTGACCATTACCTCTATTGCTTGAGAATAATTTTGGTTAGGTTGGGTTAGGTTAGAGCAGTGACCCTTAAGGTTGATGCGCCAAGGTAGCCCGCGAAATTCAAAATTTCTTACGTTTTTTGCAATTTGTAGGTCAGTGTGTGCTTGTATGTTGATTAAAATATGATTCGCGGGCGTAGCTAATTTGGCTTTACAGAATTATAATCATTAGAATCAGCAATACAACTCCATAAGTTAGCATTTACCTCAAACCTCATGATTTCATGAAATCGCTAGATTTGAGATAAATGCTAACGTATGGAGTTGTATTGCTGATTCTAATGATTATAATTCTGTAAAGCCATATTAGCTACGGCCGCGAATCATATTTTATTCAACATACAAGCACACACTGACCTACAAATTGCAAAAAACGTAAGAAATTTTGAATTTCGCGGGCTACCCTGGCGCTTTCGCCTTAACGCGTAGCTAGTATATAAAATCGCCGGTTGTGTTTGTACAGTGGTTCCCGAATTTCTAAATGCAGAATGATAGGGAAGGTCCAGCAATATCAAAATGTTATTTGAAAAAAATATTTGACTAAAAAATAAATACAATCGTTCTTTTTCTAAAGCACTATTAATTGTTTTGTCATTACTGGCTACCTACGTAGTTTCGCAGGCATTAATCATATTGCGTATTTTTGTGTACAGACGCCAGCACGTCAAGCTACTACAATCTTTATAAATCTAAAGTATTAGGTTCAAGGTTGATTGGGAAAATTTGACAGTTTCGGGTGGCTTGACCTGTACACACAAGAAAATAAAACGAATTAACATTTTATTTATTCATTCATTCATGTAATGAAATAGCAGGTTAAGCTACGCTTGCCGGGGTTGGTCAGTGAATGAGTGACCATCTTTACATACCGAGACTCCTCCGTGCCTCGGAAAGCACGTTAAGCTGTTGGTCCCGGCTGTCATTCGTGGTTCTTTGACAGTCGTTACGGGTCATCAGAAGCCCGAAAGTCTGACAACCAGTCTTACCAAGGGGTATCGTATTACCAAGTAACCGGGTTGTAGAGGTCAGACAGGCAGTCTCTCTATGTAAAATACTGGTATTCAGCTGCATCCGGTTAGACTGGAAGCCGACCCCAACATAGTTGGGAAAAGGCTAGGCAGATTGATTTTTGATTCATGTAATGAAATACCACTGATTGTTTGTGTCCCATCACTAGCACTTTGTGTTTGTTGTCATAGGACAGTTGCGTAGATACGCACAAATTTGTCAATGTGTATGTGTTTTTTTATTGTGTGGCTATTATTCTTTCGTGTGCGTTCGTAGCAACACGAAGCATGTATCTGTGTGTGGTTGTCAAATTTTTGTAGTGTGCTGTATGTGTTTTCCTCGCCCCCCGCATAAAGTGGCAGAAAATGTTGTTCGGTGATTCGCTGCTTGCCATCTCCATAGGTTAAATGCTCTAAGGCATTTAACCTATGGAGATGGCATAGCTGAGCGAACCCCTCTGCCAAAGTCGACTGGCCATATGGCCATGCACGTTATATAAAACTAATTCATTTGGCGACAGCTGTCATTGTGTATCGTATTGTGTCGCAAGAAAGTGCTCCCAAAAAATGGTAAATTGTGCAGTTTCCTCGTGCGAAAAGCGATCTGCCACTTCAAATTTGCGAAACCATGGTGTTTCTTACCACATGTTAGTATAAATAATACATTCAAATCTTAGAGCATTTAACCTATGGAGATGGCATAGCTGAGCGAACCCCTCTGCCAAAGTCGATTGGCCATATGGCCATGCACGTTATATAAAACTAATTCATTCGCCGACTGCTGTCATTGTGTATCGTATTGTGTCGCAAGAAAGTGCTCCCAAAAAATGGTTAATTGTGCAGTTTCCTCGTGCAAAAAGCGATCTGCCACTTCAAATTTGCGAAACCATGGTGTTTCTTACCACATACAAGTATAAATTATACATTCAAACAGTTTTATTTAAGTATAATGTCGAAATAATCGTTGTTGACATTACGATAGAAAAATACAGTGGTACGTTGGTAGCGCAAACGTAGTACAGGTAAGAATTTGCATAGTGCAGGGACAACGTGAATCAATGATTGATAAAATAAATGTTTTTTTCAGTCATTATGTTCAGTAACCAGTTTTTTTTTTGTAATGTATCTGGTTAAGTCAGGTTGAAATAAAAAATATATAACTATATTACATAATATTAATTTCAGTTCTTTGTGAGTCGATTTAAATTCTTTTCTTTTGTAGTTTTAGGCTAATAAAAAATAACAGTTTGTTCGTTTCGAATGTGAGTTTTTGCAGCTCATGCAATTTGAAAAAAATTAATCCGCACTGGAATAATTTAATAACTATTCCACCGCGGACCGTAGGTAGAAGGTACTTACTAGTAGGTTTTTTCAAGGCTGTTATGAAAACGTAGTACACACGGCTACACATCAAGCTATACATTTCCAGTTTACACTAATCTCTCATTGTAAGGAAATCCTATGCAGTGCGAGATCACCTTATACTGGATATGTATAGCTTGATCTGTAGCCGTGCGTGCGTACACAATCAAATTAATAGACATGATTTTCCTTTGATTCTATTGGCACTTATTTAAACTGATTACTTCTATTCTATATTTTTCTTCAACAGATTTCCAAAAGATCCTGTACTATGACAAAATTGGAGGATATTTTGCGGTAATACAGAAACTTGGGGACCCACGCGTACTAGTGCAATCTGTTCGGAACATTTTATGTCGTGTAATTTTAAACAACTTGCAAATAATAGAAGGAAACTAATTGAGGGTACGATACCCACTTTAAAAAACATTCTTGGCACGGAAGAACCGCCTGCAAAATTAAAGATTTTAGTAGGACCGTTTTATTATTGGCAACACTTCTGAAATGTCAGAATTCCGTCGAATTAAAAATCAGACTGTAGTCGTCATTATTCAGACATATGAATATGAACTAAACATGCGGGTGTGGCTTCATAGCCAAAGCCTGCACCCGCATGTTTTCCTACTAAAATATCAAACACATCATTTAGTTTCTTTAATTAGTTAGTTATGAAACACCGAACTCAAATAGTTTTAAAAAACAAAAAATGGACGAGTAAAAGTGTTATTTTTAACAAAATAATAAAATTGGCTGTTATTTTATTATTTATATTCTACCCTTCCCACTTTTTGACACGTATACCTACGTTAAGCCCGCATTATAAAACGGGGCTCAAGTATGTATCCCGAATTATGGCTCCACTGTACTATCACACACGCGCGTCCGAAACTTCACATTGGTGAATCACTTGGGTTAGTGACCATTACCTCTATTGCTTGAGAATAATTTTGGTTAGGTTAGGTTGGGTTAGGTTAGAACAGTGACCCTTAACGCGTAGCTAGTATATAAAATCGCCGGTTGTGTTTGTACAGTGGTTCCCGAATTTCTAAATGCAGAATGATAGGGAAGGTCCAGCAATATCAATAATGTTATTTGAAAAAAATATTTGACTAAAAAATAAATACAATCGTTCTTTTTCTAAAGCACTATTAATTGTTTTGTCATTACTGGCTACCTACGTAGTTTCGCAGGCATTCATCATATTGCGTATTTTTGTGTACAGACGCCAGCACGTCAAGCTACTACAATCTTTATAAATCTAAAGTATTAGGTTCAAGGTTGATTGGGAAAATTTGACAGTTTAGGGTGGCTTGACCTGTACACACAAGAAAATAAAACGAATTAACATTTTATTTATTCATTCATTCATGTAATGAAATAGCAGGTTAAGGTTGATGCGCCAGGGTACCCCGCGAAATTCAAAATTTCTTAAGTTTTTTGCAATTTGTAGGTCAGTGTGAGCTTGTATGTTGATTAAAATATGATTCGCGGCCGTAGCTATCATGGCTTTACAGAATTATAATCATTAGAATCAGCAATACAACTCCATAAGTTAGCATTTACCTCAAATCTAGCGATTTCATGAAATCATGAGGTTTGAGATAAATGCTAACTTATGGAGTTGTATTGTTGATTCTAATGATTATAATTCTGTAAAGCCATAATAGCTACGGCCGCGAATCATATTTTAATCAACATACAAGCTCACACTGACCTACAAATTGCAAAAAACGTAAGAAATTTTGAATTTCGCGGGCTACCCTGGGCTACGCTTGCCGGGGTTGGTCAGTGAATGAGTGACCATCTTTACATACCGAGACTCCTCCGTGCCTCGGAAAGCACGTTAAGCCGTTGGTCCCGGCTGTCATTCGTGGTTCTTTGAGAGTCGTTACGGGTCATCAGAAGCCCGAAAGTCTGACAACCAGTCTTACCAAGGGGTATCGTATTACCAAGTAACTGGGTTGTAGAGGTCAGACAGGCAGTCTCTCTATGTAAAATACTGGTATTCAGCTGCATCCGGTTAGACTGGAAGCCGACCCCAACATAGTTGGGAAAAGGCTAGGCAGATTGATTTTTGATTCATGTCATGAAATACCACTGATTGTTTGTGTCCCATCACTAGCACTTTGTGTTTGTTGTCATAGGACAGTTGCGTAGATACGCACAAATTTGTCAATGTGTATGTGTTTTTTTATTGTGTGGCTATTATTCTTTCGTGTGCGTTCGTAGCAACACGAAGCATGTATCTGTGTGTGGTTGTCAAATTTTTGTAGTGTGCTGTATATGTTTTCCTCGCCCCCCGCATAAAGTGGCAGAAAATGTTGTTCGGTGATTCGCTGCTTGCCATCTCCATAGGTTAAATGCTCTAAGATTCAAATACTTTTATTTAAGTACAATGTCGAAATAATCATTGTTGACATTACGATAGAAAAATACAGTGGTACGTTGGTAGCGCAAACGTAGTACAGGAAGGAATTAAAGGAATTTGCATAGTGCAGGGACAACGTGAATGAATGATTGATACAATAAATGATTTTTTCAGTCAGTATGTTCAGTAAACATAGTTCAGTTTTTTTTTGTGAATGAATCTGGATAAGTCAGGTTGAAATTAAAAAAAATATTATTTAAAAAATATTAATTTCAGTTCTTTGTGAGTCGATTTAAATTCTTTTCTTTTGTAGGCTTAGGCTATTAAAAAATAACAGTTAGTTCGTTTCGAATGTGAGTTTTTGCAGCTCATGCAATTTGAAAAAAAAATAATCCGCGGTGGAATAATTTAATAATTATTCCACCGCTTTCAAACCCCAAACCGCTCAAAAATATAATTACCGATAAGGTTATTATACTTCCGCCGCTTGAGGTTTTCCGCAGCCGCAGCAGCAGTGTCAGCACGCCGAGCCATGAAGGTGGGATGGCGCAAGAGTATCGACACACGTAGCGTCCCACACTAAAGGCCTACCCACCTTCCATGGAAATAATGACATGCCGTCCGGTCTCTTGCCATCGTCGCGTGCCAAGCCATTGGGTTCTAATAAAGCTGGAACGCCGACGGTGACAAGGGCTCGTCGGATGATGTCATTGATGTTAGCGTGCCGCGCTTAGCGACCCGCAATTCGGCTGCAAGACAGGCCGTGGTGTCCGAGGCTGTTGACAACTTCGCCACAGTGACAGCGGTGAGGAGATAATAATAAAATTTCGTATATATGTGTCTCACTTCCACGCTTCACACTGTAATCATGGCAACGTCTAGATGTTTAATGTCATTGAAGTAGACTATGGCTATGAAGCCACTATGATCTAGCCCATGGCTATGAAGCCGCTACGAACTAGACTATGGCTATGAAACACCCGCATGTTTTCTTACTAAAATATCAAACACCTCATTTAGTTTATTTAATTAGTTAGCTAGTAAACACCGAACTCAAATAGTTGTAAAAAAAAGAAACCGAACGGGTAAAAGACGTGTATATATTAGTATTTATTCTTTTGCCAGTTATCTATCCCTTGTGTTGCACCTACCATGTTTTGTCTCTGCATCACCCTAAGGTTGACTGCTAGAAAATGCCTCAGGCATTAAGTTCGCCTTTGTACAGTATTTTTTTACTTGTGCATAAAGTTTTAATAAATAATAAATAAATAAAAATAAAAGTGTTATTTTTAACGAAATAATAAAATTGGCTGTGTTGTTTTATTATTTATATTCTACACTTCCTACTTTTTTGACACGTATACCTACAATAAGCCCGCATTATAAAACGGGGCTCAGTATGTATCCCGAATTGCCGACCCTAAATGCAGAATGATAGGGAAAGGCACTGCAGTGCGATTCTGTAACCATCTCACCGTGAAAACTTAGGTGAAGTGAGCGTGGAGTGAGCTGTCAATAGTGTCAATTCCTAGCAAAAACAAACTCACTTCACCTAAGTTTTCACGGTGAGATTTTTACTGAATCGACCGGCTGGTCCAGCAATATGTTATTTGAAAAAATATTTGACTCTATAAATAAACACAATCGTTCTTTTTCTAAAGCACTATAAATTTTTTGGTCATTACTGGCTACCTACGTAGTTTCGCAGGCATTAATCATATTGCGTATTTTTGTGTAGGTACACACGACTACACATGAAGCTATATACATTTCCAGTTTACACTGATCTCTAATTATAAGGAAATCCTATACAATGCGAGATCAGCTTATACTGGAAATATACAGGGTTATTGGTAAAACACCAGCAACCTCTTAAAGGGTCATTGTATTCATCATTATGAACAAGTTTTACTATGGGCCCAAACACGAAATCGCGAAAAAAAAAATCTGCTGTTCAGTACATTTTTATCTACATCAAACTCGTCAAAATGTAGGGAGCAGCAGATTTTTTTCGCGATTTTAGGTTTGGTCCCTCATTAAAAGTTGTTCATAATGATGAGTACAATGACCCCTAAAGAGGTTGCTGGTGTTTTACCAATAACCCGCATAGCGTGATCTGTAGCCGTGCGTATACATACAAGAAATTAAAATGAATGAACATTTATTCATTCATTCATGTAATGAAATATCACTCATTGTTTGTGTCACATCACTAGCACTGTCAAATTTTCGTAGTGTGCTGTATGTGTTTTCCTCGCCCCCCGCATAAAGTGGCAGAAAATGTTGTTCGGTGATTCGCTGCTTGCCATCTCCATAGTTAAATGCTCTAAGGCACTTTTCAATGCTTTCGCCTTGATAATATGACTAGCGATGAAGTTTCCGGGGGGGCTAAAACGGCCACTTTGGCAGAATCATAAATGGATAATAGGTATTTATGAATCATATTTGAAATCGTAAAACTGTCACAAACTAAGAATTCACAATTTATCTGCGTACAATTCATAGCACGCATTTCATCTGTTTGACAGTTTTGTATGGAGATTCGTAAAACGGTCCACAAATTATGAATTGCTTTATTGAAGTTTAATGTCAAATAGCACATTCATAATAAATTGCTGGGAATTCAGGAAATGAATTACTTTTAGAGGAATTGCTTAATGTGGCCATTTTAGGCCCGCTGTTCATACGGAGTTCCCCAGGGAAGTACGATTGCTCCAATCCTATTTCTGCATACATCAATGAACTGTGCGATACCAAAATCAGTAAAGCCAATGTCATGATGTTTTCTGACCACACAGTTCTTCTGTTCCATGAGAAATCTTTGAATGGTCTGGAAACTGTCTGTGAAGCGGGTTTTCCTCAAGTAACAGCTTGGCTAGAAGACAGTCTGCTTATCTGCTATCACTAAACACTTCTAAAACTAAACACCAATATTTTAGTAAGACTAGAGCGGGAACCCAAAAACTTTCACAAGCAGCCATACCTACATTTCCTTGCAATTATTGCAAGGAAATGTGTGGCTGCTTAGGAATATTAACAACTTTGCCTACTGCGCGTGCCCCACGCTAGACAGAGTGAACTCCATTAGATATCTGGGAGTGACCGCTGACGACAATCTTAAATGGTCAAAACATATCCCGGGTGCATATAAGCAAAGTCCACCGACTGAGTTTTGAATGTGGTTTCTGATTGGTCGTTAATCTCACATAGTAGCCATTGTCTACAAAATCCATCAATTGAGTTTGAAAGAACCAATCAGCGCGCTCGATACCAGGTGATGGATTTTGCTTAGTCGAACATCTGTGTTGGTGGAATTTGCAATATTTAGTTGTTTTTGTATTTACGACTGCGTGAATTGAATCGACGTGATTGAATCCTCGTAAAAATGTGTTTAAGTCGAAAGCGCCAGGGTAGCCCGCGAAATTCAATTTTTTTTTACATTTTTTGCAATTTGTAGGTCAGTGTGAGCTTGTATGTTGATTACAGTATGATTTGCGGCCGTAACTAATATGGATTTACAGAATTATAATCATTAAAATCAGCAATACAACTCCATAAGTTAGCATTTACCTCAAACCTCATGATTTCATGAAATCGCTAGATTTGAGGTAAATGCTAACTTATGGAGTTCTATTGCTGATTCTAATGATTATAATTCTTTAAAGCCATATTAGCTACGGCCGCGAATCATATTTTAATCAACATACAAGCTCACATTGACCTACAAATTGCAAAAAACGTAAGAAATTTTGAATTTCGCGGGCTACCCTGGCGCATCAACCTTAAATCTCCCGTGTTTCTGCGAGTACAGTTCTGAGAACCCAGGAGCGAACTCCAAAATGAGTTTTGCCGCAAAACACAGTTCTATGATACGAGCATGATTCAGTAATATAAGTACTATGGCACTCTGATTAAAAAAACTGTGACCAACTACGCCCGAGCCGAGCGATAGAAACTAGCGGTGCCGCGGCAGCAGCCGGCGATCGCTACGTCAAAATTGATTGGTCGCAGTAACAAAACTAGGACACTTCGACAGTTTTCATACAACTATGTCTACATTACGGTATATAACTATATCCCAGCACAGTTATCATTTCTTGGCAAAATCTGCCACGGATTGTGCAAATACAAATTCCACCTTCAGAGTTGCAATTTTTGTGCAAAATCCACTATGAGAGTTTAACAACCATTCAGAGGTTGCTTCAAACTCAATTGGTGGATTTTTTAAACAAAGGCTACTATGGGAGTTTAACGACCAATCAGAAGCCACATTCAAAACTCAGTTGGTGCTGTTGGACTTTGCATATATGCCTTTTAATATATGCCATATCTCCCTCTAACTACCTCCCTCTAACCAAAGAAGATTTCACTTAAAAAATGAGATTAGTTAAATCTCATTTTTTTAAGTGCAATCTTCTTTGGTGCATTGAGCGTTTTTTAGTAGGGGAAATCTTACAGGTTCGCGTCACCGCGTCACCGCTACACTGGTACACCTCGACGTGATACGCAAAGTTTTATGTTTAAGTTTTCATTTCTGTCAGCAGTCCCCATGATTGCCTATTTTTATCTATCGCGCTTCTATAACATATTCCCTGTAAATTGAGAGATCATTGAGAATCACAGCTCACTTCACATAAGTTTTGATGGTGAGATTTGTACAGAATAGCACTGCAGGAACTCCTAGTACAACTTACAAGAGCCAGGGCTACACTAATGTTTGTGTCTTGAAGTGAAAATAACCTTGACCGGTCTTATAGTCTATTTATGTTTAGAATGGCCCGTCTTGAGCAAGCGTGGTGATCAATACTCGTGCCTTCTCTGAATGAGAAGAGGCCTTATTAGTCCTGCAGTAGGACAATAGTAGGCTGGTGTTATAATTCTTTTACTTTTTGACGTCTAATTAGGTCCGTTTTTATTTTAAAAACAAAACCTAGCCTGTAACCATCGCACAACCTCTTAGAGCATTTAACCTATGGAGATGGCATAGCTGAGCGAACCCCTCTGCCAAAGTCGACTGGCCATATGGCCATGCACGTTATATAAAACTAATTCATTTGGCGACAGCTGTCATTGTGTATCGTATTGTGTCGCAAGAAAGTGCTCCCAAAAAATGGCGAATTGTGCAGTTTCCTCGTGCGAAAAGCGATCTGCCACTTCAAATTTGCGAAACCATGGTGTTTCTTACCACATGTTAGTATAAATAATACATTCAAATACTTTTATTTAAGTACAATGTCGAAATAATCGTTGTTGACATTACGATAGAAAAATACAGTGGTACGTTGGTAGTGCAAACGTAGTACAGGAAGGAATTAAAGGAATTTGCATAGTGCAGGGACAACGTGAATGAATGATTGATACAATAAATGATTTTTTCAGTCAGTATGTTCAGTACACATAGTTCAGTTTTTTTTTGTGAATGAATCTGGATAAGTCAGGTTGAAATTAAAAAAAATATTATTTATAAAATATTAATTTCAGTTCTTTGTGAGTCGATTTAAATTCTTTTCTTTTGTAGGCTTAGAGCCTATTTCACGATGTCCGAATAGCCACTACTCACCGAATAAATTCAAAAATGGAACAGAATTTGTATGAAATTATCTGCCAAGTAAGTTAATAGGAACTTAATCGTAGGTGGTGAAACAGGCCCTTAGGCTATTAAAAAATAACAGTTAGTTCGTTTCGAATGTGAGTTTTTGCAGCTCATGCAATTTGAAAAAAAAATAATCCGCGGTGGAATAATTTAATAATTATTCCACCGCTTTCAAACCCCAAACCGCTCAAAAATATAATTACCGATAAGGTTATTATACTTCCGCCGCTTGAGGTTTTCCGCAGCCGCAGCAGCAGTGTCAGCACAGCACGCCGAGCCATGAAGGTGGGATGGCGCAAGAGTATCGACACACGTAATAGCGTCCCACACTAAAGGCCTACCCACCTTCCATGGAAATAATGACATGCCGTCCGGTCTCTTCCCATCGTCGCGTGCCAAGCCATTGGGTTCTAATACAGCTGGAACGCCGACGGTGACAAGGGCTCGTCGGATGATGTCATTGATGTTAGCGTGCCGCGCTTAGCGACCCGAAATTCGGCTGCAATACAGGCCGTGGTGTCCGAGGCTGTTGACAACTTCGCCACAGTGACAGCGGTGAGGAGATAATAATAAAATTTCGTATATATGTGTCTCACTTCTACGCTTCACACTGTAATCATGGCAACGTCTAGATGTTTAATGTCATTGAAGTAGACTATGGCTATGAAGCCACTATGATCTAGCCCATGGCTATGAAGCCGCTATGAACTAGACTATGGCTATGAAACACCCGCATGTTTTCCTACTAAAATATTAAACACCTCATTTAGTTTATTTAATTAGTTAGCTAGTAAACACCGAACTCAAATAGTTGTAAAAAAAAGAAACCGAACGGGTAAAAGACGTGTATTTATTAGTATTTATTCTTTTGCCAGTTATCTATCCCTTGTGTTGCACCTACCATGTTTTGTCTCTGCATCACCCTAAGGTTGACTGGTAGAAAATGCCTCAGGCATTAAGTTCGCCTTTGTACAGTATTTTTTTACTTGTGCATAAAGTTTTAATAAATAATAAATAAATAAAAATAAAAGTGTTATTTTTAACGAAATAATAAAATTGGCTGTGTTGTTTTATTATTTATATTCTACACTTCCTACTTTTTTGATACGCATACCTACAATAAGCCCGCATTATAAAACGGGGCTCAGTATGTATCCCGATGCCGACCCTAAATGCAGAATGATAGGGAAAGGCACTGCAGTGCGATTCTGTAACCATCTCACCGTGAAAACTTAGGTGAAGTGAGCGTGGAGTGAGCTGTCAATAGTGTCAATTCCTAGCAAAAACAAACTCACTTCACCTAAGTTTTCACGGTGAGATTTTTACTGAATCGACCGGCTGGTCCAGCAATATGTTATTTGAAAAAATATTTGACTCTATAAATAAATACAATCGGTCTTTTTCTAAAGCACTATAAATTTTTCGGTCATTACTGGCTACCTACGTAGTTTCGCAGGCATTAATCATATTGCGTATTTTTGTGTAGGTACACACGACTACACATCAAGCTATATACATTTCCAGTTTACACTGATCTCTAATTATAAGGAAATCCTATACAATGCGAGATCAGCTTATACTGGAAATATACAGGGTTATTGGTAAAACACCAGCAACCTCTTAAAGGGTCATTGTATTCATCATTATGAACAAGTTTTACTATGGGCCCAAACACGAAATCGCGAAAAAAAAAATCAGCTGTTCAGTACATTTTTATCTACATCAAACTCGTCAAAATGTAGGGAGCAGCTGATTTTTTTTCGCGATTTCAGGTTTGGTCCCTCATTAAAAGTTGTTCATAATGATGAGTACAATGACCCCTAAAGAGGTTGCTGGTGTTTTACCAATAACCCTGTATAGCGTGATCTGTAGCCGTGCGTATACATACAAGAAATTAAAATGAATGAACATTTACTCATTCAGTCATGTAATGAAATATCACTCATTGTTTGTGTCACATCACTAGCACTGTCAAATTTTCGTAGTGTGCTGTATGTGTTTTCCTCGCCCCCCGCATAAAGTGGCAGAAAATGTTGTTCGGTGATTCGCTGCTTGCCATCTCCATAGTTAAATGCTCTAAGCACAACCTAGACTAACACCTCTTGTAATAAAATCAATTAAAATCCATCCAGTTGTTAGGATGCTTCGATGGGATAAAAACATCCCTCATTCGTCCGAATGACATGCCCTATAATGACAACCTATTGCCACACAACTTTCCAGTCACCGGTGCCACTTTCAGAACTCATTTCATATTCTTAAGTTCTTAACATTCTAATCTCAGTTGCATGCAATTGCTTTTCATTCATCCCTTTTGTGGTCTAACATTCTGATCCATATGAGACAGCAGGTCTAACCATTGTTTATAAATCTTCCCTTTAGGTTTAAGGGGAATGTAGGAGTCACAGATTGTTCCTGTGACCTGTCGCCATTTCTTTCACCCAGTTCTGTTGCCATTTCTCCAATCTGCTCTGCATCTTAGGTCCATCTTCACCCACAAGAATAATGTCATCGCCAAACAGCATGCACCAGGGCACCTCTTTCTGTATGTCCAACGTCAGCGCGTCCATAAATAATTATAATCATTAAGAAGAGGTAAGGATTAAAGCCAACCCTTGGTGCAAGCCTACAGCTACGCTGAACTCGTCGGTGGTGCCAGCAGCCGACCGGACGTAGGTACGAGATTGACTTGAATTAAGTCTACATACTTTCCGGGCAAACCTTTCTCTGTCAAGGCCAACCACAACACATCCCAAGGAACCTATCATACGCTTATACAAAGATACATAGATACGCGTGAAAAACATAATCCTGTCTGTACTGTCGCGCAGTCTCCAGTAAAAACATCCCTGACAGTTATTTTTTATTTTTCATAATCATGTAGTTCTGTATTTATGTATGTATAAATTGTATGTATATATGGTACACCACAGACTACCTACAGTATTCTCTCCTTTCTCCCCATAATCCATCCAAAGGTTGTCTGTAAAAGATCGCTTTTAGCGATAAGACCGCCCATTGTGTCACCCTATGTAAAATTTCAACATTTATATCTGTAATTTTTATGGTGTGCATAATAAAGAGTATTCTATCTATCTATCTATCATGGCACATACCGTGTGATGTATGTCTTGATAGCCCAGTGGTTAAGGCCTCGTCTCTCATACACGAGGTTGTGGGTTCAAATCACTGTTCAAATCCGGGCGAGTACCAATGTGACTTTTAAAAATATTTGGTTCGGATCGGTATGACATCGATCCGACTCGGTGCCATACTACTATAAACTAAAAAAAAACTCGATAAATGGATTGCGCCCTCTAAAGTGGAATGATCGTCTAAGGTTCCTTAACTCATATTCGTAACACGCTCATCACTCTGAATGAATCACAATCGACTAAGCACAAAGCACAACTCTAAAATGATTCAGTGTAATCTGTGTGACAGACACCAGTCAGCCAACCTCCTGTCAAAAATAAAATAACATTCGCGAGGGTTCTTTGTAGTGTTATGGTTTTTGCGTTTATTACATCAAAAATAATGGAAATTACACTTACGATTAAATACAAAGTGCATTAAGTTTAGTGAGAAACATGAAGTACTTATTTGTGATATTGTTCTTGTTTGGTTCGTATGGCGTAGGTTCTGTTGTGGAGAGTGGTGGAAAGGTGAGATTGCACCGATTGCGCCGCATTTATTATTAATAGAGCTTTGAAATATGTAAATACCAAGGTTATTAGTTGTGTGTTGAGTCGTGTTATTGTTGTTGTAGGAAAGTACGGAGTTGTCTCGTGCTTTTGATGACCGGCCTCTGTTGTTTGCCACGTTAGGAGGCGGCATGGTCGCCGTCGAGCCTCTGGCGGGCAATATTATATGGAAACTAAAAGACGGTGAGCAATAATAATAATTATTAATAATTTTAATTTTATCTAAAGCTTGTGTTCTGCAATAACAGAACATAATGTGCAAGTGATAAAAGAATTTGTGGAATTGTATTTAATTGTTTATTACTATTAGGTTAACAGTGTTCATTGCTGTAATTGCAATATGTCCTAACATTTTTTGTAGGTTGACATAATGTTTACTGAATGTTATTCAGTTTCAGCTAAAGTCTGATTCATACATTTTGATACAATAACAACCATTTCTAAAATTTCGATTTTACTGAGTACTACTAAGTTGCATGTTTTCATTCATCATATTTTCTGTTATCAGTATTTGTTGCATCAGATTATTATCAGATATATTTTATAGTCGACATCAACAGTATTGTGGATAAGTTTGAGTTTAAAAATATGGTAATCACAGTTAATTCCACTTAAGACTTTAATCACAGATCATATAAACACATATGATCTGTGATTAAAGCCTTTAAATGTGGAATTAACTGTAACCAATTCTTAAGTAATTACCATATTTTTAAACTCAAACAGTGTTTATATGATCTGTGGCTTTAATCTTTTATAAAACATAACTAAGTTGATTAGTAAATAATTAATATATCCTCCAATAATTAGATATTTTCTGAAATCAAATTTCCGAGGCATAGATAAAAGGATTTAGATAAAAAACAAGATATCTAATGTTTATTAAATGTTCTGCGTTCTAGATTAATCCACAATTTTAACTGCTTCCATAGAAACAATAAGTTACCATTATACACCTAGTCTACGATTTGAATGAAAATAAAACTTTGGAATTTTACTGAGAGGACATTATTAAGTTTCTAAGAATATAAATAAATTAAAAGTGCTATTCACTCTAATGCATATGTATTTTCAAATAAATGTGTTATCATTATCACTATATTGACATTATCAGTCTAATTAATTATCACTGAATCTTTATGGGTTTTCCAATACACTTTTTTAATACACTAAGTAGTTGCTACTTGATAAAATGGGTAAGTCTACATAATCAATCACTCTATTTTTGTGTACCACATCATTAATTCATAAACTTTATTATGTATATTTATACAGATCTCCTCTCCCCTTATGTTAGTTTAGTGTAAGACAGCTAAGAATGCATTTTCTGAGTTGTCAAGCCAATGCATTTAAAGTAGATCTAAGCCTTAATTGCGGAAGACCCAGGTGTAGATGGTGGGACAAAGTTGACGCTTATAAGATGGATTGGTCCATATTGGCTCAGGATTGAGTTGAGTGGAAAAAGGAAAGGGAAGCCTTTGCCTGCAGTGGGACAATATTTTTTTTTTTTTTTTTTTTTTTTTACTTATAAATAAATAATAATGAAGGTGGTTGTAATTTACATAACTCAAAGGACCTACCTATGCAGCCATTTGCTGAGAAATAAGTCATGGCCATAACTTTGTTAGTGCAAATATAAATTTATTTTATGAATGTGGGCCAGTTTTACTTTATCCAAATATATTTTTGTAAAATATAACACAATTAATTAGTATGACTCATTACAAATAAGTTAACATCTGTCATACAATATTCATATTAAATCTACACTTCTGGATTATTAAATTTTGTATATTCTGTGAGTGTATAAATAAGGTGCTTGGTTAGTGATCAAATAGATTAAAAAGTTTGAATATGTATTAATAGGTCATTGATAATAAATATTATCATCTTGTTTGTGCCAGACATGTAGATTAAACAAGTTATCTGTAAATATTGGTGGATAGTAATTATCACTTTTATATGCATGCATATGTTGGGTTGTTAGTCTTGTGTGGAAATATATAGAGTAAATGGTATTCATTATTATTTTACTTAAAATTTAATTTGTAAGGTGCAATCAGTGGAGTGATTAAGTTACATAACATGTTGGTAGAGTATTAGTTAACTGTGTATTTAATAAATCCCATAAACAATAGCTATGTTTTTAAAACTAGCCCATTGCAATTACATAGATTACTAGAAGAAAATAAAACAATTTTTAAGCATTACAGAAAACAAACAAAGAAAGTTTTAACAATTAAATAATGCATTGTTGAATTTGTTTAAAGGTTTCTAACACTCTTCAGCATTTGTGGTTCAGGAAAACTTTATTTTTTATCTTTGTTTTCCTTATTAATATTTTTTTATTTAATGGCATTCAGTTTTATTTATCCCATGATTTGTTATGGCTTTACTAGTTCGTAAACTTACTCTTGTCCTGTTTACTTGACGAAAACTTCTTATAACTCACAGAGCATGTAACTTTAACTTAGGTAAGTAACGGGTGATTCATTTAGAGGTACTTTTTTCATAATTAAAAGAAAAGTGAAAACACAAATTTTATCTGATTATCTTTATTATCATACAAAAGAACCATTCATGACATTTATTTTTTAAAGATTATTTCTTTAAAATGTTGGCGATAACTGCGGCTAACATGGTCCGTTCTAAAGTTCCAATTGCGAGAAAAATTCGGTGCACAGTTAATTTTTCGCTTCGGACCGTTGAATTGGCAGCCTAGATCGTGTGATATCTCACCTCTAGACTTTTCCTTTGGGGCTATTACTCGCGATATTCGCCAAATACCACTCGAAATGCTCGGACGCGTCTAGAAAATTGGGACTTCAGAACGGACCATGTTAGCCGCAGTTATCGCCAACATTTTAAAGAAATAATCTTTAAAAAATACATGTCATGAACGGTTCTTTTGTATGATAATAAAGATAATCAGATAAAATTTGTGTTTTCACTTTTCTTTTAATTATGAAAAAAGTACCTCTAAATGAATCACCCATTATACAACGTGTAATGCTAAATGCGCAAAACCTCTTAAGGGGTCATTGTACTCATCATTATGAACAACTTTTACTATGGGGCCAAACCTGAAATCGCGAAAAAAAAATCAACTGTTCAGTACATTTTGACGAAATTTGCGAACATAAATGTACTGAACAGCTGATTTTTTTTTCGCGATTTCAGGTTTGGTCCCATAGTAAAAGTTGTTCATAATGATGAGTACAATGACCCCTTAAGAGGTTTTGCGCATTTAGCATTACACGTTGTATATATACTTTGGTATATATATACCCCTGCAATAAAATGGCTAAAAAAAAATAAAGCTACAGTTTCCTAGAAGTGTGATGGCCACCACATAACGGCCGTAGTGACGGCTGTCTTGAAAATGATGGCAGTGATGTTTAAATTTACGATGTCAAAAAACGCTCTCTAGGAAAACACACCAACTTACTTTCATACAACATGCCACAGAATTGAATGCAAAACCGCTAAAGGGGTCATTGTACTCATCATTATGAAAAACTTACCACCATAGACCCATAGTAAAAGTTGTTCATAATGATGAGTACAATGACCCATTAAGCTGTTGTGCATTCAATTCTGGGACATGTTGTATATCCTGTCAGTGACGCCATTCGCCGGTAAATCCATCCACCACTCTCCTAGGAAACCGTAGCTTTAGTAACAAGCAGTGAAGGGGTGCGCAATAAATTAGAAGCTTTAAATGACTGTCTAATTCCTTGGTGTAGATTTCTCATTAAAATCTCACCTCGAACTTGTTTACTTGACGTGCGTAGTAACTAGTCGTGACTATCGACATTAGGTATAGATACGGCGTTTTGTATCGATAGACTGCATCTATTTATATAGGTACTGTGTCACGAACACATACCGTCTCATTACAAAGCAAGGCTCATCTTCAAACCAAGGTTTAAACTATGGACCCTTTTTTGAATTTCGAACTTTATTCCGGCACAGTCATTTTCTTAATTATTATTCTTTTTTTTCTTCCTTAGTTTTGTAAAACTGACATCTTGTCAGTTTCACTGACAACATACCGGACTAAGTTGTCAGTTTTGTATAAAGAACTGTATTTCTATCACAGCTAGGTTCTTATTACAAAAACAGGCTCGGTGGTTTAAACCATGACAGAAGAAAAACCTCGTTTTGTAATAATAAACCCCTTGAATGTTCATTCCAAACATACGTACCTACTTATAAAATCTCTGTACTGAGTCAGCAATCAAAACAGTCTTACGTTGACGGCCACTCTGATTCACTAACTTTTTACTTCAGTATAACTTTCTTCTCTTAAAGCTTCGAATCAGAGTAATTATAGGACTCAGTCGAGTCATGACTCATCATCATCATCACTCTAGTAAATGCTCGGAATTGTATAAATGCCCCACGCAAAGGAACGCCACATTTTTTTACACGATCTATTTTCTTACGCAGAATCGGAAGTCAAAGTTGATACCTACGACAATGATACAACCCTTTAACAATAGGGACGATGCCTGGGTAAAAAAAAAACAAAATTCTATTTATTTATCATGTGGAAAACCAACAGCTTTACATAAAAACAATAAATATACTGCAATAAGAAACATGAAACCAATTACAGGTTTTCACGGCTAGCTATATACAGTAATTATAATAAGAGATCTTAAGCTCGACAAGACATCAAAAAAAGATGAGCACCAATCGTCAAATCGGTACCACCAAACATAAGGAATATACTACAGTGAAATAAAATAAAATAAGAAACAGAACTACTTACTATTAACACTAAGAATTAATTTTGAAAAATTCCAGGTTCAGCCTATTGCGTACGCTTGAGCCTTTGGTTGAAAACATCAAAAGAGAACTGCTTGCATAGGTCATTAAAGTCTTTACTCGCTCGCACTAAATATGAGTCCTAAATAGAGACTAAATATTAGTCCGCAAGTCGGATAAATCATAAAACACATTTTTGGGGAGTGGGTGCTCGCTACGTCACAACTACTCGACGTATAAAATCTGGCAAGGCGTGACGTCATGCCACATTTTAACTCAATGTATCGCCGTAATCTTTTGATTAGGTACGTGAAAAAAAAAAATACCGTGTCCATTCTTAAAAAAAATCGAAATGACGTACAAAACAAAGATTATAGTCATTATCCCTATTAGAGAGAGATTAGAGGTGTGTCGCTCATTTTTTTTATCATACGATCTTCTTTCTTTCTTTAGAACCGGTAGTAAAAGTCCCAAACCAGCAGGCGGACCTGATGCCACAGTTCCTCCCAGACCCTCGGCATGGCACCCTCTACATGTACGGACCTCGAGGAGACCAGCAGATGCTGAAGAAGCTACCTTTCACCATACCGGAATTAGTAGCCAACGCGCCGTGTCGGTCAACTGACGGTATTCTTTATACGGGGAAGAAGAGTGATACATGGTTTATGCTGGATCCTTTGACTGGGTCTAGAGAACATGTTTCAGGTTTGTCACAAGCATTGTATTTTATTTTACGGTTTCCAGAATGGTCGAAGGAGCTCCACACACAGCAGTGCTGGTGTGTCGAGCTCATAGTAAATACTCTCACGTCATTGTCGTCACTGCTAGTCTGTTGGAAAATGCTGGCCGAAACGTTCCTCTTTGAGTCCTCTAAACTGCATAAAGTGCTAATGATGGTCAGATAAGATGAAGATAGATAAGTCTGTCACAAAACCACATTAGTTTAATGAAGACTGAATTCATGCCATCCCTTATATTATATATCAAAAAGAAAGTGACAGCATCAATTTAAAGTATATAATAAATTAATGTGGTTTTGTGCAACTCATCGATAGTCCGTTACTTTCGCTGACGCGACCTTCACTGTTTCTAAGCTCCACCGTAAAGCTGTTTATTATTAAAATATTTTCGACAAAAACACAAATAAAAGCCATAATTTTGACCTTGTCCGTATTTCCGCAATAAACAAACGTATGTAGTTATAATGCTACGGTTTTATAGATTAGAACAGCATAATAATTACGTAGGCTTATCGACGTACGGTAATAATTACGCACGGTGATGCGGGTATGGACATATGGTCCATACTCATAATGACGTATGTTTCTATCAAAATGTAGATAAAACTGTAGTCATTCGATATTTTTCTATTCTATATGGAATCGGAAATTTTTAAAGCATGTGGGCGTTTGTTAAATATACGAAATTATAATTTAGATCAAAACGCCCTTTCAAAAGACATCTTTGTTCTAAACGCGTTGATCTGGAAAAACGGTGTTGCAAGTTAACGAACTGTGAAAATAGTAGTCATGAACAGTCAGAACAATTAACGGATGGTTCGAAATTCGAACGTTCGAAAGCAACAGCCAGTGACATAGTTAAATGGAACATAACTTTTTGCTGAAATGCGACGAGCACTTTCAAATATTCGCTGCTCATCAGGCGTATTTTCAGATAGCATTCAGATATTAGCCAATAAATACCGCACGATCTTTGACCGTCATTCTGGAGTACGAAATAATTGTTTCGTAAGTCGACATTAGGCTCTGTTATAGTACTCTACTCGGACTTTTAATTAGATGCAGTAAAATGACACTTCTTAACTGTCATTTCGTTTTAAAATGTTCCCATTTGATAGCGAAATGACAGTAAAAATTACATTAGAAGTGTCAGTTTACTTCATCTAATTAAAACTCCGACCATAGCTCTTTGTAATGTAATAATAATAATAAACAAACACTGTCAAATGTATTATGTGACAGATCAATGTGACATTATAACACTGGTTCAACATTTAGCTTTTCAAGCAATGACATTATACATCTAGACGTTGCCATGATTACACTGTGAAGTGTGGAAGTGAGACACATATTACGAAATAATTAGGAAAATTGAGACAAAGCATCGTATCTTCTGTCCCTTACGGCGTGCCGTATTTTTGCATGGCAAAATTTATAAATGTTGCCAAACAAAGGACTTTGACTGTTACAAAATTTATCTTGCGTCGATTAATTTAACATTTTTGGACAGTTTTTGCATTGTGCGAATGTATACATGGGTTTCAGTCCAAAATATGGAAGATTTCTTACGTTAAACCTCATTTCTCATACCACATAACCTAGAAAAAGTATAAAATTGCTGTCTTATGACCGGCCACGCGGTGGCTCGATCTAGATGTATATTATCTAAGTTTTCAAGGCTTGATTACTTGTGGAAGAGTCACCACCACATTTTGCCACGTAGAAACTTATTTATGATAGACCATCGAATTTAGAGGTTTTGTTAAGTTCACTGGCCGATAATTCATGTCGTAAAAATACGTATTTAAGTGACTCATCTCATAGTTATATTTAAGTAATTTTTTTATGACGTAAAATAATAATATAATACTTTTATTTCAATCTGCCTAGCCTTTTCCCAACTATGTTGGGGTCGGCTTCCAGTCTAACCGGATGCAGCTGAATACCAGTATTTTACATGGAGCGACTGCCTGTCTGACCTCCACAACCCAGTAACTGGGTAATACGATACCCCTTGGTAAGACTGGGTGTCAGACTTTCGGGCTTCTGACGACTCGTAACGACTGTCAAGATCCACGAATGACAGCCGGGACCAACGGCTTAACGTGCTTTCCGAGGCACGGAGGAGTCTCGGCATGAAAAGATGGTCACCCATCCACTGACCAACCCCGGCAAGCGTAGCTTAACCTGATGGATCGATTCGTGCGGCTGTAATTACTTAGCCACGAGCTCCTCCTACTTTTATTTATAATAATCATTTTTATTTCTACGAATTATTGATACTTAGTGATTATTTTTATAATACTAAGATCGGTACTATACATGTAAGCAGAAATTAACGACTCCACATGAAACCCATATGGTTAATCTTATCAGAGAAAACAACACAACAGATTAAAACACCGCTTTTTTTTGGATGAGACAAAATATGGCATTTATTTATTTCGCGAATCTATTTTTGTGCACAAGGACAAATTGTGTTGCATCATCATGCACAAGTTCGATTTAAAATACCGCTATCAA
This sequence comes from Cosmia trapezina, assembly GCA_905163495.3. Taxonomy (NCBI): domain Eukaryota; kingdom Metazoa; phylum Arthropoda; class Insecta; order Lepidoptera; family Noctuidae; genus Cosmia; species Cosmia trapezina. Next base: position 9,714,104 of record LR991030.1, read on the forward strand.
TGTATGTCCAGATAAAATAGCCGTAACGTTTTTGAAATAAACTGTGTCCAATTAGATGACTATTTTAATTTATGTGATCGATATCACAATAATTTTAAAACACCCATAATGAAATAGTGGGCGTATGCACGACGACATATCTAGCTATACATTTCCAGTATAAAGCTGACCTCTTATTGGACGGAAAGCCTATGCAGTGCCAGAAGGCCAATTCCCGTAATTAAAAACGTTCACAATCAGTTGCATTAACATCTCAACGACAGTAAATATAAAAAAAACTGATAAAAAAGTTAGACAAATCCTATACTATTGTGGCGGCATCTATTCTGTTCCTCATAAAAGACGAGTTTGATGTAGATAAATGTACTGAACAGCTGATTTTTTTTCGCGATTTCAGGTTTGGTCCCATAGTAAAAGAAGTTTAGTATAAACAAAAACTAACTTATTATTTGTACCTATATGTATTTGTAATCACGTTCTCGAAAACGGCTCTAACGATTTCGATGAAAGTTGCAATATAGGGGTTTGCGAGGGCGTAAAATCGATCTAACCAGGTCTCATTTCTGGGAAAATTCGTTTTCTCTATTTTCACCCGAGTAGAGCTGTTTCGCCCAGGTACTAAAAGATAAAGTCCGGTCGCGAAGCAGAAAGAATTTCGTACAATGACCCCTCATTACTTATCTCTATCGCTCGCGCACAAATGTATTGCCATCGCGATCGCACGCACATTAGGACTTTAGAAGGTCATTCTTTCTGCTTCGCGACCGGACTTTAGTTGAGAGACTGAGATTAGAATGTGATCGTTCTTAAAAATACGGGAAATGCCTCTTTGGTCACCTTATACTGGAAATGTATATGAAAACATTAGTAGGTATGCCTTCGTGTGTACAAACAAACCATTCGACAATAAACCGTATCCAGTCGATAACAGTATATTTATCGCAATTCCCCAGTTGTTGTTTCACTATGCCAAGTTTACATTTCTCCTTGTGTTGTAGGCTTCGACAAATCAAAGATTTTCAAGAACTCCGACGACAATACATGCACGCCGGACAAGAAAAGAGGCATCTATGTAGCGAGAACCGAGTACAACATACTGATGCATGATTCTAAGAATCAGAACCATAAGTGGAATGTGACGTTCTTTGATTATACGTCTCTTGCTATGGGGAAAGAGATGCTGAATGATTATGGTGAGTTTTTACTTGGTATCTTTGGAACAACCTGAATTATACCTTACTAGCTGCGCCCCGCGGTTTTAACCGCGTAGATCGAGATAAAAAGTAGCCTATGTGTTAGTCCATGGAGTCAGCTACCTCCATAACAAATTTTATCAAAATCGGTCCAGCTGTTTGAGCGTGAAGAAGAATACACACTCACAAACTTTCGCCTTTATAATATTTGTGTGATTAATACATACTATTCAAACTTGTTAAAATGGAAGCAGGTGTGTTATATCCTGCATCCATAAAAAAAGGGCAATATCGATTGCCTCGTTGGTGTAGTAGTCGCAAGCGCTACTGCGGAGCATGAGGTCCTGAGTTCGATTCCCGGGTTGGGCAAAGCGATATTGGATTTTTCACCAGGAACTTGTCAGTAGCTGCCCGGAGTCTGGAGGTCTGTGCCCGGTTGATGGCAAAAAGCCTCACCCCTTATTACATGGGACTTTTAAACATAACTTACGAAATGTGGGTGTACTGTAGGTACACCTCTGCCCGACTCTTCGGGAAAACGAAGTGTGATCTTTATTAACCGGCTTCAAAAAAGGACTTTGGACTCCTTGACAGAAGGTGCAAAATTGAGTCAGCGTAAAACCATTTTCGGTAGTAACACCTGCTGTACTCCATTTACAATAAGATTAGACATTTCAACAAACCTTTTTTACAGTCCGTTCAACCGATTTTGACTTCTATTCCGTTCCTCTTAAGGATGGCATTAATGGCAAAAAAGTGGTAACAATACCAACTGTTTACTGCAGCTGCAATTTGTCATGCCACTAACGCAATTGAAGTCAAAATCGGTTGAACGGACTGTAAAAAGGCTTGTTTAAATGTCCAATCTTATTGTAAATTGAGTATAGGTACACTGCAGAGACCTGCTAATGTTTACTATTGTGATACGATAGCAATCATCTCGTTCAAGCTTGTTCTCGTTTCTAGTTAACATGTACAGACGCCAGCAGGTCAAGCCACCCGAAACTGTCAATTTTTCCCAATCAACCTTGAACCTAATTCTTTAGCGATAAAGATGAAAATCTATTAAAGAAATTTGACAGATTGTAGTAGCTTGATGTGCTGGCGTCTGTACTTTGTTTTTTTAAATGATATTGAAATAAACCTTTCATAAATAACCAACGTAATATAAAGTCCTTCTCTGTGTTAGAAGAGGACCCCTGCAGTAAGACAGTAGTAGGCTGGTTATTATTCATAAATAACCATCACATATTTTCCTCAGGCACAATCCATTTCACATCAACATCAAACGGCCGGGTGATGTCTTTCGACCGCAAGACCGGAGATCTCGTATGGTCTCACAACTTCGAGACGCCAGTCGTAGCCGCCTATTTGCTGGACAGAGACGGACTTATCACTGTCCCTTTCAATTCCATGGGCGATGATACGCTGGACCATATCATGGAAGATGCTACGACTTTGAGCAATGGACAGGGGATCAAGAATTCTAACATTGAATTGTAGTAAGTATGGTTATTACTATGTATGTGTCTATGTGTGTGTCTGTGTCGCCTGGTCTGCTACGATCGGTCCGTCCCCGACCCATATGGGGCCTTACAACTAGATAAACTTAGGGCTGTTTTGTCAATACTCAGATATTTTCTGAGGAGTAAATATTGCGGTTTGACAGCTTTTGAATGGAAAACATGTCAAACTGACATATTTATTCTTCAGATAAAAGTTATCTGACCATTGAAAAATCCGTCACGTCACCGTTTTTGAATTCATATCTAGTGTTATTGAGACGTTTTTCATTATGAATTTATTTTAATTTACGAATAGCTTCTGCCCCTGAATTCGTCCGCGTGAAATTTCTTATTCCGCCGATCTACCCCGCGTTGCATCGCATCGCCTGCCCGCGATATTACTTATTTTTCGCTAAGTGTTCGATCTGACTTTTTTCATTTTTGCTCGGCTCCTAAGGGTCCTAGCGTGATATTAGGTAGCCTAAGCCTTCCTCAAGAAGTGGGCTATCAAATGCAAAAATTTCTTCAGTTTTATTATTATTATAGATAGATTAGACCCAGGAAACTCGCTAAGAGGCCTGATAGCCTTGTTCCTTTTGGGATTTAATGTTAACCCGAATATGGGTGTTAACTTGATAATGCACTTTAAGACGCGGACTGACTACGATTTTAAACAGCACACAAACGCGTAGGTAATCTATTGTCACCATTACCTGGCTTCAAATAAGGTTGAAAATTGAAAACAATACTTGTGTTGCCGAGATGTGACTAAGCTGCGAATGTGCATTTATTTTCCGGGTTTTCTTTACATTATTCAGAATATACACAATAAATTAAATAATTATCCGGTTACAGTTTCAAAAAATGCTAATTCTATTAAATTCTTAAAAAAATGAATGCCGTTATCCCTGAAAATACAGAGATGTTCAATGCCGAAGTTTATTTTTGTGGAGCAACTTCCAAATTTTTTATTGGGAATATCAAAGTATTTTTTACTATTATTTTCGGTTAACATTTTTCTTTAAACCCTTCTATGTTCACTGTATTTTTTGCGTCAGATAGTAGTAGTAACATCGCGTGCCAGACATTCGACAAGGCGACGATGAGAATGACTAAATGACACTTGTCAAAATGAAAATGAAGAATGGTTTATTACTTGTTGTTCGTTTCATATCCCCCATACCAATAATCGAATCGATAAACTCCGTTTTGAAGTGATAAAACTTTTTACAGTAATTATTTCTTTGGAGCCAATGCTGAAGCTATTGTTTCGTAATTAGATTTTTAATAAAATAATACTTAATAGATTTTTCTAAAATTGCATTAGTAAAAATAAAACACATTACATCAACTCTATTTACAGTAATTATTTCTTTGGAGCCAATGCTGAAGCTATTGTTTCGTAATTAATCTAGCACATATTGCTTGGCAAAGAATAATTCAGAAACAAGCTTCGGAACGAGAATTTGAATTATACTGAAGATTAGAACAAAATGAATGAACTAGTGAAAGTCAGTGTCAATATGACATTAACTTTTGGCTTGACATTGACAAAGACATAAACACAGAAACGTGAACCAATGAAGACAGAGACACCTCAAAAAATCGAAAACAGGCGACGAAAAATAAAATTAGCCGAATTGGTCCAGCCGTTCTCGAGTTTTCCGCTTAGCAATTCATTTTTATTTATAAAGATAGTACGAGTTATGGTTCAACAAGTTCCTTAAACACGGTAAAATGTATTTGAATTCACCAGATCTTTCATAAAGTCTCGGTAAAAAGTTAAAGGAACAATCCGTGGGAGACAGAAAAATTCAGAGCAAATTGCAAATATTATTTTTTTCCAATTATTTCTAAAATAATGTTGCATTCAATAGAGCGTAATTGTTATTTCATTAAGTTGTTTTTTCAGTCGTAACATGCTGTTTGCTACGTAAACATAGTTATGGCAGACACGCAAATGAGCGCATTATTGTGTAAGAGATAAGGGCTATGTTCAACCTAGATAATATAATTACGTATAGGTACTGATTTTTCTTTTATAAACCTTTTCTACAGGGTGCATCAGAAAGGTGTGGTCAAATTTAAGGGTTTGGTACAGACCATCAATCTGAATAACTTTCTCCATGGACCAACATTATAGTCGAGAAAAAATTAACAGCCGTCCCATACATTTGGGTTCTGTTGGTATTGATGATTTGTATGGGACAGTTTTTAGACACATTTTTTCTCGATTACGATGTTGGTCCCATGGAGAAAGTTGTTCATTTTGATGGTCTGTACCACACCCCTAAATTTGACCACACCTCTGATCTGAATAAAGTAATAAATATTAATTTCTTTTCAGCCCCACGTTATACGTCGGTGAGCACAACCACGGCCTCTACGCGTTGTCATCGCTCGTAGACAAAAACACGATCACAATATCGACCGGCCACACACAGCCTTTACTCCTTGAAGGCCCGTCAGAGACCGAAGACAAGTCAGAAACGCCCCCATACGAGCCATTCAAAAACGTTCACTACAAACTCAAAGATCTGAACCTCCATGTATCAGCGCCTTACCTCTTACTGGGACATTACAAAGTCCCCGAACTGACCACGACATGGATGCCTCAGCTTCCGAATTCAAACTTCTTAAACATACATAACTCACAGAATAGTGCTATCAAACTGATTAATGGGCAAGTTCATTCCGAAGGCGAGAATGATGTCGAAAATGAAACTAATTTGAAATCGAATTCGAATCCGAATTCGATCTCGGTGTCAGTTCAAACAGATGACTTATTTGAAAGGTTTGACTTTAGACCTGACCTATGGTACAAAAAAGCATACTTGTGGTTTCATCAACAAGAGAATCAAGTCCTGAAAGTGGCGCTGATAATTCTAGTGGGATTGGTGATTACCATGTTCTGGTATCTTCGTTATCAGGTAAGCATTATTGGATTACTATGTAACTGAATAAAATGCGTAGTGTTATCGCCACGTGGCCAGCTTGTTTGTAGCAACACGCCGATACAAACGTGATTAATATGTATCGCATTTATTTTTCTTATCATACATAGCTGTATGCAATTGGAATTGACATTGAAATTTTGGTGACGTTCGATGTAAGAATGCCGGTTACTTATAAAAGTTAATATTTAGCAAAAAAATAATCTGCTGTTCCATATACATTTTGTTCACATAACTCGTCAAAATGAAGGGAACATCAGATTTTTTTTCGCTATTTCAGGTTTGATCCCCTAGTTGTTCATAGTGAGTGCAATGAACCATTAACAAGTTATCCATAAATTACGGGACACCGTGTATAGTTTATAACCTGGATTAGCACATAGGGTACTTTTAATCCCGGCAGTACATTCCTGTGGAATATTTTCCTACATCCACGCGGGCGAAGCCGCGGACAAAAGCTAGTTTCAATAACGAAAAAGCGAATTATTGTTGATGATACATTCATTCTTGCCAGCAGTTTTCCGTGACTGTGATTCGCAGTTTTCGTACATATTTTTTTTTAATAATACCATTTTGTTCGTTGTTATTATAATAAAGGCCATGCGATTGTATATCAATATACATATTGATGTAACTATGTACAATTGCCTGTCTGTAGTTCAAGTTTTGTTTGAAATTCATATCATAGCATTCATGATGGGAAAACGCAAGTTTCCTCAGTTTGTTTGTACAATTGGGATGTGTTGACTTTAACTAGAGCAGATACGCCGTCTCCTGTATGTTCAGTTAAGGACGCTGTTACAAATGTGTAGTCAAATCATTACTTTTTTACACAAAAATATGTTTATTAAATAAAATGCTTTGCTTTCTTAAAACGTTTTTGTTGGCCAAATTGTTGATAAGTAGATGTGCATGGTACGATTCTGAACTACAAATATAATTTAAAAAACATACAGTTTCTCAATAAATGTACCGAAGTGAGAATTTTTACTTCGGTACATTTATTGAGAAAATGAAGTATTCCATTTTATAATTAATAAAATTGACTTAACATCGGTCAAATATTTATTTTTGTCTTAAAAAAACCCCAAGGTTAACTTTTGGGGCCAAATGTAGTGTTTTTCCAGTTACACATCGGAATCATAATAATATAGTTTAGAATTGACTAGAAAGATACAAATACAAAAAGATATTTCTAACATTAAAATTTTCGAAGTTTGTCTTGAGTTGAAATGACATGACATGTAATCGAAATGAAATTGATTGTTGATCGTTGATTAAAAACTCGAACAAAAACGTTAAACCTGGCTTATAGCTACTTTGTAGCTCCTTATCACAGTTGCTGGTACCACTATGTCATCAGGTTAAGTATGATAAAAACTACAGGAGAAATGTCACGATCTTTAACCTTTTGATTCTGAAACTATCTACAGTTTCCGATATTCTTTTATTGTTTACCATACGTCAGTAGGTAATTTTTTGTCAACTTGTTTTCGTAGATGCAAAAATCTAAGTCGAGGTCTAAGGCGAGGTCAAGACCTACATATTTATCTTGTCTTATATTTTTTGGGGACGACCAAATGTGTGGGGGATTCCCCTTTTATAATGGACGAAATAGGCAGTGGTTGATGATACGATTTTGACCAGAGCGCGGAGATGTTTAAACTTTTTCGGTATCATTTTTTGTGAGGCAAAGTTTTTAAAAGCAGAAAGAAACTACACTTAATTCCATTTCTTTTCCAATTGATGTTTCTGACGTATTCTATGAAAGTTGAAAAGTATCAAGACCTCTAAAACTCATCCCAGAAAATCTTTTTTACAGGCTCGTGAGTTCCAACAGCTATCACAAGGCGGTTCTCGAACCTCAAACGCTTCCACCTCATCTAATGGTGAAGTGACCGGTCAATTGGTGGAGGTCGGCGGTGGAGAAGTCCGTATAGGTCGGATCACCTTCAATACCGACGAGGTGCTCGGGAAGGGCTGTGAAGGCACTTTTGTTTACAAGTAAGATTACCATTCAACAAAGCAACACTGTCCATTCCAAGGTTGCCTGGAAGAGATCGCAGAGACCATTGTATGTTTTGTAGTGTTAAATTTATTATTTTCTGTTATGTATTTTCCGGTGTACAGTAAAGTATGTATAAAGAAATATTATTTTTATTTCCAGGGGCACATTCGACAAACGCGCCGTAGCTGTGAAGCGTTTATTGCCAGAATGCTTCACGTTCGCCGACCGCGAGGTGGCGCTGTTGCGAGAGTCGGATGCGCATGCGCATGTCGTACGATACTACTGCACCGAGAGGGATAAACAATTCCGGTACGTATTGTGTAGGACGTAGAGATCTTAGTTGCAAGTAACGCATTCCGATACTGGCCGATGAGGCTCTTTTGATAAATGTTTATGTCATAAGTGTGACATTTGAACTTACGTTGGAATGACGATCTTAAGTACGTCATTCGGCCTTGCCTCTTGCTCTTGACCTATCGCAAGCATATTGGCTGAATTGGCAGCAATGCAGTAACCACATTTTATAATTATTGAAGCTTTATTCTGCCCTAGCGAACCCGCCCCGGCTTCGCATCGATGGTCAGATGGCCAATTCTCGTACCTAAAAACGTTCACAATCTCATGCCAGCGTCAATCAAATGTCAAAAATGTAGGTAAACGCTATACAATTTTTGACAGTTTGAGACTGAGATGAGATTGTTAAAAATACGAGAATTGCCCTTCTGATGTCTGATGGTGTATGCATGGTCTAAAAACACGATTGGGACAGACTGAATGAGGAAGGTCGGAGTTCTTGGTTGAATGAGGAAACTCACATTAGCATTTATAATATTAATAAGGATTAACTATACTGTTTTTCTCTCCAGGTACATCGCGTTAGAACTATGCTCGGCGACATTACAAGACTACGTAGAAAAGAAACTAGACTTCGAGTGCACGATTGATGCCGCAGAAGTATTGAGGCAGGCGACTTTGGGGCTTTCGCACTTACATTCCATGGATATCGGTAAGATGAGATGTTTAAAAAATATGGAGTGCTTACTAGTTAATTACAGTCCCGCCGTCGAGAGAATGCGCTCCTGACACCTGTCAGTTAAGGATGATGCGCAGTAGCAGCCCGCGAAATTCAATATTTTTTGAGTTTTTTGTAATTCGCAGGTCCGTGTCAGGTTGTATCTTGATCAAAGTATGATACGCGGCAATAAAACATATGTATTTATATAATTTTAACCATAAAAATCATCAATACATCTCTTTAAGTTAGATTTCGTGCAGATTCGTTAGATTTCGTTCGTTTGAGGAATCTGCACGAAATCTAACTTAAAGAGATGTATTGATGATTTTTATGGTTATAATACATATTTTTTATTGCCACGTATCATACTTTGATCAAGATACACCCTGACACGGACCTGCAAATTGCAAAAAACCCAAAAAAAAATTAACTTCGCGGGCTACACAGCGCAATGACCTTATGGCGCTACCAAAATAAATTAGAGGATTTTTCGTAACCATTTATTTCACAATTGCAGCATGTATGGATTTAATTTTTGAATATATGTTTATTGACAGTTTGATTAATACTTTGACTGAAGGAAAACACAATTGGGTTAAATTTCCTCGATGGAATTTAATTCCGAAAAGACATCTACTTTTTTTAAAATGTTTTTTTCTATAATTCTAAAATCCTAAGTAATTTCATTGCAAATTGCATTCAAAATGTGCGTATTAGGTACAACTCGTGCGCGTAAACATGGCACCTGGCTCGAAAACAAAATTGTGTCTAAACACTATGTTTTGTCACGTTTAAAGCATCGTAAAGTAGTATGTTATGAGAAACTACTCAGCGCAAATTAAATGTTGATATTCAAAAAACTCAAATAGAACTCGAAAATTTTTTGCACTCAGTTCTTTACACGTAATCATTCGAGCCAGGTGCCATGTTAATGCGCACGGGCTATACTTGAAAACTCTGACTGAACATAATTTTGATAGCTTAATTTATTTTTAAACAATTTTTATTTCATTTGGCGCTTTAATTTGGTTCCAGCGCATTGTTGCGCTCTCATTTTTTCGCATGTGGAAGTAATTGACTCTGTCACTTTATTATTCCCGACCAGTTCGCTTTTTACATATCACCTTAACCAATTTCTGGTCTTCTTCTTAGCGTGTCGATGGCAAAAATAAAACGAAAAAATAAAAAAAATACATATGCAGTTTTTAGGGTTCCGTACCAAAATGGTAAAAAAGGAACCCTTATGGTGTGACTAAGTCTGTCTGTCTGTCTGTCACAGCTGGATACCTCGAGAACTACTAATGCTATCAACTTGAAATTTGGAACAGTTTTAGATGACGTTTACCCAACTATTTTGCAAATAAGATAGAAATAATTTTTTTTTTTTTTTTGCAACAGGGACTGAAAGGGGGTCTTAAAAATTCAAAGTGGAGCTACTAGGGCATGTGGTGTATCATATGAAAGAGCGCTGTATGCACATTCTCAAACATTGTTTTTCTTTTTTTTAGGCTCGATAGTTTTCGAGTTTTGATGAAAAATGTAAAAAAAATACCGTTCCCCCCCTTATCTCCGAAGTTTGCAAAGAGAAAAATCTGAAATTATTCTATGTGATATAAGTTTATGTAAAGATTACAGGAAAAATAAAACGATATCTCTAAATAGCACACTTTTTCAGAAATCGGAACGGAACCCTCGGTGCGCGAGTCCGACTCGCTCTTGACCGGTTTTTTTAAATTTGTTTGTTTTTCTAGTACTTAGTATTAAGAATCCAATTCGCAAAATACATATTCGTTTGTATGAAACTGACAAGGTGTCAAGAACGCATTCTCTCGACGACACCGGACTGTATGTAGATAGTTCATAATTTCCATTTTTTCCCTCTGCATTTTCGGTATTTTATTTATTATTAATATAATTTATTAAAATATAATAATAAAATATTTGCACTGCCTTTTTTCAACTAAATATAAGGTGTTAAAAAAATACTTTACAAACTTTAAGGAGTGGTTTGGTTAGACCATCGAACTGAATAACTTTTACTATGGGACCAACTTTGAAATCGCGAAAAAAAACAAGCTGTCCCATACAATTATAATAGTAGGTCTTAAACTTAACAGATTTTTTTTTCGCGATTTTAAAGTTGGTCACATCGTAAAAGTTATTCAGTTCGATTCAAAAGCACTCCTTAAAGTTTGTAAAGTTAAATTTTTAACACCTTACATTGAGGTTAGCACTTGATCTATAAGAACGCTGTTGGGTTTTCAACTCTCAGCTCAGCGCCGAAAGTTGAGAATCCAACAGTGCCCTTTTATTTATGCATTTATTTAGGTGTCACTTAATTTTCAAACATTTGAGCTTCTGAATGCCTTTAATGACTGTCATCAATTTGGATTATGATTATACTAAGACCGATGATTTACCGTTCTTGAATTTTCAATTTGAACTACATGGCCAGCTATCTGCAGAATGTCCGCGGTAAGCGTAACTTCACGACGCAGATTTATTTATTTGTGCAAGTAATAGGGATGATGCCTGGGTAAAAAAAAGAAATTCTATTTAGTCCGTCAGTCAGATAATAAAAAATACACGTATTTTTTGCTTTATCATATTAATAAAAAAATACTTAGCTATCACGCATTAAAGGTGGGGAGGGGGGGGGGGGGGGCTGCTACGTCACTTGTACGTATAAAACCTAGCTACGCGTGACGTCATGCCATATTTTAACTCAATGTATCGCCGTAATTTTTTGATTACGTAAAAAAAGAAAATTACGTGTCCAATATTTTTTAATAATCTCTATGACGGACAAAAAATAAATTTTTAGTCATCATCCCTATTGGGGAAAGTCCTTTAAACATTATAGTAAAAATAGTAACTAATATTTTATGCTTTGTTTTTTTAACAGCATACGTGTATTTTGGTCACTAGACTGGTTAGATGACATTCTTTTTTGGGTTTAAACGTGCAGCAAGACGGTATGTAAGATAAAATCACAGTACCTACAGCAGGTACTGCTCTTTATGTATCTGTCGCTTAATAAAGTTTTCATTTATAAACGCTTTATACCGGTTTTTTTCATTTTCATGTATACAGTGAAAGGGACAGCTATTATACGTCATTTGAACATTCACAGCAGCAGTGGTGGCCCAGTGGTAACGGCCGCAACTTACGAATTGTAGGTTCGATCCCAAGTAGGCGCTTTACTTTGTGTAAATTATTTCATCACCACTGCTCTCAAAACGGTGAAGGAAAACACCGTGAGGAAACCGGCATGCCCTAGAACCAAAAATTCGAATACATGTGACATCTACCAACCCGTACTGGGCCAGCGTGGTGGAAGAAAAAGTTAGCAATAGCCTAAATTAAGTTTAGTTTGTGCACAACAGAATCGACACCATTATGTCTTTATATTAAAACTATACTAACATAATTTTTCCTTTCTCCAGTTCACAGGGACATAAAGCCACATAACGTGCTGCTCTCAATGCCGACGGGTGCCGGCGAGGTGCGCGCCATGATATCAGACTTCGGCCTCTCCAAGAAGTTGAACCTAGGTCGAATGAGCTTCTCTAGGCGGTCGGGGATAACTGGGACTGATGGATGGATCGCGCCTGAGATGATTAATGGGGAGAGGACGGTATGTATGATAGACGGTTTTATATGATTACCTAAAAGCATTAATATATTTTTTTAATATTAACTTTTGAAGTGAAAACTTCTTTAGGCGCGTTTAGCGAATTTTGTTGGGAGAAAATCTTTTGTGTTCGCGTCACCGACAATATAATTATAATGTAGCTATGCATAGTTTTAAGTTTTCATTTCTGTCGGCAGTCCCCATGACTGATGACTGCCTGATTTTAATTAGTTTAAAGTTTTCTAAACTGCTGTTTGGATTCTCTATAGGAGCTCGTAGCTAAATGATAACAGCCGTATGGGTCGATCGCAGGTTACTACGCTTGGACGAAATGGACTGTTGTATTGTCAATGGCCCATTTCGTAGGAAACCTCGTCTCTTCTAAGTGCAGAATACTTGGTGTAATTTTAATCACCGTTATCCTCTTAAGGGGTCATTGCACTCATCATTGTGAACAACTTTTACTATGGGATCAAACTAGAAAACGCGAAAAAAAAAATCATTTTGACGAGTTATGCGAACATAAATGTAGGGTACAGCTGATTTTTTTTCGCGATTTCAGGTTCGGTAGTAAAAGTTGGTCATAATGATGAGTACAATGACCCCTTAAAAGGATAACGGTGCCTACAATGACACCCTGTTATGATGCATTAACTAGAATGTTTGCTTTGTTTCAGACGACATCAGTAGACATATTCTCGCTAGGCTGCGTGTTCTACTACGTATTATCGAAGGGACAGCATCCGTTCGGTGACATGTTGAGGAGACAGGCGAATATACTCACAGGAGACTATAATCTGGAGCAACTCGAGTAAGTTCTGATGAATCTTCAGTTTATGTTATTGCTTCATTTAATGTCCATATAACTGAAAATCGGTTGAACGGACTGTAAAAAAGGTTTATTTAAATTTCTAATCTTATTTCCAATAGATCATAATAAAGTCTGTTTTGCTCACAGTAAAGTATTGCCAGAAGAAGAGGTACTAATAACGAAGATATTAATCCGCGCGATGATCTCAGCTCGTCCGAGCGCGCGGCCGCCGTGTGAGACTGTGCTCAAGTACCCCATGTTCTGGGGCAAACAGAGCATACTCAACTTCTTACAGGTAATATTACTGAGCTTATCTATACCACAGATTAATACAGATGGGACACTCCGCAGTTTAGGTATGAAGCTACAAGTACGCGGCGGGCCCCCTTCACGGGGCCAATTCAGTAGGTCAGAAGGTATAAGAGTTATGCGATAGAAAGAGATGCAACTTGTAGTTGAATATAACTGTAGGTAATAAGCGTAGTGCGACCTGAATTGCACTTTATTGTGTCGTTGCAAGAGTCGCTTTTTATTTAAATGATTTTGCGGAGTGTCCTATCTGTATTAATCTGTGTCTATACTAATGATAAAGCTGAAGAGTTTGTTTATTGTTGGTTTGTATGTCTGAACGCGCTAAACTCTGGAATTACCAGTCGGATTTGAAAAATTATTTCTGCATTTGATAGCCCAATTCTCGAGAAAGGCTAATAAACATCGCGCTAGGATCCTTAGGAGCCGAGCTAAAAGAAAAAAGTCGTGCGTCGGGGTGGGTCGGGGGAACAAGAAATTTCACACGGACGAAGTCGCGGGCAGAAGCTAGTATGAAGGTATAAAAGGCATTCATGATCAATAATTGATCATGAATGCCTTTTATAACTTTTTATAGCCGCCAGGGCTCATTCAAGTCGATAATTATTATAGACTTGAATTAGCTCTGGCGGCTGAGAGTATGTCATGTTCACTCTAATGTCTCCCTGATGGTGGCGTGTGTGTAGGATTTAGTTAAGTTCCATTTAGTTCCCTTAAAAATGGTCGAGCTGAATGGTTCTAATCCATGCATCAGGTTCGTGAACGGGCGCTGTCAGTATAGGCTGGTCATATGTTAGCTGCACGGCTTATTTCGATTAAATTTTTGAATTCTTTTTTTATATTTTTATTAAAGACGCTTTTAACGTTCTGCCACAGATTAATACAGATGGGACATTCTTTCCCGGTAGTACGTTCCCGTGGGATAATTTCCGACATGCAGGCGGCCGAAGCCGCTGGTAAAAGCTAGTACAGTTACCGGCCATAAATATTGCACATGGATTTTTACAGTTGCCGGCCGTAAAAGCACATGAAACAAGTAGGTATACGTAAAAGTACATAAATAACGTACTACAATAGTACTACATACATATATACACATATACTATACACACATACATACATCGTGTATGTAGTTACGTATTTAACGTACGTAAATCCCATGTGCAATGTTTACGGCCGGTTACTGTACAATAATATACAGCGAAGGGAACTTCTTTCACATGACACCTCTCGACTGGTTTTTCTGTATGGAACATGTTTAGTGCAAATAAATGTTTTGTTTTTCTTTCTGTCTTTTCTAATTTGCGTGTTGGGGCTGTGCCCAGTGTGTACTGTGTAAGAAAGCATCAAACTGTTTTTTTTTACCTATACCACAGATGGGACACTCCGCAGTTTAGGTATGAAGCTACAAGTACGCGGCGAGCCCCGTCCGCGGGACTAATTCAGTGGGTCAGAAGGTGTAAGAGTTACGCGATAGAAAGAGAGGCAACTTGTAGTTGAATATAACTGTAGGTAATAAGCGTTGTGCGACCTGAATTGCACTTTATTGTGTCGTAGCAAGAGTCGCTTTTTATTTAAATAATTTTCTGGAGTGTCCCATGTGTATTAATCTGTGCCCTGGGGGATAAGGGCAGGAGAATGTTGACCTAAAATATTTTTTTTCTAACAGGACGTAAGTGACCAAGTGGAGAGCGGTGGCGGTGGTTCGGAAGCCGCTCTAGAGCGCGGCGCACGACGGGTAGTGCGCGGCGACTGGCGCGCACGTGTGTGTGCTGCCGTGGCTAGCGACCTGCGCGCGAGACGCACCTACAGAGGCGACCGCGCCGCGCATCTGCTTAGAGCTATACGCAATAAGGTATGTGGAATGATGATGAATGGTAGATCTGATCGTTTTGTGTTTTTTAGGTTCCGTACCCGAAGGGTCCAAACGGACCCATAATAGCTCTCACTCATGTGTCCGTCTGTCCGTCGTCTGTCACACAGGTTTTACAGTCAAACGGTCGGAGCTAGCTACAGTCTTCAATTTTTTACAGTAACAACAGTACGCACGGCTACAGATCAAGCTATACATTTCCAGTATAAGCTGATCTCGCGTTGTAACCAGACAATGAGAGGTCAGTATAAACTGGAAATGTATAGTTTGATGTACAACACAACAGTAGCATTTTGTTGACCAAAAGCCATAGAAATTGTCAAAAAATGTTTTTAAATGTTTTCAACGGGGGGTCGCGAAAACAAAATTTTGACCAACCCCATCGAGTGGGGTATCGTTGTTTAGATAAATACTGTATTTATTGTTTTAAAAAATATTGGAAAACAAAGGAATGAGAAGCCCCCAAAGTCAGCTTTTTTTTGAATAAAATTTTGTTCTGAAAATTTTTTTTCCCATTGACCTATGAACTTGAAATTTGGTGATAATATTTATTATTACTTATATTTTACTAACAAATACCAATATATTGATAAATCCGATTTGGTACGGAACCCTAAATGTGCGAAGTCCGACACGCACTTGGCCGGCCCACCAGGGCAGGTCTTGCGAAGTTTCTAAGTTAGCCAACGTTCGCACGGACGTAAAAATAACTGGCACTGGATTTTCAACTCTCGCTGTTGAGCCGAGCATTGAGAATCCAACCTAACAACAACAGAGTGCATTCTAGCGCGTCGAAAAAAACACTGTTATAGTTTCAACTCTCGACGCTAAGCAGAGCGTTGAAAATCCAGTGCGCGAAACAAAATCGCCGTGATATTTTTACGTCCGTGCGAACGTTAACTTATTTACGAAAACGCGTTCAAAATTACCTGCCAGTACTTGGTGCTGATTAAACGTATCGCGCAATTTATTGCTGAAAATATCTAAAGTCCAATTACCGTACACTGGGCTGGTGATCACCTATCAATTTGCTCGATATGCTTGTCTTAAATGGTCGAGTTCACCATATTGAAAAAATATTTTTTCTCCGAGTCCAGCTTTAGCATTAAAATCATGAAATTGAAGATAAAGTCCAGTATTTTAAAAATCATGTGTCGCAGCCGTCGTTCTTTTTTTAAACCGAAATATTCTTTTAACAGAAACATCACTACAGAGAACTAGAAACAGATGTCCGAGACAGCTTAGGCAAGTTACCTGACGGCTTCATAACGTACTGGTTACGAAGGTTCCCGCTCCTGTTACCACACGTCTGGCTCCAATTGCAGGCGTACCGACACGAAGACATCCTCCAAGCATATTACCCACACTCCTTCACCTTCAACAGAGATGACGTCACTGAACTTAACGAAGAAGGAGACATAGAAGATGAATTACCAGTCGAAATGTGCGACCCCGGTAAGAACGGACTCTTCGTCAAAAGCAGAGTCTTCTTCGATGAAAATCAAGAACAACCCAGATATAGAAAAGAAGGGTCGCCAAGAAAACGTAATGATTGGCGGAGCGACGCGCAAGAGCGAACGAGGCAGGATGACGTCAGATTTAGGGATAGGCATCATTACAAGAAGAAGGAAAAGAAACGGGAGGAAATCCCGGTTTGGACATTGCCTCAGCAGTGAAGTGTGTAGTTTTAAGAGAAACAGTTTTTACTTGACCAGAAGTCACAGGGAGTAGACGATTATATAGTTGTAGCGTGGTCTATCCATATCGAACTATATACAGTCGGTTAACTAGCGTTTTCATATGAAAAGGGGAGCTCATATCCCGAGCTGCCTTACCTAAGTTCGGGACATACTTTTGCTGGCGCGTTACAATTTAGACGAATACTAATTTTATGTGTCGGTTGGTTAAATTCTATTTGTATCATTATGAAGAGATACTGTGTAAATGTCATTCATTGGCCTGCAAAAATCAGCGTCGCTGAATCAATTGAGTATGTGTGGAGTGTATAGTGATGTTAGTTAGAAAAAAGACATGTGTCAATTCCCAGCCGTGGAAATGTTAAAGTATTACTAAGACTTAAAATATTAGTGTTTTTTAAATGTTTTTTTTAATTATTATTTGACAAGTTTATTGACTACTTTATAGGCCTAATTCGTTATCTCTGTAAATCAC
Organism: Cosmia trapezina; assembly: GCA_905163495.3. Taxonomy (NCBI): domain Eukaryota; kingdom Metazoa; phylum Arthropoda; class Insecta; order Lepidoptera; family Noctuidae; genus Cosmia; species Cosmia trapezina. The sequence continues at coordinate 9,731,578 of LR991030.1, forward strand.
TGAAGATTAAATCTTGAAAGTTGCTTTTTGTTAATTTTAGATAAATGTTGTTTTTCTGGTCAGGTTGTAGCGATAAGAATTAGGGATGGGCCGAACGTGGTATGAACCGAATACGAACTTCGGCCGAAAATGAAAAGTTTGGCGGAACTTCGGTTATTTCACTAGGAAATGTATACGAACAAAAACGTCAATAACTCAGTCAGATAACGCATAACCCTTGGTGTTTTTTCACCATAATCTGCCTTTGGTTTTTAAATACCAGTACGGCCGTTAATAACATTTCATTAACACTTTTTATAAAAAAAGTTGTGTTTTTTGGCGACAATTATTTCAATATTAAGATGTCAAACAGTAAATGCTTATGATTTTATTTGACTGTTTTAGTTGTATTATTTTAGTCAAAACAGTTATTTTAATATTGTCTTGTTCGGCATTTGAACCGAATTTTGGCCAAATGGCGAAGTTCGGTTCAAACCGCCGAATTTTGGTTAAACCGAATGTGCAACGAATTTCGGCCCATCCCTTATCTTAATTAAAATGCACAAAATTATCGGTTTTCTGATAATTATTTATTTAAAATGAATTTATTAATATATTTAAGATTAAGTAATATAGTTAATATATTCTACAAAATGAAATGATAGTACTTTGTAAGAGATCTCTAATGATTTAGTTATTATTTAGCATTTTTGTGAAATAGTTAATATTAAAATCGCGAAAGAATATAGAGTTTGGGACCAAAAGGAAAGATGATGACATGGTGTACAAAATCATCTAAGTTTTTATGATCACTCGAATGTGAACAGGAACATTAGATACTCAATATGTACGAATGCACAGATGGATTTTGTTTCGAACCAGTTGATTCAATAAAGTTTGCGTTTTCAACGTAACTAGAGAACATAGTTATTGTAATTTTATTAGTTAAATCTTTGGCCATAATAAATATGAGATGTTACCCGTAGCCTGCATAGATCAGGTAATTTAGCGCCTAAACTAAAATAATGATGGAATCCGTGTATTTTTCGGTAAAACAGTTTTCGAATACTCTGTGTCCAAAACTATCCGATTAAAAATCACAAGAGTGCGGTCGCCCTTAGAACATGACTCAAAATTAAAATTACCCCAGTTTTGTTTAGAGTTTAGTTATTAATTTCCCCAAACATTTTCCGAAAGGATAATTTTACCTACCTAATGTTTTTGACATTATCCTTTGGTGCTGAACTAAACATCGATATTTATTCATACACTATGGCCGAAATATCTTGGCAAGTCTGAATATAGGCACTATACACTTTCGCGCATGTTTTCTAACTCACACTCGCTTCATAGCACCATTTGGTTCCTAAAAAATGTTATTGCGCAGCCATCTGCGCGAAAATCTGCCACCCGTAGTGCACCTGCCATGTTTTCTCTCTGCATTACCCTAACATCTGCAATCTGCCACCTGTGACTGGTAGAAATTGCCTCAGGCATTAAGTCCGCCTTTGTATGATATTTTTTTTACTTGTGCATAAAGTTAAAATCGGACTTGCCAAGATATTTTGGCCGTAGTGTACAACATATCTATTTATAATCCCTGCTATGAGTTTTGTTTTTCAAATGATCACTGTAGAATATTGATTAATATTCATTTCCTGCAAAATGAGATTCGTTTCTGGTGCTATGATTGTTATGTAAATATCGAGTGTAAATGTATGAAACGTGCAAATATTAATAGATATTGCTAGAAATAGATCACAATAGAACTAGGAACCTTTTAGCGTCGTGAACGGTTCATTATGCGACTGCCCGAATTCATTAGAGCCGCAGATCGGTTATGTTATAAAATAAAACATCTGACACATTTTCTTCTGTAAAAAAAAAAAGGAAAGGAGAATGCCCGACGGTAAATATGGCACATCGAGTTTAAAAAGAAGTTCGGCTTTCTATTGCGTCGTCTTTGTTACTCATACCTATGTGACAGTCTCTGTCTAAAGCTCGATGTGTCTTAACACCCGGGTATATTAATAACGTGTGCGGTCGGGGGACCCCCCCTCAGGAACGAAGTTCTTTCTCACATAAGAATTAAAAAAAAAAATCACAGCCGTCAGTTTAGATATACGTTTTGACCTCACTATCGGCTTTAGCACCCTCGAAAACCATGAAAACGATACTCCTGGGAAAAAAATTGAAAATGTTTGCTATCTTGGATTTTTATTTTGACCAAATTCACACTTTCTCTCTCTCAAATAAAAAAAGTCGCATGGAGGGGGCTTTTTCTGTACGTGAAGATTTCTACCACTTTACCTCAGACCAAGAAAATCTTAGTCTGAGCACTTTACTAGGTTACGCAAGCCGCGTTAAAGAACTTCTTTTCAAAAACAAAATATTTAGGAACCTTTTAAACCGTGATTGGTTCATTATGCGACTGACAAACACCTATGTGTATAATCTATGGACAATCATACGAACCGCAGATGTGTTATCAAATACAACGCTCTATCGTAATTCTATACTCGTGTGTTTGGCATTCAGTGTAATATTATGCTTGGACACGCTCGTTTAGCAGTCCGATTGAATTATGTTATAATATTGTTGTAGTACCTATTTTGAGTATTTCACAATCACGAACATATTTTTTCAGAGTTGAAGGCCGTACTTTTCTAGGCAATCAGCAATAGGAATCTTTGTAGCGTGGACTCGTTGATTAGCACAAATATTGCTTGCACAAACCCAGACATAAGAGCAACACTATAAATATATATAGATAGGTACCTAGGCGATATAGCTAAATGTTTTTGCGCGGGAGTCGAACCAGTGATCCTTAGCGCAGAAACTAATCACTATGTTGTAGAGCCGTCTCTCGGCAAAAATGTAGTTTAAAGGCTAGTTATGACATAATATTATTTTAATATCTACATTATTTTTATTTTTAATGAATTTATCGTATCAGTCGAACTTTCAACATTGTGTACGAAAATTAAACAGGTAGTCAGTCAGTCAGTAGTTTTAAAGAAATGACAGTTTTAAAACCTGTTTAGATTCTAATACCAAATTCTGGTCATTAACAACCAGATTTTTTTGATGTGCTATGCAAAGGTCAATAAACGAACGTAGACATGTTAACCTTGAAACGCATAGGTTCGATAAAGTGTGATTTCTATCGTTCAAAAGCTATGAGAGATTGTTCCTTTTTTTGTATCAAAAATATACGGGAGTCGCAGCCTAATCAGCGCCGTATAGTCCCGCTATAAGAACAAATTAATTAACAATAAATAATGACGCATAATGAATCACTCACGGAATGTATAATGTTCCTGTAAATTGTAAATATTAAGTTAGGTACTTAAATTAATGTAAGTAATGATTTTAAATTAGCGTTGATCGCAACAAATAAAGATAAGTTAATTTTTAAATTACCTAAATATATATTGAGATTGGCATTTTATACCTATTACGTAGTAGATAATACAAAGAATTTTACCGAAGTGATATTTTAATGTTTTTTTTAACATATTTTTCAAAATTGATCCTGTTTGTATTGATCACTAAACAAACATATGCTCAAATTGTTCATGATATATTTATTACCTAAATATCAAATAAAGATGTACTTACATACATACATGACATGCTTTTTTATTTTATTGTGTAAATAAAAATAAGGGTTATGTTTCACTACAAAGTTTATTGTCAGTCAAAACTTAAAAATAAAATAACAATGATATTTAGTAAAAACTTAAAAATACTATTGCTTATTAATCAGTCTTAAAGGAGTACTGTAAAATGTAATTGTGAATGGATTGAATAGAAAATGGCACAGAAAGTTGAGACCCTAGTATTTGTGCAAATGGCAAAAAGAAGAGTAAGAAAAACTCGAGTATATTCGTATAAACCTGTCGGTGACCATTGAGCGTTAGTAACATAGCAACAGGTTTTTGATAAGTAACCTTCAAACTAGATCTCCGAAAAGCATGCGGCACTGTTTTAAACCGAAACAAATAGTTGATAGAAAACTGGTAGAGCTTACACTTGAGTATAAAGATAAAAAAACAAACATAAACCTACGCCACTTTCCTGTGGGGTAGGCAGAAACGACACAATGCCTTATCCTATATATTATTGTTACATTAAGTAGAACTATTAAAACAATGAACACAAAATCGTAATATTGTGACTTACATAAAACCATTAGGTACCTACATAATTGGAATGTATTAACACTATGCAAATTGGATAGGTAGTGATTTAACATAAATTGTTACCTACTAAATTAAAGCTATTAAATACATTTTTCCCTATACATTAATATTTTAGTCTTATTCTAGTTAAAAATATCTCTCATCTCTTATTATGTCATTACATTCTACTTGTATACTTGTCTATTAAATCTATGATTGTCAGATGAACCTTTTCCTTTGCTACTGTCAGAGCAGTTTTGTCTGCTCCATTCAGCATGGATAAATCCGGGTTGTAACTGAGCAACATTTTGGCAGCCCCAATGTTGCCCATAGCACAGACATCGTGCAATGGCGTGTTCCCCGCCATATCGATAGCGTTTATATTCGAGCCACTGTCTAACAGTAAACGAATAACATAACACTTATTATTCAAAGCAGCTAAATGTAAAGGAGTTTGATTCTTCTTATTAATGCAATTCACATTTGCCTTGTTATGTATCAATATTTTACACAGCTCATCTGAACCATATCTAGCTGCATAATGCAAGGCAGTGTAACCATTTGTGTCTGTGAAATTAATGTCAAAGTCTGATGAATACGATTCAGTATTCTTCTTACAGATTGAACATTCACACAAGGGGTGGCAAGGATTATTGTTTCCAGAAGTTTCTGGCTTGTCTTTCATGTCCACATAGGCAGAATAGTTGATGTTCATGTAGAAGCAGGCCAGCTTCACATCTCCATATGATATAGCTTTCAATATCCTGTCAATTAATTTGAGGTTTTCCACTGCTTTTGATACATTATTATTTTCATTTATTTTCAATTTTTGTAACTTGTGAGCAACAGGATTGTCAGGTTTGCAGTTTAGGGCTTTGACATCAGTACTTGTAATGTGTATGTATTCATACAAACTGGGAGTGCAAGATTTAAGGACCTGCAATATCTTCAAATTGTGTGCATAATCAAATGCTGTTTTATTATATTGATTGTGCAAAGATGGTTCAGCTCCATTTTCTATTAACAATCTAGCAATTCCTTCGTAGCCCCACTTAGAGGCTAGATGTAATGGAGTGTTACCACTCTCATTCACACAATTTATCCTAATCTTCCTTCGACTGTGCTCTGCAAAGTATATAAGTGCTTTGACACAATTCAAATGGCCATTATTCACAGCCATATGGAGTGGCGTGTTCTTGTCAATGTTTGCTTTATTTATGTTAGCACCTGAATGTAGCAGCAGTAGCAAGGCATTTTGGTGGCCTCTTGAGGATGCATAGTGCAGTGGAGTGCATTCATTAAGGTCTGTTGCATTGACCTCTGCAGCCATTTCAATGAGAGATTCTACTATGTTGGCCTTCCCATGAATACAAGCTACATGCAGTACTGTCAGACCATGGCTGTCTCTGGAAGTCACTGTTGGGGAAGTCTTCAAAAGATTCTTGGATATTTTGCAACAACATTTCTTACAGTTACACAAAGGATGACAGAGTTTATGATATATTTCTGTGTCACTGTCATCATCATCATCATCATCATCATCCAACTGATTGTTTTCCATAGTTATTTTAAGAACATTATTTTCATTCAAATGCATTGTTTGGAGGTGTTTTTGATTTTTCTGCAAAATTGCCTGCACTTGTTCACAGTGATTTGCTTTGATGAGCTCAAAAATGTATTCCAAAGTTTCTTCTTTGCCATTGGTATCACTAGTGGAAATGGACTCGGTCAAACTGTTCTTTCTTTCTCTACTGCCATTCAAGTTTTCTTCTGTGAGATTACTTTCATAATAATAGGACTCAGGATTTGGGGATCCAGTGAGTGCACCAGATTGTATGTGTTCTATGACAGCTTCTAAAGTAGTAATGAGAAAGGCACTTTCATCAGCATCACCTTTACCTACACTGCTAAAACGGAACTCTTTCATGTACATTAGTTGACTATACCAGTTTGGGAGACCAGACTTGATGACCAGGAACACAAAAACTGGTAACATGTCATCAGCAGTTAGCAGAACTATATTGTTGCTTTCATCCTTCTTGTTGATGGCATTTAAGGCCTGTTTCACACACAAAACTTTTTCTAACACAGTGTTGTATGTGTCAATCTTTGAAAGGATTTGTTTAGCTTTAGGCACTGCATGGTATAGTTCCTTCTTGATGTCCAAATCTCTTAGTTGAATGTCACACATATTCCTTATCTTTTTATTGAGGTGTGAGTCCTCATATGCACAGCAGGTGCAGATTGGTTTGAACAAGGCACCAAACAGTAAGTGCTGCATGTAGCACTCTACAGCTAGCTTGATGTTTTCCAACACTTGTTTGCAAGACTTTGACTTGTCTCTTAGTCTTCTGTTTTGTAAGGCAATTTGCAGGCATTGTGTGTACAGTTCACTTACTGTGTCTCGCAGTGGTCCCACAGCAACAGGAAGTGAAGGATGACTCTTTAAAAATGACTGCACACTGTGTTCAATTTGGTCCAACACCTGACGGCCAGCAGCTTGAGTCCAGAGCAAGTCAATGCAGTCATTGATAGATGTGAGATATTCCTTAGATATTGTGTTATCACTGAAATTGGCAGTAGGTTCAAGAGGAGTTTCTATACACCATACTTTGTACTTGATGAAGTCTTCTGTGTAGAATGTTTCTTCAAACAGGATATGGCTTTGTAGGGGCAGCCCTTTGGTCACTTCTAGGGTGATCACTTTATTGGTCACTGTCACTTGTTTCTCCGTAAGCGTGCTGTAGTGCGTTTCCGGCAACTCGTCACTTGGCACCAGTAAATGAGAACAGAAGTCCTCGACGGTGAACACGCGAGTACTTAAACTTCCGATCCGCGGCACACATATTACCCAAGATTGTGTGATACAATGTTGAAACAAATTAACGTATTCACTCTTTAATTCAACGAAGAATGGGTTATCGGAGATGATCTCGTCGTAAGTACCATCCATTGTGGTGTTTTAAATATAAAACTTCTATAAAATTGAAGCCATTGAAAGTAGATGAGCACACTAGAAATATCAAGTAGGTAGTCTTATTATGGCTTCTCAGTTTGGCCGTGTCGGGCCGAATATTAATTAAGTTTTAAAGCACAAAAACTTGCTACTCGCGACCTTGCATCGATAACAAGAACATTACTGTGAACTGACATTACCGACTGACAGCTGACAGCAGAACAGATGTTTGTTGACATCTAAACTGTCACATTAATGCCACAGATTATAGATATATTCAGTATCAACCAAAAACATTTAAATCGAAAGCGCCAGAGTAGCCCGCGAAATTCAAAATTTCTTACGTTTTTTGCAATTTGTAGGTTTGAGGTAAAAAATGTAGCGATTTCATGAAATCATGAGGTTTGAGGTAAATGCTAACTTATGGAGTTGTATTGCTAATTCTAATGATTATAATTCTGTAAAGCCATATTAGCTACGGCCGCGAATCATATTTTAATCAACATACAAGCTCACACTGACCTACAAATTGCAAAAAACGTAAGAAATTTTGAATTTCGCGGGCTACCCTGGCGCATCAACCATAACATCGTATCAACAGACCGATAAATATTCAGGTTGAAAAAATAAAAAAATGTAAGCTGTTTGTCCATTTGTTCATTCATTATTATTTCATGATTGTGTTGTGATCAAGGCAATCAACGATTTGGGCTGTAGTCCGAGTCAGTCTCGTACTCTAATTTATTGTTAATTATATTGTTGATGTTGTTGATAGAGTAGATAGGGAGTAGATATTACTGTAAGCCGTGTTAGGTAGGTGCACAGTGGTGATTGTAAAAAATACGACAAAAGACAATTTCATAAAATAATTTACTTTAAAAAATCTATAAAAAAATTAAAAGTTACAACAGGTCAATCAGCGTAGTAAAACTTGTCTATCCTCTGCCTCCACGACCACCGAACCCACCGAAACCTCCTCGACCTCCACCAAACCCTCGGCCTCCGAAGCCCCGGCCCCCAAATCCACGGCCTCCGAACCCACGGCCTCCAAAGCCCCGGCCTCCGAAGCCGCGGCCAAAGCCTCCGCCAAATACTCCAAATCCACCTCCACCTATTATTATTGGCACAGGCACTGAAACAGTAAAATATATAATTATCTAATTAAATACTATAGTGACCAAAGATCCTCATTGAAAATGCTGGTATTAAAATTGTGCTATTGCATTAATTAAATTCGGCTCTTTAATTAAATTGTTAATCCTTTTATTGATACTAGGTTTATAGGTAAAAATGAGGTAAAAAGAAAAAAAGGTATAGGTAAAGGTACCTACCTAACTATCTCGTAACTAACTGGTACTTATCTCATACTTAAGTGATCGAAATGTTGAGTTAGGTACTTGCCTGGTCTGCGATAGTATGGATAGTATGGATCATAATATAATTGTCGTTTCACTCTCGATGAAGTCTCCTTTGTGCGGTCTCCATTGCCGCTGACATCTCCAATTTCATTTTCGTTTAGTATTAGATTCGCTAATGGATTCGATTTTTCGTCCAGCTGTTGTGTTGTTTGTTCGTCTTTTGTGGAACGAATTTCTTGTATTCCTATCACAAATACGATGAGAATAGTGAATCCGAAATTCTGAAAGCAAATAATAAACGAGTGATGAGTGATGATTCCATTACTTACCTCGATGCGGCTGTGACAATCAATCTTAATTTCATGAGTTGATAGATTATTGCAAAGCATTGCTCCTAACTTCGTTATTTTGATTTGGATATATTATTAATCGATACCTACGTTATGCCGATTAGGATCACACAATTATGCTTTATTTTAGCTACCCGTCGATTATCACAACACCACACTCTTTAGGCTCGTATTTATTATCAAGTAATTACTTGAGTAATTACTTGCTACTAAGTAATTTCATACTTGAGAGTAGAATTCTTAAGTAAAGAAAATGGTGACTATTACTTGGCTAAGAATTCTAAGCTTTGACAGTTCTAACTTCAAGCAATTAAGTACTAAACTATAGAATGAAAATCATTACTTGAGCAATTACTTTGACTGAAGTAATGACTAAGTATTACTTGACTATAAATACGACTGTTAGTTTACTTTTTAGATCATTCTGGTTTTAGCAAATGTTCTTAATTTTAAACTTGATTATGTAACTAAGTACTTACATTGATATCCATGCTATTGTGTTTTTCCTAAACGACTGATGTAAAATTTATGCGCGTCCTTATAATATAAGTACCTCGAGCAAACATGCTAATTGGTGACTTCTTGACTCATGTAGTCTATGTCTTTGTCATTCCTCACGCGGATATTCCTAAGTAATTTCCCGTAAAAGGTACTAAGTGCTCTAATTTGTGGTAGGTCTAAGTCGTCATAGCGCACAGACGAAATCATTTATTTGCTTTAGATTAGGTACCTACATTCTTCATCATTCTAATGATAAAATGATTAAATCATTTATTTGCTTTAGATTAGGTACCTACATTCTTCATCATTCTAATGATAAAATGATTAAATGATTAATTAGGTAACAGATTTTTCAGTTTGAGGTCCTCCAGTGGGTAATACAAGATTTGTCTTCCTGTCGATCGTATTCATTGGGTCTTTTGTCTGTCTGTCTATTTTGAATATCGATTCCAGACCAAAATAGTCACCTCGAATCAGTCAATTTCTTGTGTTTATGTGTGCGACTAAACTTGTTCAACTTGATTCACATGGTGTGGTTGATTACAAAAAACATTTTAACAAAAAAAAAAAACCGACTTCCAAAAATCACTACAAAGTGAAAAATAACTTTGATTTCGGAAGTCGGGGTCTTTCGTTTTTTATTTACTTTCTTATTTTTTTGCCACCGTCTTCCGAAATCAAAGTTATTTTTCACTTTGTAGTGATTTTTGGAAGTCGGTTTTTTTTTTTTGTTAAAAAGTTTTTATTTCTCGCTTTTTAGTGGGTCTGTTTATAATTTGTATAAGTTACAATAGTCTAATGTCAATTGCTCATCACATGTTACAAAATATTGCTTTTCCCGATGCTAGGACGTTAATTGTTGAGGAGTTCTGCTAGTAAGAACCAGGAGAACTCCTCAACAACCACACGCATTGTGTGACGAGCGGAAATTGCTTAGCAACCATATTAAAGTAATCGAATCGCAACCCGAGAAATATTTATCATTGAGTAGTTCTGGTAGCCATCTGTGGTCTTCATCATCCACTTCACCAAGTGGTGCTTCCCGAGAGCAAATGCACGAGCTACTATAAAAAATACCCAAATCGCTATAGGTGAGCCTATAATATTTGAAGAGTCCCTTCGATTTCTCCAGGTTCCCATCATCAGAACTGCATTTTGACAAAAATGCCATTTTTCCCAAATGGTCCCATTTTTAAAATGGGACCATTTGGGAAGTATACCCTTTCCAACAAAAAAATAATTTTTCAAATCGGTTGGCAAGCGACGGAGTTATGCGCGAACAAACATAAAAAAAAAAAAAAATACAAACATCCGAATTGAGAACCTCCTCCTTTTTCAGAAGTCGGTTAAAAACCGTACCTATAACTTTGTTGTTTGAACTACATCTGTGTTTACACCATTGAGTTTGTATATAAAGCATTATACATCTTTTTGAAAAAGGAATACGCATTTATTATGCAGTTATGATTATTGAATAAAATTACGAAAACCGGCGAGGCTGTATGAGCTTGATGCCTTTGCTTTTCCGACAAAAAAATATTAGTGTAGGAATTTGCCGCGTTTTTGTTTTCTTCAAATACATAAACGTTAAGTTTATTTTACTTTTAATTGACATTATTTTTAGTAAATGCTTATCTCATATTATTATTGTGTTAATTTTTTCGCAAATGGTACGAAAAGTAGAGTATTTTCCTCGGTGATAAAGCTGTCTTAGTCTTGGGTGAACTTAAGTCCCTCGCTACACTCAGGACTCGTCTTAAATCCCTAGCTTCGCTCGTGATTTAAGTTTTTAACACCCTCGCTCCGCTCGGGAGTAAACCTCGAGTCCTTCGTTACACTCGCGATTTAAATCGTCACCCGTGACAGAAGACACTGCTTTATCCCCTTGGTTAATAATCTACTATTACTTGTAGATTACAGGAAAACCTATAAGAAGTCTGTGGTCTTAAAATAACATCGTAAATCTCTCAATATTTCGTCCCAACTACGGAACCCTTCATTCTGCGTGGTCCGATAAGCACTTGGCCGGTTTTTTTTTTGTACACAAGTCTATCATCATCTACAATGCCTGTGATGCTAATTATTGCACTTACGTCAAACATTTTCTAACAGAACGAATGGGCAAAGAGTTTCTTGACCTTTAAATGCTTAAGGAGTTAATAAGGATATACGTAATAATTATTGTCTTTCTAGTTTTGTCCGGTTTCCTAAAAAGGTAAGTAATTTGAAAATATAGTAGGTACCTACTTACCTATATTTCAATCAATCTGCCTAGGTAGCCTTTTTCCAACTATGTTGGCGTCAGCTTCCAGTATAAACGGATGCAGCTGAATACTAGTATTTGTAGAAAATATTTTAAGTACCTACTTATATTTTATTTTATTTTTTTATTTTATTTTATTTTACAGAAAGCTTACAGACTAATACCTAAAATTTACAATATTTCGTAGGTCAGAAAAATTGCTAATGACAAGCTTCCACATTTAGACGACTAGTTACACATACTATGCGTTGACTGTGTTCAGCGATACAAAAATAAAAGTTAAAAAAAAAAGGTTATATAAATTTAATAAAAGCTAATTATAGATAATTAGATAATTAGTCGAGTCGTGCAACATCAAACAGTTTAGACATGACTAGTATCTCCAAAATATTCCTTGTTTAGGATCTTTCTAATACTGTATGCGTTGGTGCAAAATAGATCGATCTCCAGGTGTGATGGTAAACTATTGAAGGCTTTTACACTACGAATGAGGAAGGCGTTACGCCTGTAATTAGTCGATGCGCATGGTGCCTGAAGCAGAGGTCGTCTGCGTAGGTTATTTTGGTTAGTGCGAAGAAGTATTTTGCTGAGTAGTTCCGGACAATCAATCGAGCCGTTTGCTATGCCTACCAAAAAACATACGTCACTAACATTACGTCTCATGTTCAACGGTAAGAAATGGTATCGCTTGCAACGGTGTTCATAGTCCACTGAGAATTGCTTTGCCTTAAAATCCAAGTAACGCAGAAATTTCTTCTGAACGGATTCAATACGAGATTTGTAAATCTCGTATTGAGGGTTCCAGACTTGGGAAGCGTACTCAAGATGGCTACGCACAAGGGAACAGTAGAGGACTTTTACTGGTTTTAGAGACCGAAAGCTAGAGCAAGCTCTAGTAATAAAGCCCAGGGCCTTGAAAGCTTTCTTGACAATGGTTTCTATGTGATCATCAAAAATTAATTTACTGTCGTGTACTACACCAAGATCTCTGATACTGCTTGTCTTACTTATGTGCGTACCATCCAGTGTATATCCTGAACCGATAATTGTTTTCCGGCGCGTGTATACTACGTGAAAACATTTGGATACGTTAAGTTGTAACTTATTAGTTTTGCAGTATGAAAAGAATCTGTCAAGGTCTGACTGAAGTAGGTCGGTATCAGATAATGTACGCACAGACTTAAGAACCTTCATATCATCTGCGTATAGTAAAATATCAGAATTAGTAAAGCAGTTCTTTATGTCCGAGATAAATATTGTGAACAATAACGGCCCTAAGATCGAGCCCTGAGGAACACCAGATGGGACAGTTTTCCAACCGGATGTGTATCCACGTAGGACTACAGCCTGCGTTCGGTTATCTATATACGATGAAAACCAACGAAACAGGTCACCGTGTATTCCTGCAGCTAAAAGCTTCTGAAGAAGCACACGGTGATCTATTCGGTCGAAACACTTGCTGTAGTCCGTGTAGATAACATCGACTTGGCATCCTTCATCCATCCCAGTGGTTATTAATTCATTGGACAATACCAAGTTGGAAGCAGTCGATCGTTTCTTTAGGAAACCATGTTGTTCGTCGCCAAAACAGCGCTGCATGGCTGAATAAACTTCCGTGTACACCACTCGCTCCAGAACTTTAGAGAAAAGACATAGTTTAGATATGGGACGGTAATTGTCTATCTTAGATTTATCCCCCTTTTTAAAAATAGGTGTGATGAATGCCGATTTCCATATCTTCGGGACAACACCCTCTCTCAACGACCGTTCAAACAACAGGCAGACTGGCTCCACAAGACTCTTTGCACAATTGACTATGAAAATAGGGGGTATCAGATCCGGCCCACCAGATTTAGTTAGGTCCAGATCTTTAAGTAAGTTGAGAACCATGTCAGGGCAGACGCTAACGGTACTCAGATTCACTGAGCTGGAAGAATTAGTGTCTACATTAGTATCTAGATCATCAGAGTCTGAGTCTGGTTCTTGGAAAGTTGAATGAAAGTAAGATGAGAATAGCTCAGTGATACCCTCACCTGTGTCTGCGGACAGGTCCATATAATGCAGTACGTTAGGTAATGAGTCACCACTTCTTTTACTTTTAACATAAGACCAAAACGACTTAGGGTTTTTAGAGATTGAGGATTCTATGTTTTCCATATAAGCATCAAAACAAACCGCCTCTATTTGCTTAACTCGGTTTCGCAAGATAGAAAAAGAGTGATAGTCTGATAAGTTGCCGTAATTTTTATATTTAGTATGGTATTTCTGTTTTTCCTTTAATATTTTAATTAAAGCACTGGTGTACCAAGGGGGGTGTGTCGATTTCTTTACCGGTTTAACGGGAATGTACAAGTCCCTTAGCTCGTATAATTTTTGATAGAAAAGGCATAGAGCTTGGTCTAAGGATCCAGCAGACAACAATGTTTTCCAGTCTATAAGATCTAGCGCAGAAGTAATTGCAGGGTAATCACCTTTATAAAATATATATTTTACACTTGGTTTCTCAATATATTTATGGACTTCAACGAAATCTGCGCTGATAATTAGTGACTTGTGGTGCAAGTCGACAGGTACCGCCAAGGGGTCAGCACACTCATTCACTTTGACTACACTATTTGAGAAAACAAGATCTAATAACCTACCGTTGACATTACGCTCACAATTAAACTGGGATAGGTTACTCGCATTTATTGTGTCAAAGAAATCCAAAATAGATCGTACAGATACTTTCTCAGGGCACAATCCCGGGCCGTCGTCGGAATGTTGCCATTCCACATCGCCACCAAAGTTAAAATCACCAGTTACGATAAATGTATCCAATGGGTGGGCGGTTACTAAATGGTTAAGTTTATGGTGGAAGTTTTGTAATTGATCTATATACGAATTACCAACATTTTCCTTGCACAAATACAGGCCGCAGATATTAATATTGTAACTTACCGCTGGTCTAGTTATGTAGTTATAAAGTGCAAAATATCAAGAGCGTTCGCTTATGTAGGAGCGTCACCGCAATGCCCTGTGAAAATGTGGATAAAAATCAAGACCAAATGAGGTAGAAGAAGAAAACTCGTTTCACGAAAGGGCTTATTGCCATTTGTCACCGCCACTGCCCGTGACCAACGGCCGGTGCATTTCGGCCGAAAAGACGGTAATTACCTACCTGTGTATTTATATGGAATGGAGGTATAGAACTTCGGGAGAAATCAATCAATTAAAACTGGAAAATATTCGTGGGACTTCACATAGGTTACAAAATAAACAATTCCATGGTTTAACCATGTTTATCTTTATGACGTGACTGCATGCGGAATTATTTGCAATAACACGTACCTAGGCATTCATAGCTTTAGTTTCATAATATTTGCTCAAACCATTATTATGAAGCGATCGCGTTTATGAGTAGGTATCTATTCACAGTGGTCTATTGAAATTAGCGAGATTGTTCTTATAAAATATTGTGGACCGACATAAGTTATTGTCCTAATGTCCATAATTCTTTTCGAAATCTGTGGTTACCTTCATAAATAAATCGTAGACAAAATATACGGATAGAAGGAAAACAGTTCAAAAAAAAAAAACCAGTCAAGAGCGAGTCAGACTCGCGCACCGAGTATTCAGATTTCTGAAAAAATGTGCTATTTAGAGACATCGTTTATTTTTCCTGTAACACAAACTTCTATCACATAGAATAATTTCAGATTTTCTCTTTGCAAACTTCGGAGATAAGGCCAACGGTATTTTTTTAACATTTTTCATCAAAGTCGAAAACTATGCGGCCTAAAAAAAAATAAAAAAATGTTTAAAAATGAGTAATTAACGCTTTTGCATATGATACCCCACATGGCCTAGTAGCCCCACTTTGAATTTTTAAGCCCCCTTTCAGTCCCTGTTGCAAAAAAAAAAAATGTTTTTATATCCATACTTTTAGAATTAACTTTATATTTTTATTTATTTTTAATTTCATATTATTTGTTACATGCTGCACCGGTCGACGTCATCGCGTCAACGCCGGCTATCGCTGAAAACCAGCGCTGGGGCTCCGTTTCGCATGGGGTCGCGGCATTATGCTGAGCGGTAGCCGTTTTGCGTAGATGTGACGCATATTTTCCCCAAACTTGTTTTACAAATTGTTATTTTATTCTGTTGTGCTTTGCGTCATGTTTACCGCAAATAAACGTATTTCTTTCTTTCTTTCTTTTCTTATTTCTTTCTTATTTTCAAAATAGTTGGGTAAACATCATATAAAACTGTTCCAAATTTCAAGTTGATAGCATTAGTAGTACTTGAGATATCCAGCTGAGACAGACAGACAGACAGAAAGACAGACTGAGTCGCACCATAAAGGTTCCTTTTTACCATTTTGGTACGGAACCCTAAAAATATGATGGAGTAGAGAAGACTAGATTCAACCATTCAACGGAGCGTCCGCGTCCGCGAACACAGACGACGAAAACAATATTTATCAATCTAATTCGGTAAAAAAGTTTATAGTTCACTAGCTGCGCCCCGCGGTTTCACCTGCGTAGACCGGCATAAAAAGTAGCGTATGTAATAATCCATGGTATAAGCTTTAGAGGCATGAGGAACAGGGTGTAAAGTTCACTCATCCTCTATTGAAAACGGAGGATCCTCCGACCAGACGGGTGTTGTGTCTGGTGGGCCACTGCCCAACGGTGGATGTCGGGGCGTTGTATATATGCTAATCGCGTGGTAAACTCTAATTGCGCGATGCAGGTTTGCGTGACGTCATGTCATTGATGCGTAGTTCATATGTGGCGATGTAGATGCCGCCACATCACTCCCCTCCGGAGACCGGAGGTCGATAGTGGGCTGAGTCGTGTATCTTGCGATGCTTGCCAGTGCCAGTTGTGGTTCCAGTGAGTCGGAACCGAGTGCCGCATAGTTCACGGTGAGTCGGAACTGTCTGCGGTGATACCCCAGTGAGTCGGGGTGGCGTTGCGTTATGCTCCAGTGAGTCGGAGTGTACAGCGCTGGGTTGAGGCTGGAGGTGATGACCAGGAATGCGCGTCCGCTGCATGCTGGTGGTCAGGATACCTGTTGAAGCCGTGGATGCTGGCTGGCTGTGTGACTCGCCGCTCGAAAGCTTGAGGAAGTGATGGTGATGACGTCACGCTGAAGGTGGTGCACGAAGGCTGCGCTGACGTTCATGCTCGGGGTCACCAGTTTAGAGGCATGAGGAACAGGGTGTAAAGTTCACTCATCCTCTATTGAAAACGGAGGATCCTCCTCCGACCAGACGGGTGTTATGTCTGGTGGGCTACTGCCCGACGGTTGATGTCGGGACGTTGTATATATGCTAATCGCGTGGTAAACTCTAATTGCGCGATGCAGGTTTGCGTGACGTCATGTCATTGATGCGTAGTTCATATGTGGCGATGTAGATGCCGCCACAAAGCTATGGACATAACAAATTTCATCCAAATCTGTCCTGCCGTTTGAGCGTGAAGAAGTAACAAACATACAAACACAAACTTTCGCCTATATAATATTAGTGTGATTGTCAGAAATTGCGTTGTTATTTTAATATGGCGGGGTGATGTGTGCCGTGCGCCCGTATAAATATTTCATCGCATACAGACCGGAATATGAAGTGGTTAATTTAAATTCTGGCTCGTCTGCGCGGTGCGGTCGAACACTCCCCGGTTATGCCACTTTTTATTTTTCACTTTTCCACCTCCCCCATCCCCTACTTCCTTTCTGAATGCAAGTGGACCGTCGCTTTTATTACTGAAGTTTGCTCGAAACACGAGCGATTTTTCGGAGCAATCCATTGAAGCTCGTAAAAATGCAGCTCGTGAGTACTTCTTTCTCTTACAGAAAGTAACTTCATGATATAGAGGAAAATTGGCAATGATTCACGGCAAAAAAGACAAGTCATAGTCATATTCATTGAAAGTTGTTCGAATGCGACGAAATTTTACATTTTCAATTGGTTATCTGATGTTAAAAGTTAATAATGGTTATAGCTTCGCATACGATCGATGTTTGTCTGAACAGTTTCAGCGTAGGTACGTAATTAAAACTGCATAGGCTTCTTTAATATTCTACACACGGTCGACCGCACTAAATTCTCGTTCAATACATTTTCACCGCCAACAATTCGACCACCATTTGGAGCAGAACTTTTTAAGCCGTCTTTCTAAAACCTTTTATGAGGTATCTACACCTACTTATATAAATTGGCCATCTATGTAGTAAATTGAACAATATCTTTTGTAGGATATTAATTTCTTTGTAGGATCAAAAGACATTGCTATCTCTATAGATACCTACCTTTTAAACCAATCTCCCACATTCTAATCGAGAGAAAAACTACAAGTACGTAAGGACGAAAAAGTTTTATAAAGCGCTCCCTCAGTTTCAGAGGAGGTAATAATATACCTGCCTCTTTATCTAAAACCAGACTTGAAAATGTATAGCTATGAACTTCCAAAGGTTGCCGCGAACTGTAGTAAAAGAGCCAGCCCTCCCTTTTATGATCCCACGAGGGTTTCGGTGAGTGCCGGGTGAAAATATTCAAGAATTCTGTCGGTTTTTTGAAGTAGTATTACACAAAATAAGTAGGCATTGTATTAAAGAAATTGTATGGAACGGAACGAGGGCAATCTTTTTCAAGTCCACGTAATGTTTTTCGTATTGAGATCGGTTAGTTCTGAGGCACTTAGCATTATTATACGGTTTTTTGGGTAGGTACGTAATCTCTTTAAGATTTTTGTCAGAAGCTGGCTTTTCTTCTTACTATGTCATCTCGTTAACATACCTATTACCAACTGCCACAATTCCATTCTTAGTCTTTCGTCGTCCATTCGTATCTGGCAGATATACCTACGGTGGAAACTATTTGTTATGTGAGCAGTAGATACTATTTGTTGCTCAAAGACACATTTAGTCCCGGCTGTCATTCGTGGATCTTTGACAGTCGTTACGGGTCGTCAGAAGACCGAAAGTCTGACAACCAGTCTTACCAAGGGGTATCATATTACCCAGTTACTGGGTCGTGGAGGTCAGATCGGCAGTCGCTCCATGTAAAATACTGCTATTCAGCTGCATCCGGTTAGACTGGAAGCATACCCCAACTTAGTTGGGAAAAGGCTAGGCAGATTGATTGATTGGATGCCTTAACTGTGTTTCTTCCTTATAACAAACCTCCAGTTTAGTCAGTAGCGTTACATAGATTTCCAAAGCGGGTACCTACCTACCTAATTTACCTACTTGCCTCGTTTTCGAATATTCGGGAACTATTCGCGATCTCCCGCGAACTTACCAATTCCACATAATATTTCAGGCACGAACGAATCCAATTGTTTCAATTTTGTATCTACGTTCTGAATACATTATTATCGTAGGTTTTACACTTACACACGACTCACACGTACTGTACGTGTAGCTGTAGGATGTTGGCTTAGCGTTGACATCTGTGTTTTGTTAGTATGAGCTTATCTGTGTTATTTAGGAACCTGCCGCAGGCAAAGATTCAGTTTATTAAGGCACAGAATAATAATGATACAGTTTTTATCTGGGCAGTAACCTTGAATTAGTTACCTACGGCCGTATTTATATACGTGTCCGTCCGTGCGTAACTACCGCGCGTTCGAACTAACGTAACTGAGACTGACTGAGATTTCGAAGCGCGTCGTTTCGGCCGTTTTCTATGAAGATAAAGTACTGTATCACTACTATGGTTAGGGTAAGGTAGATACATTTCGAAAATAAGTCAAACCGATAGTCCTATCAAATGTTTTCCTTTCGAGTAATCTGTGACGTTACCGCGCCCGGTCTTCATATTCAGCAGCAATCTTGTGTTCACCATTTTTAGGGTTCCGTATCAAACTGGTAAAAAGGAACCCTTGGGTCTGTCTGTCTGTCTGTCACAGCTGGATATCTCAAGAACTACTAATGCTATCAACTTGAAATGTGGAACAGTTTTAGATGACGTTTACCCAGCTATTTTGCAAATAAGAAAGAAATAACAACATTTTTTTTTGCAACAGGGACTGAAAGGGGTTCTTAAAAATTTAAAGTGGGGCTACTAGGGCATGTGGGGCTTCATATGAAAGAGCGCTGTTTGCAAATTCTCAAACATATTTTATTTTATTAGGCCGCATAGTTTTCGACTTTTGATGAAAAATGTAAAAAGAAAAATACCGTTCCCCCCTTATCTACGAAGTTTGCATAGAGAAAAATCTGAAATTATTTTATGTGGTCGAAGTTTAATATGTAAATATTACAGGAAAAATAAAACGATGTCTCTAAATAGCACTCTTTTTCAGAAATCGGAACGGAATCCTGGGTGCGCGAGTCCGACTCGCTCTTGACCGGTTTTTTTTAGTTGGATCTAGCCTTTTTGAAAAACGATATTCTTTAAAACGTAGACACACCTGACATTATGTCCCTACATTTTCTTGTCCTAAAAGAAAACTATAATAGCACCGCGTTTTGTTTACACTCGCGCGTTTAGCCCACGAGTGGTTCTACGGCTCGACACTGTACTCGTTGCGTAGGAACGACCCCCGGCGGCAACAATACGCGTTGCTCCCAAGTGTCACTTGTCGGTGGCTGAATAGAGGCCATTAGGCCCGCCTCACCCGAGCAGGGCGTTTCCGCAGTACCAGGGTGCCAGGGGAAATACTCCGGAAAACACCGTCTTCAAATAATGTATGGCAGGTATTTAGGTTACTGTTTATGAGAGGGCCGTTCAGTGACGGGGATGAGGTTTTCTTGACTTTGAAAAGGTCTTTTCGATTTTTCATGAATCTGCCCAACGGAGGCTTTTGTAAATGAAAAGTGATTCATTCGATGACCTATTCGGTCGCATCGATTACGCTTCTGGCAAGGCGTAAAAGATGCGACCAGAAATTCTTATCTCATAGCGTAACGTAGCTTACACTAAAGTTATAACAAAAAATTCTCGCCATTACTAAAATATCGGGGCACAGAATATCAGACCATTCCACAAGCGACTTTGACGACAACATTTTTCTCTCACACCCAGATGAACACGAAAGTTAATTGCAAACGAGTACGAAACATTCTTTTTTCAAACACAAACATAATCGTGGGAATAGCACCGCGCTGCAGCGTAGCGCTGCAATACGGACCCTTCACAAAATGGCCGTCGCAGTTACTGCCTTTGTCACAAAGCGCGCTGAATACTGACGCCTGAAGAATTGCTTGCCAGTTTACCGCAAACGAACTGCTTTGTTCCCTGTGGAATTCTTATAAATATTCAATAGCTTTAAAATAGTTATTGTACATTACTGGTAGGTAGGAAAACATTAAATTATCTTGTTAGTGAGAAGTGTTAAGTGCAGAAAATTTATTGAGAGCTCAAAGAAAGCCGTGTATGGTAGGAATAAGGGCCTTATCCCACTCACTGGACTGACTTGACTTCGTTCACTCCATGACTTCACAGAGTATTCAGCAGAGAGACAGACCTATCTCTCTGTGGAATGCGCTCCCACCAGGGGCCCCAGGAATTCAGGATGGCAACCAACCGATTATCCAGCACATTCGTAAGAAGTTGGACATCACAACGGTAATGTTTTCTTATTGTTTGTCTTAATTTGTTTGAGTACCCATATTTGTGTATTTATTTGTACTAGTATTTATATATAATTCGATAGACACCGTATTGGGATTTTATACGAAAAAGCATTCATTCAATTTTATTAAAAAATATTAAAAACTTTTAACGTCACCTTCTCAAAGGCAAGACACCATCAATATGAAATACCATTATTTACTTAAACTTGGCGCAAAAAGTTTAAAAGTAAACCGTGGCATGTACCGTGTTCCAGCCACATCGGTCGGATGCATTGGAGCAGCCATTGGCCCTAAAAGCGTATTCGTGTCCGTCGAGTTTCTCGTTAAAGTTTTTCAGTGTAACACTGGCACAGAGAGGCGATACAAAGGTTTACTGAACTTTACTGTGTTTCAGGAGAGGCAAGTTTAAGTTAAGAGATTTAAATAGAGTCATCAAGGTTCTACTTACTGAGGTTATACTACATATTTATTTTATTGCTTACTGGTCCTGCTCTTCATTTAAACATTTTCAAGTTGTGATACTTATAATTTTAGATGAAACGTTTTATGCGTCAGGTATGGAGATGTCGCATAAAACGTTTCATCTAAAATTCTCGATAATAAGTATTACAACTTGAAAATGTTTAATGCGTCAGTTATGGAGATGTGTTGAGGAGTGGTTAGAGCGGCGCCACGGCGTCCTCACCTTCCGCCTGACGCAGGTCCTCACCGGACACGGCTGTTTCGGGAGGTTCCTGTTTCGCATAAGGCGGGAGGAAACGCCCGGGTGTCACCATTGTGTGGATCGCCCGGAGGACACGGTGGAGCATACAGTGGAGGTCTGCCCGGCTTGGGCAGAGCACCGCCGTGTTCTCACGGAGGCGATCGGCGGCGGCGATCTCTCGCGTCCGAGCCTGGTTCAGGCCATGGTGCGGAGCGAGAGTGCATGGGAGGCCGTCACCTCCTTCTGCGAAGCAGTGATGCTCGCGAAGGAGGAGGCGGAATGCGTTAGGGAGAGGCAGCCTCACGCCCTCAGTCGCCGCAGGAGACGCCCTGGGCGGCGGGAATCGCGAGGCGATTTCCGGCCACCGTAGGCGCCAGCCTGCGGACGGTGAGTAGCGGGTAGCTCGCCGTCCGGTAAGGACCAGGCCCGAGTTGACGGCGCGTTGTGTTCCACGCGCGCCTCAATTAGATGTCAGCAAATGATGGGGTCCAATAGGGCCGACGCCGCTGGGGTCGCGGGTAGTTTGAAGAAGATACCGCGGCCCTGGCATAGGCAACTGAAGGAACACGGGTGGGTTTTAGTCAGTAAAAGTCTGACACGCCCTTCCGCTCCACCCAGAGCGGGAGAAGTTATTTGATGATTTCCCACCCTCAAAAAAAAAAAAAAAAAGGTATGGAGATGTGTGGTAAAACGTATTATCACAAAATGTACACCGTCGGGGTCACATATTTGTGATAATACTATGGACTGACTCTTATATGTCGAAATCTTCATACTCATATTCATTTATTTGCGTTCCACAAATCTTAGTAGGTGCAAGAAGTGTTTGTAGTTTAATAATACTTCTAATTAGGTGTGTTTTTTCCAGATGTGAGACACAAATTAGTGTAACAAAAAAATACTTACATAGTTATTCAGAAAACATTTTTTTTTAAATGTTACAGTAGATTTCCGACCGATTGGTAACATTTTATTAGGTGATACATATTTTTAAAAAGTATTAATTGCGTAACGCACAGTTGGAATCGGTTTAATTTTGACAGTTCAACAACATTCACTGCGTTATTTACGTTGTTGAGCAGACAAACTTTTCGAACACAAGAAGTAATAAGCTTCAAAATGATTCAGATTCCGATTGATAGTGTGTTACGCAATTAGGGTGCTGGATAAACAATCCAATTCTCTGTTAAAATGCAATTCTTACTTAATAACATTTCTAACAAATTCTGCTAAATGATAAGCACTTCATATCAGTCAAACCTTATCTTTAATTGCGAGATCAACAAGCTTTATTTGTACTGCAATTGTTTTTTCCTTATCATTAGACATATCTACTAAGGATTACCTACCGTTTATGTAATTTACCTAATGTTGTTATATTCATCACTAACTTTTACCAGCGGCTTCGCCCGCGTGGATATCGGAAAATATCCCACGGGAACTATCGGGGATTCCTTCCTTATTCCTTGTCTACATTGTAAAGGGAACCTCTGTGCAAAATTTCAGCTTTCTATGTGCTTTTTGAGATAATCTTAATAGGTAGAGATCTTTCAGTCTTAAACTGAAAGATCTCCGACTACTAAGACACACCCCTCCACCACAGAATACATAGTACCTACAAATACCTTCACTAAAATTTCTATACAAACATTGAAAAGTGTATGCAACAAGCAGTGGAGGGGCGTGCATTTGTAGACTAAAATAAAAGATATCTACCTCCTATTTATTACTAGCTGCGACCCGCGGTTTCATCCGCTTAGACTGGGATAAAAAGTACCTATATAAGCTATCTACATACCAAATTTCATACAAATCAGTCCAGCTGTTTGAGCGTAAAGAAGTAACAAACATACAAACACACACACACTCACAAACTTTCGCCTTTATAATATTATATTAGTGGGATCATCTTAAGCTGTCAGTAATGCAAAGGGTTATGCTACTGTGCTACTTACCCTACTTATTTTGTAACTATCTTTTGATCGTCAATTACCTATCTAACAAGGACAAGAGAAGTTTTATCATCTGCGGAGAACAGCACAGATCATACATTTATTAATGGGTATACAACAACCATTACCTAATTAAGTAGAGAGTTAATTATTAATCAGTTGATTGGCGCTGTTATCAAACATCGCTATACGATCCAGGTCAGACTATTGTGATGTTGTGGCCGTCGATCAAATCACGGCGATTGTTCGCTCAGCGCGCGGCGCACTCAAATCAATGCCTTCGGATTACTCAAATGAATTACCTCGTAATTAATGTTTGATTAAGATTATCTCGGTCTATTTATATAAGTTTATATTACTAGGGGTGCATCTGATACCGATACTGATGCCTATCTACCGGCGATATTTCGGATTTGCCGATATATCGGCATCGGATTTTTATTGCCGGTACAACGATCTGCTCGGCCCGCTCAGGGAGAGGAGGCTTGGGTGCCAGCAGTGGGAACATTTTAGGCTGATGAGGACGATAGGTACTTACTTTTTAATTTCGCGCTTCAAAAAAGTAATGTAAACGCGCGTGCTGTTTCGTCTATTTCGTTGCAAACGTGGCACGAACAATGACGTCTTATACCCAAACTTGAAAAAATTGGCGCAGAAATACTTTAGTTTCCATTCCAAATGAGTTCTGCCGCATCTGAGAGACTATTTTTCACCGCTCTGGTCTCATTCAAAGAGACTAGCGAAATCACTTATCGCCGCAAAACTTGAGAATACTTTGTTTTTTAAACAAAAATCTTATTAATGTTAATTTTAATCAATAGCACTATTAACCTTAATTATTAATTTTAAGCTAGTAATTTATTATATTAATTTTAAAATGTAATTTAAATGAAGATAAAATAAATAAAACACAAGTTGGGTTACAACTTGTGTTTTATTTATTTTATATTCATTTAAATTCAATAATACGCTTATTGAATTTAAATGAAGGTAAAATAAATAAAACACAAGTTGGGTTAATCAACGGCATCGGATTTTTATAAGATTATCGGCATCGGTATCGGCAAAAAGGCGTAGGTATCGATGCATCCCTAGTTTATACATGACAATAAGCGCCACAGTGTTTGGTTGAAGGTATTTTCTTTTACTCTAACATAACATAAACATAAAAACACGCCTGTTTTCCCTGCAGGGATAGGCGAGGAGAGGGGAGTGTACCTAAATAGTACACCCAGATTTTGACAGTTATGTTTAAGTCCTATGTAATAGCGGGCGAGCCTATTGCCATCAAGTGGGAGCAAATACACACTCTGGGCTGCTACTGAGTAATTTTGCCAGACCTGAGAATCGAACTCAGGACCTCATGTTCAACACCAGCGCTTACAATCATTAGTTAGACCAACGAGGCAAGCAATAAAAATTTGTACCATTTTTATTGCTTGCCTCAGCCATTAGTATTAGACCAACGAGGCAAGCAATAAAAATGGCTCACCAATATGTGACAGCGCAAGAATGACTGCTGATGTGGACTACTTACTGTGGAGTACTTACCACTGGGTTCGGTATCGATATCTTACCATTGATATATACATTCTTACGCTCTGCCGATCATTTCGTGGAACACAGAGGCGGTAGAAGTTGAACGTTTAAGGTACCAACAAGAGGTTGTCTTGTCTTAAACATATTCAAAAAGCTTTTTCGCAGGGAATTTCATTATGCGAAAAAATAAGAGACGAGTTTTACACTGGAAGAAAATGCCAAAAAATACACAAAGTATAGTTGGTACGTGTTCAAATTGTCACACCTGAGACTGGGATACTAAAAGCATTTTCCACTCTGTCTCAATATGTGAAATTCAATGCATTTGAGAATCAAAAAAGATCCGAAAAGAATTTTCGACGCACGGCATTCAGCGATAAAGGCGATGTTTCATACGCTTCAGTATTCATACTTCATTGATGCATTACTTAAAACTGTAGTAGGTAGTGTGTGTAAAAACACACAAAAGTAGTGATGGACGTTGGCCAATGGTGGTGCTGAAACTCAGTAGGTAATATTGTGCATAAGCTGCACAAGTAATGATCAGTCTATAATGTTCCCACTGCTCGGACAGAGGCCTCCTTTCTGCGAGACTTGTGGTAAATTGTGCCAACAGCACAGGGATGTTGCAGATGCCGATTTTTTAACATCCGCAGATGCGGATTTTTGGTGGCTCAGATCCGCGGATGCGGGAACCGTCAAGGCGACAAGGCCAAATACAAAATTTCTTATGTTTTTTGCAATTTATAGCGCTGTATCGTTGTATGTTGATCATAATTCAATTCGCGGTAATTATAATAAAATAATTACTAAGTTATAATCATTTAAACTCAAATATAGCTCTAGAAATTATATTGTTCGATTAAATTATAATCATTTAAATCATCACTAAAGCTATAGTTATCGTCACATTGACGATAACTAGTCCGTCTTCTTAAGAAGTAGGTCCGTCTTCTTAAGACGGACCAACAAATCAAGTAATAAGACAAATTGTATAGTAAACACACACACATTGGAAAACAGCAACTTGCCATATAATATAATCCATACAGGATACATGGATAATTCAGAGCCAGTAGACGGTAGCGTGACCATAGATAACGCGCCGGAAGTAGAGGAAGGTGTCGCTCGCGAGCCGGAAGTGCCGCGATCCGTTGCGTTATCGCCACTGCGTCCGGAATGAGCTGGCCGCATTACTGTGATATATTATGTTTGTAGTTTATCTACAGGATGACGGGGATGAAAGAAAAATATAGTGGGTTAACCCTTTAGAGTTTGGTCTATATGAATCACGCGTCCGTCCGGTGTTGCCCGGATTTGTGCTAGTTTTGACCGGGGAGCTTCCGGTAGCCCGGTCGTTCCTGCAAAGAGACTGGGTAAATTCCGTGTTAGTGGAAAGTTTCACAGAAATCTTGAGGGTTAGGTTTCGATTGAGCGTGGGAGAAAAACTCATGGCTAGGTTTTTTTAAACTTCTTAGCCTGGCTTTGTGATTTCACAAACAATAACTGAATAGCATTTACTTTCTTATTTGACAGCGTAACAGGTCCTCATGAAGGCCAACGTTGTGCTTCTTTCCATACTAATGGAATCGATATCGACAGTATACACTATGGATCTTGTTTCAATCATCATAGTAGTCTGTAGATTGTTAGCTTACTTTTTACTTCGTTTTTGCTAGGCGTTGGCGACTTTTTTCTTTTTGCTCGGCTCCTAAGAGTCTAGAGTAAGAATTTTTCAAATTTAACGGGGTGTTCCAGGGAATAGCGCGTTGAAACATACAAACTCTTCTGCTTTAGGTATTATTAGTACAGTATACATTATGTCATAGTCAAAGGTCGATATGCAGTCTCTTCCTGGAATGACTGGTTTATCCTAGGTTAGACCAAAGCCCTCGGATAAACCCCGAAATAAATTCCAAATTCGGCCTTGGCAAGTATTTTTAGTCAAATCTAGAAGTTCCTAACTTTTCAGTCAAACGTCGAAAGTAAAATAATCTGCTTCGGGCTTTGCCTAGTCTATCCTAGAAGCGACTGGCAGACTTGGTCAAACGTCAACGTCAGGGGCACCCCGAGATTCGGTTTGGTTAGGTTCCTTTAAACCCTGTAGACGCAAAATATGCGCATTGTCGTTGGAGTTGCGGATACCAGCCCGTATTAACTATTTTTTAAACCCTGCAGACAGAAATAGGAGCCCCGCGCAGCAGGGCTTCATCGACCTGCTGACAAAAACCTTAACACTAGACGGTCGACGTCAGGGGCACCCCGAGGTTAGGTTAGGTTAGGTTCCTTTAAACCCTGCAGACAGAAATAGGAGCCCCGCGCAGCCAACCCTAACCAAGGTGTTTTAAAGTAAGGTATATATTTAAACAATAAACATTAAAAACAAATCGTTTTATTACACCTATACTAAGACATTCTAATACCTAATTGAAGTTTGACTGCCCAAACCCCGATTTCATTAAATTGAGTTTCGATGTTTGCCCTGACAAAATTAGTTTCTCCTAGGTTTGACGAAAATTCTTTAGTCAGAGGCCGAAAAACTTCATTTTGGGCTTTGACTAAGACTTCAAGTTAGACCTGAGGATTGACTAGTCAATCCTCACACATCACATGATTATACAGATAAATACTGTGAGTTTGAGCTTGAGTTTGATAATGATGCTTCCCGTAATCATTTAAAATATTCATTTTAATAAAAAATATAAATATGTGAATATTCCAGACCAATTTTAATTAATTCAACATACATAATAGTTAGTAGTATGTTAATATTCGCCGCGAATTTCAGACATAACAATTATATCAGCGTATGATGCTGCACGGAATGCAAGCATGCGTACCAGCAAATTGGTGGGTCAGAGGCGCTCGCGAGTTGTGGATCTGCGAATTATATAGAGTAGGTAATGAAAATAGAGAATTCACTGACAACTGCAGTTCATGCTGTGGCAATAAGAATAGCCAGTTAGCCTTCCTCTTGAATCACTCTATCTATTAAACAAAACCGCATCAAAATCCATTGCGCAGTTTTAAAGATCTAAGCATACATAGGGACAGACAGACAGCGGGAAGCGACTTTGATGTAGTGATGCGTTCATGGGTTTTGTCAGTTTTATACAGCCCCTTCATAGTTAAGGCTCTTACAGACAGAGGCGATATCGCGAGCGATATTGCGATATTATCGCGTCGCAACACCGCTACGCGACACGTCGCGACGCGATATCGCCTCTGTCTGTAAGAGCCTTTATTCTACATTTGACAGCAGCCTTACAGTAACGACAACAAATCAATCAATCTGCCTAGCCTTTTCCCAACTATGTTGGGTTCGGCTTCCAGTCCAACCGGATGCAGCTGAATACCAGTATTTTACATGGAGCGACTGCCTATCTGACCTCCACAACCCAGTAACTGGGTAATACGATACCCCTTGGTAAGACTGGTTGTCAGACTTTCGGGCTTCGGACGAACCGTAACGACAGTCAAAGATCCACGAATGACAGCCGGGACCAACAAATATCACTGTTAAATAATAACAGGGTTAAATAATTATGAAAGGACTGCAAACGCTGAGTACAAAATAATATTATTTATTAGTCTTTCTTAATCATTCCGGAACGCATTCCCTAATGAATTGTGGTGTAAAAATCGTAATTTTTCCCGTTTTTCGTAACTTTGTTGCTGTAGTTTTTCCAGATTCATAGGAAGTCCACCACCAAATCCACCACAATCCATTCCACTCCACTTGCTCCAAATGGGTGTTCCCAACAATACAGGATGAAATTGAGTTCATGGATGTCCTTTTAAGGGGTAATAACCCATAGTAAAAGTTCATAGTAAAAGTTATAAATCCATAGTAAAAGTTGTTCATAAAGATGAGTAATGAACAACTTTTACTATAGAACCAACCATCGCGAAAAAAACCAGCTATTCCCTACATTTATGTTCGCATTACTCGTCATTTTTTTTGCAGGTTTGGTTCCATAGTAAAAGTTGTTCATAATGATGAGTACAATGACCCCTTAAAAGGATGCCATGATTCAATTTCACCCTGTAGGTATAACTTGAAAGTTTGCACATTGCACACACTATCATATTATGTTCTATTTTTCGTAGCTCACAGTTTTATGTCACGCCTGCCTCGCTTGCTGCATTTTCGCACCAGAATTATTGAGGTTCATTAAAATTTACCTCTTTGCTTAATATTCAGTTGTGTTTCAGATTTAATTTCACATATAATATACGTCCAACTCTTTTGAGTACCTATACCTAGGTTAATGCGGCTAGTTATCATTAAAATTGGGGCATTAATTATAGTTTAATATTTATTTATTGGGACCAATGGCTGATAAGGACGGTACAAAGGACGCTAAAGATTTAGTTTCCCTAGTGATGCTCATAAATTCAACCATTGTTACACAAACGCAGTTCGCTTAGTACAGTTAGAATTCCAGTTCGGAGAAAAACCATGATCGAAAAGTGTGCTTTTCATGAAAATGCAAAACCCGTTCCGAGGAACGGAAGGTAAAATTTATGGAAAAAAAAGTCTACAAAAAAGCTCTGATTCAAGGCACTAGCAGCTAGAATTGTCTAAAATTTGGGTTTAAACCCTTGTTAGATATAAAAATTTCGATGAAATTGTATTAGATATAGAATTTTACAGGACTGTACAAGTATTGGAAAATCGTTTTTTGCGATTAAAAACTTAAATTTACAGTTTGGAAAATTGTTCATGACGTTCAACAATTTATTGGAGAACATGTTTTTCAATTTTGGGATAAATGCATCCCAACTACGGAACCTATCATTGTGCGAGATCCGAAACACGCTTGGCGGGTTTTTTATTGTTTTCTTTTCTGTCCCTTGTACGTAGGTAAATAAATAAAAATTGAAAAGCATTTCCGCGTAATCTGGCCATTTGTTAAAACTTAAAAAAAAACGTGTCAAAAAATCTCTCATATCCGATCCAATACGATCCCAATATTTGGTTTTCGTAAATATTTAAAATTTTGCCGTTGAACGCATGTGCAGATATATTTTAAAATAAACGACAACAATTTTCAGTGAAAAATTTAAGCAGTGCAGTGGACAATGGCCGCCGATCGCAGTGGCATAGCGGTAACAAGTGATAGTCGAGTGACCGGAAGTGCTCGTGCGGATAACGCTCCGGAACGTGTCCGATTCCGGCCGAAGCGCTGCATCGCACGCTTCCGTTTCCGCCGCTGCGCCACTGCCAGCCAGTTTGTTTAATAACATCCAATAATGAACAATTATTACGTTTCCCGAAGCTGCAACAAATTGACTAACTACCTGACGCTATTGAACTGGACGTTCTCATAAACTACTTCACAGTGTTTCTATTTATATGACTATAACAATAGTAGTTGGTCTTGCTTGTATCATTCTAATCTTCTTTTTTCTTTCTTGTACCTATTTTTTTCCTTTAAAAGTGCCTTTTAGTGGTCTAATTGAAATACATGATTTGAATTTGATTTAGGAGCGTTAATAGCGCGGGATGGCAACGTCGCATTTGTAAAGATTTTTTGTGATTATTTTAATAAATTTAAATCAAAGGACAATTTCCTCTCTTAAATTCTTAGATCGTGTATTTATAAGTATGCAATGGTTGTATGGTATTTTTTGACAGTTATTTTGGTAATTTAATCTTAAAAAATAGAAAATAATTGACAATACTTGTGTCATTTTCTAAGGGTATTTTGACAGTTATTTTGGTAATTTAATCTTAAAAAATAGAAAATAATTGACAATACTTATGTCATTTTCTAAGGGTAACTACCAAAATAACTGTTAAAAAATAGCATACTTACATACTTACTTAAAAATAACAACGATCTAAGAATTTGAGAGAGGAAATTGTACCTGGATTTAAATTTATTAAAATAATCAATAAAAACCTTTAGAAATGCGACGTTGCGAGCCCGCACGCGATTAACACTCTTAAATTTGCTTTGTATTAAGGTACGATAGTAAAGTTATAACCAATATTTTAGGTTGCTCCAATTTCTTGGCAAGAAGTATAATTGGATGGATACTACAAATCAGAGGTGGCGGTCCTTCCACGAAAGACCGATAATTATATTATATCCCTTTGATGATAATTATTTTGATCTATCTACCGAGAAAACCGATACAATGAATAGCAATGGAGAAAGATGAAAGGTGGATAGAGTTATAAGCCCAAGTTCGCACGGGCGTAAAAATATCGCGGCGGGATTTTTTCGCGCATTGGATTTTCAACTCTCGGTGTTAAAAGCCCCTGAACCTGAAAATGCAAAAAAAAAAAATCAGCACATTTTTTCGTTTTCAGGTTTGGTCCAATACTAAAAGTTGTAATGATGAGTACAATGACCCCCTAAGATGAGTACAGTGATTAAAATTATAGCCTACTAGGTATGCCGCTGGGGTCGCGGGTTGTCTGAAGGGGTTACCGCGGCCCTGGCATAGGGCAACTGAAGGAACACGGGTGGGTTTTAGTCAGTAAAAGTCTGACACGCCCTTCCGCTCCACCCAGAGCGGGAGAAGTTATTTGATGACTTCCCACACTCAAACAAAAAAAAAAAAAAAAAAAAAGCCTGCTAGGTATAATAAAAAATGAAATGCTGGTAAGCGCATCATTTCAGAACGGCTGGAACGATTTGGCGAATTTTTGTTTTAAAATGTTCGAAATAGTCCGAATCAGGTTTTTGAGGAAATAACAATTTGAATGAGCTGAGTTGCCGGGAAAATTGGAAAATTCGGGAAAACTGAAAGTGTATTTTCTATGGGAATTTAGTATGAATTATTGAATTTTGTACAGGACAACGTCTGTCGGGTCAGCTAGGATTTAATAAAGAAAGAAAAAAAGTGTTTATTCTGCACAATTATGACGCATAATTATAAAATAAAGTAGAAAACTTAAAGTAATCGGTAATCGAAGATAATTAATTCGACGTACTGCATCGTAAACAGTATTTGCGAATAGGTACGTACGTACTTACTTACCTACTTGGACAATTCATATCCCAACAATCGTTCGAAAAATATAAACAGTTTACCCTTAAATCGAGGCAACAAAAGTCGTTTTAAAGTTGTTTAAATAATTGTCGCCGGGTTCCATTTTAGCTGATTGCTGGCGCAGTCTCTGTGACCTGCCTTTTGTAGTGCGCACGCTTTGTGTCGACGCCTCGCCGAGGCGCCTCGTGTGTGCCTCAAATTATCATAATAACTCCTTCATGTTATATCTGGGCATGTACGCTAATCTGAGAGTTAAAATAAGGAAGGCTTGCTGCTAAATATTAAGCAATAGTTGCTAAAGTTTCGCTTTAGGAGGTAGTTATGGTAAATAGGTGTATTGCAGTAGAGTCTAGTTTAGCATGTCTTTTTGGGAATTGTGGAACTTCTTTTGTGTACAGAAACATGTTTCGTATTGCCGAACCTAATGCTGAGAGAGAGAGATTACCTACGTTACAAAAATTAGCCATAAAGATGGATCGTTTCGTTAAATTCAGATGACTTGTTGTCTTATTCAGTTTCACCAAATTCAGTACTTTTTTGGACAGCTTAAAACTTGGAACTGACATAGTACATATTTCATTAAAAAATACGAGTGTACGGCTTATATCGTGTCAACCTCATTACTGTTCATACACCGTGAAAACACTGAGCACCAAAATTTTAAATTGGTTGCAAAATATATTTGCGATTTTCGCTCTTTAAATTGCGCTGCGGCTGAAATGATTTGTCACAAAAATGAACGTAGCGCTCAAAGGATTTACGTTTCAGTAACAACGCAATAGCAAATACAAAAATATGGGAAATCGAACAAAACAAAAAGAATGAGAGGAAACAAAAAAACACAATATCGTGAATTTTTAATAGCTGAATTTTATTTTTTAAAGTTTGAAAACAGAAATTATTTACGGTAACAGCAATTCAGAATCACAGTTGCTTGCTTAGCTTTCATAGGAAAACGACTAATGATTTATAATCGGATCGACGTGTCGGAGAAACAAATTGCGGAATCGATCGGTTTCTGCGAGTGGCCATTAGTAAGACTGTCGGAGCACCCTCATGTCGTGGTCTCACGCGTCGAGCGTGCTCGAATCAAGTGCTTTGTCTCGCCCTCTCGACTACCCTCGACTTATACTCACTACATGTCACAATACTCGATTGTTAGCAGAGTATTAAATTCTGTTTAGACACACCCTTGACAGCTTGTTTGGTGACAAAAGATTTCAAGTAGGAGGGACAGTGTTATAATTTTTTATGTGTGTAGTATCCCCCGAGTTCGATAAAACGATGCACCTAGTTGGGAACTTTGGGACGTGTTCCTCCATATTGATCAGAGGGGTTTGCATCGGCTTTTGTAAACAGCACACGGATCAAAATCCTTTCATAATTTGTATAAATAGCTTTTAATAATATACTTACTGAAAAATTACTGCAAATACGAATAAGTGCTTACTACTTGATGATGGACCAGTGAATTTTACTCGGAAGCTAAGTGCGTCATTTTCATTGTAGAGCATTTTACAGCCATTCAGCATTTCCGCGATTCTTTGAAGCTCATAACTAATGCACATAAATTACTATACAAGTGTACTTAACCGCGAAAATATGCAAAATTACGTGTAACGTGCAGCGCGAGCCACATGTGGGGGGGTTATTAGGAAAAGTGGAAATTGCAATAAGGGCGCTTTTAGAGCTCATACATGTTCATTTACGCGCCGTGCCAGCACAAGTGACGTACTCCTGTATTGTGCGCTGTTTAATATTTAAATAACTCACTATTTTATTTTGCTCACAACTAAACATGAATGGGAAACCTTTTCTACTCTAAAGCAAGGAGTTCGTTCCGTTTATTACCTTTCCTCGAGTAGGTTGTATCGAAGTAGTTCGCGATGAGACCGCTTAATACAGATAAGGCACGCCGCACTACACAGTAAGGGGGATGCACAAAGCCAGCTTCGAGGAAAATGCATCCACTCCCAGTAATGGTTATTTGATTAATACCAGAGTTGTTGTAATAAAATAGAGTGACTGTTAATCCCTCCATAATTAAGAGCCATTATTAATGACACTGTTCATAATCTCCACTTAACTTAATTAGAATAGAATACAATTAATTAAACATAAAGATGTATTACAAGTTGCTCTTATATGAATGGAGCGGTGGCGAAGTTGTATATTTAAATTCAATTAAATCGCTTTTTCACTAACAGGCTACGTATGTCATTATTTTTAAAAGAGTAACCGTGGATTTTCTTGCCTGCTCTTGTCCATAGCAAACAACCAATTGGAACCATCCACCTAGCTTTTCTGACGTTTCATAAGCACCCATGTATACATTAGGTTTATGTGAAACTAGCACTTCCCGCGTGGATGTCGGGAAATATCCAACGGGAACGTACTATTAGCGGGAGATCCTTCCTTATTCCTTGTTTACATTATAAAGGGAACCTCTG
Organism: Cosmia trapezina; assembly: GCA_905163495.3. Classification (NCBI taxonomy): domain Eukaryota; kingdom Metazoa; phylum Arthropoda; class Insecta; order Lepidoptera; family Noctuidae; genus Cosmia; species Cosmia trapezina. The sequence goes on from LR991030.1 coordinate 9,766,385, forward strand.
AGCAAAATTTCAGCTTTCTAGGTCCAAGGTTTAGGCTTGGCGTTGATGAGTCAGTCAATCAGTCAGTCAGGATTTCTCTTTTTATTTATATTTAAAAAAAAATTTGATCGCCCATCATTAAATTATTTCCTGACATAATAATAGTAGTGACCATTAATTTGCTGACATAATGTGAAGTTCACATGTGTGAACATAACTCCGACCACTCATTTAGCTCAGATAATTATTGCGCTCAACGGCCCTTTCAAGCGAAATGCAACACATTTATTTGTAATTTAATTGTAGTGGAATAAAACAAACATACTGACAGATATACGGCTGGTTAATTGCCACTCGATATTACAAGAATCGCGACAAGCCACTCGAGGCAGTTGACAGCGTTCGAATGTATTGTGTGCACCACTGTACCACTTCACAGCAGAGCTTTTGTGATCGTAATACGCGATATATTCGTGGTATAACAATGCAATCAGATTATTGTTTTTCAACAGTCGATGGTACTGTTCGTATTCGAAGGAGGATCAAATGCAGCTCATCCAGTTCTTTTTTTTATTCTAAAAAGCTGTTTGCTGTTGATGCTTTTTGGAAAGGCTTGCCCTTAATTGGAGAATATTATTCGAAAATATTATTTTTAAGTGTATAATAGCAATGAATACAGCTGTACCTACATGCCCCGACACTTTTCTTTTTCTAAGTAGCCTTCCGTCAGGTTCGTCAAAGTAAAAACTGGAGTGAAAAATTAGTCCTTTAAGAAACAGTTCCCTTTACCGTACACCTCTGAGAGAATGTGGCAAATTGCGGCGCATGTAGTACAAGGGCTGTACAAAGCGACATGAGAGCCCTCTGTGGCAGCCCTGGGTTGCCAGCGGCGAAGCGAGCCCTTACCACGATTTATGCACGCGCTGTAATCGATGTATTAATGTCTGGCAATACCGGCAATTATGCGTGACACTTTATTTATTTACTAGTGCCCGCCCGTGGCGTGGGACGGTCGTTTTTATTGTGTTTACGTTTTAAATATAAAAAAAAATGAGGGAAAGCTGTTAGCTGCTTTTGGAAATCGGGTAAAATTGTACTTAAATATAAATATGCCTGACTAGTGACTACTCTTTCGTTCAATCTCAAATTCAAACTCAAAGCATTTATTACAATTAAACCAATTACAGGCACTTTTGAATTGTCAAAGAGTCGGTCAGTAGGTAAGTCAGAAAGTTGAAGCTAGTTGCCCATTCCAAAACGTAGAACTATGGAGAAGAACGGGCAAGAAACTCCACGGACACTCTTTTAAATCAAAATATGGTTACAAAATATTGGTTACATCATTCATGTTGAAATTATACATGTGAGAACGATGAACGTTAAAAGCGTCCGTAATAAAAAAAAAACAATTCAAAATTTAAATTAAAATAAGCCGTGGCAGCTAAGGTATGACCAGCCTCCACCAACAGCGCCCGTTCACGAACCTGACGTATGGATTCGTTAAATGATCCAACACACGCGCCATCATCAGCGAGACATTAGAGTGAGCATGACACACTCTCGGCCGCCAAATCATTTGATTTGACTTGGATGTGCCAAGTCAAATAAAATGATTTGAATTTTGATAAAACCTTTAGGAAATTTCCTCTTAATGGAGATTATCTCATCAGTATTTTACGTTGTATATGATGTTGTTGTATGATGTGATAAGGCAACGGTGCGGTATAAAAGAAGATTTAGTGACTAACATTGAAAAGAGTATGCTTAGATGTTCTATGTGCATGAATAATTTGAAACAATGGCCCGAGTTACAAAATTGCATATTGCCTTTCTCCCTAAGCGTGAAAAATTTTAGCGAGAGAGCGCCCACTTCTTATCTTTGTTTATGGCTTATTCAACATTTTCCTTGATGTCACAATCACCATAATGAAATATTTTTAGGCGGGAAATGGTAAAAAAATTACACTTATATTTTTCCTTTACGGTAAGCAAAGGCAAACCAGTAGACAGCTATACAGCCAGCGAGCGATGCATTCGAATCATTCGGACGATTGAATCGATTAATCCGGCGCGTTGTTCGCAAACAGCCTGGGTTGGGCGGCCAGTCGCGTCGCGATGCGACACGCATGGCCACCTCCGATGGAGCTTTGTCGCTTCCTGCATGATTTACTGTTCGTATTGCGGATAGCTTACCCCTTTGGTCTCAATCTTTCAGGCTGTTTACTGTAAGTATCTCGAACGTAAAATACACGCACATTCACGCATTCTTCCCATGGGGGTAGATAGAACGGCACTTGCTACGATCCTATACTCCTTTTGCCTCGTTTACGTTTTTACATCTGAGGGCTTAGTGCGAGTTTTTATACTTACTCGATCACGTTAACGTAAACGTCAGTTTGTACTGAAAATGAATAAGCGCCGCCTGGTGACTATAATGGGAAACACAATTATTCCATACGAATTGACATACGTCAACGTTAACGTAAACGCGATCGAGTAAGTATAAAAACTCGCACTAAGGCCACTGGTCATACATTGCACGCCGGTTGCGAGTACTAAGCACCTGACCTTTTCGAAGAACATCACTAATAAGATCATTATATGTCTTCCTAGGGCGCCCCCTCGCACAGCTGCCTTATAAATACTTTTTGTTATTCGCCTTTCATTCATCCTCTCAACATGACCATACCATCTAAGCATAGGTACTCTTTTCAATGTTAGTCACTAAATCTTCTTTTATACCGCACCGTTGCCTTATCACATCATACAACAACATCATATACAACGTAAAATACTGATGAGATAATCTCCATTAAGAGGAAATTTCCTAAAGGTTTTATCAAAATTCAAATCATTTTATTTCAGATAAATATCCATAGGTATCATAAAAAGATAAAATTAAACTCGAAATTAAAATCAACATCAAAAACAAAATTAAACTCAGAATTAAAAATCAAAATTAAAATCAAAATTAAAAAAAAAAAAAAAAAAAACAAAATTAAAAATAAAATTAAAATCAAAAATTCAAATTAAAATCAAAAATTAAAATCAAAATTAAAAATAGAATTGAAATCATAAATTAAAATCAAATTTAAAAATAACAAAATTAAAATCAAAATTAACAAAATTAATACACATTCTTATTACATTATATAATAATCGCAGGCGCTGGCATGCAGCTGGCATGGGGTTTTATGTCATATACTTAGGTACTTACTTACTTAGATAACTAGGTAGGTATATCGGAAGAGAACTTCTGCTCTTTTATTGTACTATTTCCGTTGCGGAATAAGTAGGAGTTAATCGAGAGTCAGTAATAGAGAGTAATGGTTGACAATTAATGAATTTTAGCCGTGCAGCTTGTTCGTTGTGATGGTGCCGTGATGGATAGTGAAGCGATGTAAATTCACGACGTTTTAATAAAATTGCATGGCCTCTGGAGAATTTACCGTTTTAAAAACTCTAAGTTCTCTGTGCCAAATTAAGTTCTAATCGATTCAGTAGTTGAAGCGCCTAATACACGCAGACACACTTTCGGATTTATAATATTTTATCTTGTGATTAAAAAATATCACATGCATAGAAATATTGTTTAAATAAAATACACAAAGTTGCAGAAAAATAACGAATAAAAAGAAAAAGATGAAAAATGTGTGTGTGGAACAATAATGAAATTCCTCCATTGCGCAACTCATATAAGGGAGATTAATCAAGAAAATGGTTAATGTCTGCTGTTGTATGTTGGCAATTACTAGCACTAATTAGTTATCTTTTTACACAGTATGTGTCTAGAAAATGTTCCATGCGACATGATACATCATGTTATAAAAAGTTGTTAGCGATAGAATGCACAAAACTATGATAAGTATGTAAAGGCTTTTGAGAAACAATAAAGTGTGGCTGGCTTTCTTTACAAGAAGAAGTTTCAGAAAGCAAAACATATCATGAAACTTTCTTCAATATTTTTTTAAATATAAGAACTTAAATATTTGACAAAGAATTAACAACATTAATTGTTGACTTGGCTCTTACAATATAGATGATTTACTCTTTCGTAAATAACAAAACAATCGTGCGAAAAATACAGTTATCCCATGTATTAGCTCCACTATCCAAACAAAACTCAACGTTTGCCAACAGCTATGAAAGTTTGATGAAATGTACGCAATATTCAGTAGTTTCAGTAGTTAATCGCGACACTTTGCTGGTGCTACAGTCATAAGCACTGATAGTTAATTTACCAGGAATGCATGAATAGCTGAGCGTGTGATTCTGAAGCGCCTGCAGTTGGCTCAAGAGGTTCATTTGAAATTCATATAGTAGACGTCACGGCTGTAAAGAGACTAAATGGGGTTGACGTTTTTGAGCGTAGTTTGAGGCTATACCTACAAAGAAGGTGGTTTTTGTTTAAATTGAATTTAAAAGTTCAGTGATTATGCTCATCACTTTAATTATGAATTTTGTAAATTTTAAAAAAAGTTCATAGATGCACTGTAAGTATAACTTTTTTTTTGACATTGAAAATGTCTTTTCGATTGCTTCCTTAGAGCATTTAACCTATGCTCTTAGATTGCTTCAGACTATTTCCAGCTAAAGTGCGAATTCGCCGGTGTCAGTGTCATGTAATACGCGAGATCTGTGAATATTTTTTCTAAAACTCATTACCTATAAAAGTTAGATGTTTCAAAGGCATTTATTATAACTGAGTCTAGCTAGATTTTAATGTATGCCTAGACTGATTTACAATTTACAAATTACCAACGAAGAACTAGAGAAAATAACGACAATTTTTTTAAACCGAGATAATGATAAGCAGAATAATTAACGCTTTAAAACTGCACCAACAATTATCCCAGCATCGAATATTGATCGGAAGGATGTGAATTTGTATTGACCGCAGAGAAATAATGTGGTGAATACATTGCCGCCACTTTGTTTCAATTAATTAATAGGATTTGTGGGATATTAATGGGAATATTAAAAACAAATCATGCGTCTATCCATGTGTGAGCCGGGGAAATTGGAAAAGCTTGGAACCCTGGTAACAGCCGGGATTAACGACGGTACGCAAAAAATATTAGGAGTTTAAACGATTAATTTTGTATTCATAAAATATCGATGTTATTTATCCCTGTGTTGTATCATGATACCTAGTTAAGGCAGCCCGTATTCCTACTTACAGAAACTTTTAAACATAATACGGATCACCGAAAAAAACTGCGTATAAGTGAACGTCAAAACGGCGCAAATATATCGTCGCGGAAATACAAAATATCAATGAATTCCCTCATGCCATTTATCCAAGACATTGTCGCTTCGTTGGATGTTGACTCAATGGACCACCCATAGCGGCTCAGCGCGGATTCTTCGCTCGCTTCGACGTAAATAAAGCGTTGCCAACTCTATACACTTTTTCATCATAACAGCTTGTGATAAATAATAACTGTTCAGTAAATATTCACGTGACATTCGTGTTTAATATTCTACGCGTTAGCTTTTAGTCTGAAAGTTTTAATAGTCTACCGCAGTATGGACTCTGTTATTTACAGGTTGAATGTATCCTTTATAACGTTTTGAGCGATAGAACAAAGAACAATGAGTAGTGTCGGTCCTCGTTCCAGCTTTAAATAGTGAGTCCTCGGGCTACCATTAATAATTTGATTCATTTTCAAATGAAAATTGTCTAACTGTGTACAACTTTTGTAACTTTTGAAAACGCATCATTCTAATTCTATAGGTTACCAGAATACCGTTTTCATCAACATCATCTCATTGCTATAAAACTAATAGATAACTGTAAATAACAGTTCATCCGCAGTTTTCCATTTTCAGTCGATAACTGAGTGTTACCGATGTCTGATCTTCCGCTGAGCACTGGAAATAGCTCCATTTTTCAGCATTTTCGTTTACCCCACCATTAGCGAGATACCCACAAACTGCTCGCCTATCGAAAGCAAATAACGAGTTGGAATACCTTGAAACTTTCCACGGATTTAAAACCAATCACAAAGACATATTGGACGGAGATTTGGATTGTTTATTTAGGATTAAATCTTCGGAACGCATGATTTGTTTTTAATAATGAATTTTTGATTGGATTCATATGATGAATATGGACTGACGTTGCGTGGTTTGAAATTTTAGCCAAGCTTTTTTGGCTTTGGCAAATATTCGTGTTCCAAGCCCGAATACGATTTTTGACGAATATGTTGGACACTTTTATCGCGGCAGTTCATAGGTATACGATCAGGGATAATAATATTGGCACTGTATCGGAGGCCTATATGAAGTATCTACTGTAATGTATTGCACATTGCACGGCCCGTTATAGGGCCACAACCGTCGGAGCGGCTAATACAGCTGGGTACAAGTGGGTACCAATGCCTGCCTGCCTAAATCCGTTGCAGGTGCTAGGTTATACGAACATTACCTAGGTATGTGTAAGCGTCTTCGAATATTTATAACAAGTGTCTACAGACAAACATACGAAACCTTACGTATGATGCTTATTTACATTGTAAATTACAAATATGCGACATTCACAGCTATCTGGAAGGCGCACAGAATCCTCCGGCTTCTTTCAGAGCAACGGAGGTGACATTTTCATTTAAAATATCGCCGCGTCGGTGATCCAGCGTTACTGTATTTACATAAAAGACTCGTATTCAGCAAATTATGCGGGTATTCGAATGTTTTGATCGCGGAATCCAGATGGAGCCGGTATAAATCTCGCTTTGAGCTCGGCCGGCATTCCTGGCAAGTTACCGAACAACAGTAATGAAGGTTTAATCTGCTAAATTCCTGCATAATCCGCCGGGATCTCGGAGCCTCGGCTTTGCTCTCTACTCTACCGATAATTATAACTTTAGTTGTACCTACGTGTCTTTATTAATTCTTAAGCAGATGAACACAGTGAGGATTGTACGTTAAGTAACGTTTAATTGTAATGAGAACATACGTTTACATTAGGTATTGTGTCCCTTGTGCTACATAAATAGGTCCCTACTTAATTACCTGAGGACAATGAACAGAATCCTGCCGGGCAATGAAAAGAATCCCGTCTTAATTAGACATCAATTTCAAGGTAAAAATTTAAGAAAAGTAAGGAACAGAACGGAATCCATAAAACATCAGATCTAAATACTTAATCGCATAAATTACGTCTATTTCACGAACAGACAATAAGTCCATAATTTCGCATCTCATTAGCGCGCCTTTCTCAAATTCACAAAGATGTCGTAATAAATTTTAATACTTTTCGTAGCGGCCATTACAATTTGCGCAAACGACATCGCATTACACGAGGTGGCTAAAAGCACATTTTAAAAGGGCGTCTGAATAATTCCACCAGGACTTGTACCGGGACTACCGACTGTAGTTAGGACACTCCGTTCTTAATGACTACGTATTGTTTTAAGAACTCAGAAATGTAGAATAAGGAATTAAGTTTTAACTTTGTTTTAAGAGACACAAAGATAAAAGGTTCTTTTTTGAGGGTTTAAATTCTGTTTCGTTTTCCTCGGGGAGTGGAAGTGGAAATATGTTCCTCGCGCTGGAGTACTCGCCACGGGGTTTTATTTATTTTGCAGCAACCTGGTTTTTAAAAGAGCCTTTTGAATAATTTATTTATTCTTCTGCTTATCATTATTAGCCTCACCAGAGACATTATAATCTGCATATACAAAAACGAAAAATAACAAAAAATAGGATTAGTACTGGAAGCTAGTTGCATTTAGGTGCCGCCGAGCCTGTAGCTTTATGTTCGTCCCCTAATAATAATAATACTCCGATCCAGCCTCCCCCCTGCTGACCTCTCCCCAGAGACGCCCTAAGCTGAGGCCCGTACCCCTGGGGGTGCCCTTATCGAGTAGTCACTTATTTTTTAAGTTTTATGTCCTGGCTGGAGGCCTTAATTTCTTCAGGCATCGACAGCAAAGTCTGGTTAAGTAGCCGACAGCCTCCTGCGAGATGCCAAACAGAAAAAAAAATTGTACATACTAAATGTAGAACTTGAATTTATTGAAATCAAATCAAACATAAAAAATAAATTTAAAAACTAAAACCCGACTGCTGAAAAATCACGCTCTAAAAAGTATGAAACAAGAAAATATTCTCATCTGAAATTAGAAAAAGACACACAAATTAAAAATCCGTAGTCACACGTCATGTAACATGTAACATTTTAGGGCATAAATCGAACAGATTACGTCTGACTGCGGATTTTTTAAGTGTCCGTCTTTTTCTAATTTCAGGTGAGAATATTTTCTTGTGTCATACTTTTAGAGCGTGATTTTTCAGTAGTCGGGTTTTAGGTTTTGAACTTGTTTAAAAAAAAAAAAATATTTAATTTATTTTGGGTTTATAATTTCGTTTTGGCTAGAGGCAACATTACATTTTTAAAGAAGAATAATTATTATACATATTTTGGGTAGGTTTGAAGAGACAATATGTTCACACCTGAGGTGTGATTTTAGAAATTATTGCCAATTATCGGCTGCATGCAAGCAAAGCCGCGTGCAATAGCTAACAATATATATATATATTTGAAATGTGCTAATTAAGCCCTTTCATTTGATACCCAACACGGCATCATTAAAAAATTTTTTTTTAGTTCATTACTTTATATCCTCTAGAGGGTGCCATTTTCAATTTAATGTGACGTCACATAGCCTATAACCAGCGGACGGTCAAGACGCTTTCAATGATATCTCATTTTTCTAATTATGACAAGTGGTTTAGATGTTATGAGGGAACATATGAACATACATACATACATACATACCGGTCAAAATCATAACCCTCTTTTTTGCTTCGCCGTAGTCGGGTAAAAATACATTGTTCTTGTCACATGGAACATTCAGTGGAATCATAAAATTAATTATTTGCATGGTTGTATTGTTATAAATAATACAACTCACATGAAAATTGAATTGGATGACGTATAAATAATACCGAGTACTTATGTTATGTACTTTACCTATATGGGATTTGTTTTGATATCCAAAAATTACTCTGTTGTTCTGACTGCTTTAGAGAATATAGGTAATTATCATAATCAAAGAGATTTAAGATACTTTATAGAGGATAACAGAAGAAATATCATACAAAAACTGTTATCCAATGTCTCAGTGACATCAACTAGCATAATATAGCAAAATTACATAATAACCAAGTATAACCTGAATACCCGATACACTTACCGACACTAATCTTTGATTTACCAACCGTCAGATAGTTTGACATATCTAAGAAAATTATTTAATTTATCTCAATACTCGATAAATTATAAAATAGTAACGAAAATAAACCGTAGTTGAATCGAGTCATTTTATCACTACGAGGTTTGTAATACCACAATTCGACATATTTTCTTCGAAAATAATTTTCATTTGGTGGATACGAATGTGACTTGACATGTAGGCGTACCACACAAGACTGAGCGACTTTTGACCACTAGGACATAAGTATCGGGTTTCGGATTTTGTTCGCTGTGTCCCGTCTATTGTTAAGTAATATTAAATGTCTTTGATCATAATCATCCTAAAACCAATATTTATTTCCGGGTTCGGGCTACCTAAGGACGTCACAGATCTAAGTAGGTGCCAGGCGTGGAGAATTCTGCCAGGCAAGCAAGTTTCTGATACTTACAGTATTCAAGGCCGTATATCCTAAAGGGCACGTAAACTTGAAACGTAGAAGAAATTAAAAGAGTAAAACTGGTCATAATCTCATCGTACGAAAGATAATCCTGCTTTATTTCATGGCACATCTGTGTCCTTGTCTATGCCAACACCTTTGAAGAGAGCATTTAGATAATTGCGGGATAGGTATGTTGGTCGCCGCTTTTGCAGCGCTGTGGAGCGCTTTGTGCTGCATAATAACTGGCGTTACATTGTTCGATGACAGCTGTGACACGCCTGTGGTCGATCTGCGACGCCGACGCACGTTTGCGTTGCGTGTTCATTAAAATAATGACGCGGTCTCGCAACGTGTGCAATGTTGTAGTCATCTCGTTTTGATTGGTGCACTTGTAATGCGTTTCTGCTGTGTCATGGTTTTAATTGGGATGTTTTGTTGTGGGAATGGATTAATTAGTGTAATAATAACTGGTTATTACAGAGGTAGATTTAATTCTTAGCTTGCTACCTAAGGTTACCACAGAGACAGATTTAATACTTAGTTTAGCTCCTTTTATATGTAAAGTTCACTCATCCTCCATAGAAAAGGAAGGATCTTCCAACCAGACACTTGTTGTGTCTGGTGGGCAACTGCTCGACGGTTGATGTCGGGACGTTGTATATAGGTATGCTAGTCGCGCGGTATACCTACTCTGTTTGCACGTGGCAGCGTCAGCGTGATGCGTAGTTCGCATGTTGCGATGTATATGCTGCATTGGTAACTTGATCTTTTGAAACTTCACTGAACAGTATTTGGTAACTCAAGCTTTCGATGGTGCTGATCCATGCGTCATGTTCGTGAACGGGCGCCATTAGTAGGGACTGATGGTCATCTCTTAGCTGCTACGGCTTATTTTTAATTTAGTTGTTTTTAGTTTTTATCTTTTTATTACGGACGCTTTTAACGTGCATGTCTTTCTACATTATTGTCACAAGTATATTTTCAACATGAAAGATGTTGTTAACCAATATTTTGTAACAATATTCTTAAAAAAATAATATGTACAAGTACCTACTTATATAAAAAAAGGAGGGGACATAATCATAGGATATCAAAAAATTCGTCCGCATCGCTGTCGCCTGGAAAAGTGCCTAAGAGGCTGGCAGCATTGTATGGTAATACTAATTCTTTGGCCACAAAATAGGCCAGCCCTTTGGTCACGTGTAGAGTCGAAAAACCGTTTGGCGATGTCCCGAAAAACTAAGAATGCACTCGCACAATATTCTGATTTAAAAGAACGTCCGTGGAGTTTCTTGCCATAGTAACCTACTTAATACGCTTTGCAACGGGCCCTTGACAGTTCAAAAGTGCCTGTAATTGGTTTATTTGAAATAAATACTTTGAGTTTGAGACGTTCTATGGTTAAAGTTTGTTTAATTAAATAAAATGAAATGTGCGGCAGTTTCCAGCCAATAGGCATGAAACTTTGATGATAATGAAAAAAAAAATAACTAAGGTTTTAATATACATAGCAGTACATATCTACTTACGTTTCTTACGAAGAAAACAGCAACGCAAAAGCGAATGCCAATACCTAATGATCCAACTCACTGAATAGCACTCAATGATATCTCTGCCGACGACACAAGGGAAATAAGCGTGATATTCTATTTTGCAGCCAACACAGCTTTATGTGGCAGCTAATCAGGCGGGAGTAACGACGGCAGACATCAAAGGTTTCATCACTTCTTCATTCCGCTCTACGCCTTTAGGATTATAAATAAATATCGCATTCTCTTTTGCGTGCAGCGTCGAAATATTCAATTTTAAATACCTGTCAAATTGTTTGAAGAGGCTTTGAAGTGTGAAAGGTGAACTTTTCATCAAATTAAAGATTAACTAGCTTGTGGTCAAGAAGTCAGCGGGAACGGGGTGGCGGCGGCGGCGAGCGCGACATCCAAGTTGGTCGCAATTAATTGGCTGTTTAGTATTTCTAGAACCGATGCACAACAAAAACAAAGCAATATCAACGACATCACCTGGGTGGATAATGTCTACTTTACGATAATGATCACTAATGTTTGGCCACCTCATGAAGTAGTCGTGCGTTTAACTGTTCTTAAAATCAAACGTTGTAATAATGTTAGTATTCAATTATCTGGCCAGACCACATAATTAAATACAACCATTTCATGAAATGGTCGAACACTGCATGAAATGATCAATTCTAAGATTGGCTACGACATGCATATAACAGCGGGGTTGTTCCATTATTTTTAAGAACGTTCACATTCCAATCTTTACTTGAAAATGCACGCGTATACGCGGGAATATGCTTCTGTTCGTTCCGATAAGCTCATTTGCGCTTCCACTCTCTCATGCAGGCGTGAATCCTACTTAAATCATTTAACAATGTAGGTAATTGAACTTCGCGTCGTTAAGTTTTAAAATGAAAATCTCTTTCACTGAAGAGATATCAACAACAGCACAGTTTACGGCTTCAGATACCAATAAACTGTAAATGGATCGTAAATATTGGAAAGCGTAAAAATTTTAATCTTCGTTGAAGAGTGGGTATTCTATACTTTGCTCTGTTTGCTTGTTATGATTCGATTGGATTAGTGCTTATTGCTAAATTTAATTTTAGAAATCGAGTTATAAACGATCAGCAATTAATTTTTAAAAATAATACTCATAAAAAAGGAGGACTCCGCGCCACGCATATCGAAACTGAAGCACCGTACCGATCTATGTGTGCGTGATTTGAGTACCTGCAAAGACGCCGTCGCTCGTGTCACGTAATGGCGGCCGGTTGGCATACTATCATGTAAATGTGTGCGTGAAGCGTGTTTGTACAAACGGTCCGGCGGCATACTTACTGTGCTTCACTTTCGATATGCGTGGCGCGGAGTCCTCCTTTTTTATAAGTATATGTATAATAACTATTTTTTCCAAATTATTATAATTATTATTATTTAGACGTGATTTTAAAATCATTAAAAGTCTCTTATCGTCGCCTGAAGGCACAAACAAAAATCGAATAGGTACTCTCCCCTGAACATTGGAATCGGTTCAGTAAGGCAGAATGCATCTGGATTTGTAAGTGTAAATAGAACAATACGTACATGTTCCGGGCCATTGAGTACGATCGATGAGCGGGACACTCAACTGATTTCCCTTCCATCGAGCCCGCTCGTTTGGCTGTCCACATGTTGTCGTAAATAAAATGCTCTGTTACTACTGGCATTATTTATGCGCGATCACAAATGATGTGTTGGTGCTGTCGGCATTTGTGAATGTGTAGGGATGATGTGAATATAGTGTTTTGCTGTCTAATTGGTTGATAGCTTGCTTGGACATAACACAGTTCGTTTTTTCGGCTTATACGTTCTTATAAAATGTTAACAAACAAATCTGAATCAAAAGTTTTAGTATTCACGTTATGGTCTATTGCCAATTCACACTCAACACACACACATTCAATTCACACTTCTAATCTTCTGCTTGCGTAATCAGCCTGTAATGTTCCCACTGCTGGGACACAGGCCTCCTCTCTTGGAGAGGGAGTGGGCAGTGGTAGATAATGTCTGTCAATTTTTGGTACTAGGACATGCCGGTTTCCTCACGATTTTTTCCTTCGCCGTTCTGAGAGCAATGGTGATTAAATTATTTGTACAAAGTAAAGCGCCTACCGGGGTTCGAAAAAGTATACTAATAACTAATTAATTTTGTGATGAACACATCAATGCCATAGGTAGATTTCATTCACATTTCTAGGTAAGTACTAGATAAAAAAAATGTTTCACATCTTACAATAATGATTGTGCACTCAACTGTATGTGCAGTTTTTTACTCGGGCCTACGTTCAGAGAGGGCTCATCAAGTTTTTCAGTGCTGTGGGGGGACCAACCCGTGAGACAACCATACCCTGGTTGTCTCACGGGTTGGTTGTCACAGCGGTCATAACTTCGCGATTCTTCAACGCCAATCAATGTTCGTATTCGTTCGTTAAGTTTTTTGTTATGACCGCTGTGACAACCAACCCGTGAGACAACATACCCGGTCTCTTCTACTTAGCTTCGTTTCGTATGAAACAGTATTAGGCGGCATTGTCCACTGTAACCCACGGCCACCCACGCACGGGCACCCACAAATCAAATGCTAGGAAACAAATGAACCGCGCACAGGAAGAGGTCCCTGAAACGATCAATCGCAATTGATCAAGTGCTATCAATTGCTATTAGAAATATTGTCAATCGCTTCAATTGTACATGGTAGACGACCAATTTGCGCATCAATGTACTCCAATCACGTAAAAATTTAAAATTGCAATTTATCGTTTCGGAGAGCCTTAACGTGGCATAATACCTCTCCGCGTACTGTACATCCTACTAAGCAGTGGACGGTCATCTTAATCCTCGTGCAACTTAGTAACTACACCTATATACACTGTAGGCATGTACATACATGTATTGCCTATCCAATATGTCCGTCGGGGGGCGCCTCGTTTGTATAATAATAATTGGAAATCGGATTATGCCGCATGCCGCGCCGGAATGTTTGCTTTCATCAAGTGCTCACAGCCAATTCTGCTGTGCTAACAACACGTTTTTAAATGTAAACGGTGCAACAGCGTTTTTTCTAACCTCCTGACCTAGTTGAATGAATTGAGTCCAGAGGAACCAGCGTCAGGCAGCATCTGTCTGGCATTAATGCTGAAATGGACCTTTTGGGTTGGATCTAGAATCGTTTGGCAGGAGGAGGGGGGTGAATGGGGTGAAAGTTGGTAGGGGTTGGGTCCCTGATTATAACGCTACCACTCTCATTACAAGGTAATGCATATTTTTTGAGAAATTAATAAAAATTATTTCTAACCTCAAATCAGATAAACAGTGAAACGAAATGTCAAAATGGGTGGGTGGTGGGGGGGGCTCAGGGTACCCCCTCCACCCCCCCACACCGCCCCCACCCCCCTCCTCCTGCCAAACGATTCTAGATTTTAAACGACCTTTTTGGCGCAGCCGTGAGGCACACACTATTGTTGTTAAAATATTATTTTCACACTGTTTTTTTCTTATGTATTTTTGTGTGTCACGAACTGTGTCCAAGTAAACGTTTTTCTATCTTTTTTTCCTTTCTTTAGGAACGTGTTTTGTGTCTCCTTTATAGTCCTTCATCAATGTTAATTTGTATGAAATATTCGTCTGCCGGAACGGATTGCCAAAAACACCTCGAAATTACTCTTTGGCCGAAAACGTATGGTCAGCAACATTAGGCGATTAGGTAACACTGCTACTTTTTAACCGACTTCCAAAAGGAGGAGGTTCTCAATTCATCGGAACCTTTTTTTTTATTTTTTTTTTTTATGTATGTTCCCCGATTACTCGAAAATGGCTAGACCGATTTGGATTTTTCTTTTTTTGTTCGAAAGGGTATACGTCCCAAGTGGTTCCATGATCATCAAGTCAGGATCTGATGATGGGATCCCATGGAAATCGAGAGAAACCCTCAAATTTTATGGGCACACCTATATCGATTTCGGTATTTTTATAGTAACTCGTGCATTTGCTCTCGGAAAGTACCATTCAGTGAGCTGGAACTGATGATGAAGACCACAGAGGGCCATCGGAAATACTCAATTATATCTAAGTACAGGTTGCGATTCGATTACTTTAATATGGTTTATGCTCGTCAAAATAATGGTAATGGTGACTTCACCATGAGCTCCATTTCTCCTGGTTCTTACTAGGAGAACTCCTCAAAAATTAACGGCCCTGCATCGGGAAAAGCAACATTTTGTAAAACGTGATGAGCAGCTGACATTGGGTTATTGTAACTTAGATAAATTACAGACTGAACCACTAAAAAGTGAAAAATAAAAACTTTTTTACAAAAACAAAAACCGACTTCCAAAAAAAACACTACAAAGTGAAAAATAACTTTAATTTCGGAAGTCGGTGGCAAAAAACTAAAATACAGATCCAAAGACACCGACTTCCGAAATTAAAGTTATTTTTCACTTTGTAGTGTTTTTTTTGGAAGTCGGTTTTTGTTTTTGTAAAAAAGTTTTTATACATTGTAAATTAATACAAAATGATTTGATCAAGTATCTCCTTTTTCCTAAAATACCTAAGAGTCTAGTACTCTTAGATCTTTAAATTTTACTTCTGTTCCGATTTTAATTAAATGTCTTGTTTAATAATTAAGATTAAAAAAACTGAAGTGTTAATCGATTTTTGTTGCTGACTGTACCAACCTAAAATTTATTAAAAGACGTAAAAACGGTACCTAGGTATTAAATATACCTAACGGTATTTTACAATGGCCAGTAAATAAGAGAAGATTTATTTTTTATCCAGTTCTGCCTCTCTACTGGGTAAAAGTCTTCCCCATAGCTTTCTACGCTTCTTATACGTCGCCCTTACTGGCCAATCTTTATTATTCTCTTTCTAAGTCATAAATCCAGCGTTTCCTGTTCAAAACAAAAATTAACAACAAAAAAAAGATAGTAAATTATTTACATTGTTTAGTTTGGAGTCGCATTTTAAGCAAAAATTTGCTTGTATTAGGTGGTACCGCTCTTCCACTTTACATTGACTATAGGTACATAATTGAGATAATAAACTCTAACCGTTATAATACAAAACAAGGTTCATCTTCAAAACCAGGTTTAAACCATGGACCTTTTTTTGAATTTCGAACTTTATCTCTAGGAATTTTATCTTTAGGTCTTGTTCCAAAACGATGTTTTTCTTCTGTCATGGTTTAAACCATCGAGCCAGTTTTTGTAATAAGAACCTAGCTGTGATAGAAATACAGTTCTTTATACAAAACTGACAACTTAGTCCAGTACTAAGTTGTCAGTTTTGTAAAACTGACATCTATGTGTCGGAATAAAGTTCGAATTTCAAAAAAGGGTAGGTACATGGTTTAAACCTTGGTTTGAAGATGAAACTTGTTTTGTAATAAGACGGTATATGTCAGTTTTTAACGGTCGTATCTTGTATCTTAACCATCGAGCCAGTTTTTGTAATAAGAACCTAGCTGTGATAGAAATACAGTTCTACGAGTATAAACAAAACTGGCAACTTAGTCCGGTACTAAGTTGTCAGTTTTGTAAAACTGAACTGAACTGTGTCGGAATAAAGTTCGAAATTCAAAAAAGGGTCCATGGTTTAAACCTGGGTTTGAAGATGAACCTTGTTTTGTAATAAGACGGTATATCTTTTTTGATTTAAATTATTTAACACAAAAATGAATTAACATTAATAAGAAAGAAAATTGCTGTTCCTTCATTCATTGACTTCCTTTACGGCTACCAGTTAGACCATAATGTTTAATAGCTGCACTGCGAACTAACTGTCACTTTATCAGCAGCGAAGTACCTACTTTGGGTAAAGAGTACACTCTCCGGCATGCGGTTTTGAACTTGGTGGTGCAGCGCCGTTCTACCAAATATATATTGCAGTGGTAATTCACAGACTCTATAATAAAAGCTACTTACATATTCAATTAAATATGATGCGAAATACCTACTACTGAACTTCCAATGCATAGGTACTGAATGTACCTACTTAATTGAACGACTATCTTAAAACAGCGGTGCTTATAATTAATCGATCGCCAGTAATTGCTGTATACATAGACTTATAAAAAAAGCTCTATACTACGCTACGATCCAAGTGCTTTCGTCTTTGATCTGATCGTGGATCGAGAGGCTATGGAATTTATAGCCAGAAAATGCTCGTTTCCAATAAATTACCTATTTTCCTAATTTATTTATTTATTTATTTATAAAGTCATTTTTGGATCTTTGACAGTCGTTACGGGTCGTCAGAAGGCCGAAAGTCTGACAACCAGTCTTACTTTTCTTGGGTATCGTATTACCCAGTTACTGGGTTGTGGAAGTCTGATAGGCAGTCGCTCCTTGTAAATAATACAGGTATTCAGCTGCATCCGGTTAGACTGGAAGCCGACCCCAACATTGTTGGGAAAAGGCTAGGCAGATGATGATTTATTTATTTACAAACACTTAGTAACTAAACACATTACACAGCATTAACCCAGCGTCTTTATCATAATATAGATCTCGCATGTATCTAACTTTTACCTAATTTCAAATACAAAAGAGCTAAAACTAACAGATTGTTGCGTCGCAATCACAAATGAAACATTCTCCTCATACTGATAGATTCATAATACTCAAATCTCCATAATCCGTATCCGATTGTCATCAACTCACTCCAGCTTGATTACAGTAGGTACTGGAGATACACGTTTTCGCACGGAGCCGGCTGCTTTGCAAGTTAATAACCTATTTGGCGTCGTTCTAAAGGCTACATATTCACAATGGTGGGGCCTGGGCGTCCATCAGGAATCGGATTTGTGTGGAGAGCGGGTCACGCCGCTAGCGATAATGGAAAACGGATTACCGCGAACTCTCTAACTAAAGCCTGTGATACGTTCATGTAGGTCGGCAATGTCTGTCGACGGAATTTGCATTGAACCCTTTATTACTGATGTCGTACGTCTTGGTTGTTTTAATGTTATGTTGTGTATTGTTTTTGTTTGGCTTTAGACGTGAAGTTGTTTTGGTGTTGGAGTTATCTTATTGGGATTTTTTTTTTATAAACATGAAGAAAGCTGCCATTGTTTTGTGTTTTGTAATGAATTTAGAGGACTTCATGTTTTAATAAAAATAGTCTGACTGCTAGGCTAGCCTGTATGTTAAAACATAAATTAGAATGAGCACTAACTATAATTAAATTTATGTAAATTCATATTTTGTGAGATATTCACTTAGCCAAGCGGGTACGATACTACACATACTCGTACAAGTCAATTAGACATCTATAAAAATATATTAGGTCTATGAAATTGCCGATTTTTGTTACCGGTTAGTGTGAAGAACAATATCTTTCATTCTATTTAGAATTCCAAATTCAAATTAATTTTATAATATAACATGACATTTTTTTAATCAGTTGTTCATTTGTTTTCTCGCCGTTCGATTTTTCTTTGTTATCGATGTTTCTGTAACCTTGGAAAAATTGAAATTGCGCCCTATTTTCGAATACCTACTAATTCCGTCGTGGCACCAACGCAGTACAGACAGTACGCAATATTAACGACGTGTATGGGCAAGGTACCGCAAGTGAACGCACGGTGCGTTTTTGGTTTGATCGCTTCTGTTCTAGAAATTTTGATCTCAACAATGAGCCATGGGGAAAATTTCAAATCCAACGAGGCGGTGAAAAACACCTTTAAAGATTTCATCGATTTCTGTCCCCAGGATTTCTGTAGCAGAGGCATCAACGAACTTTCATTAAAATGCCAAAAGTGCATCGACAATATTTCTGTAAAAATAATTTGTTTGATATTTTCTATGTAAAACGGCAATTTCATAGGTACCTAATAATTACAGCAAAAGTTAAACTAATGAAAATTCTATCTAGTTCAAATATGGCACCTAGCATACTGAATACATCCTTGTCGCCCTACATGTGGCTTAAACTATGAGAAGCGGGTCATGTGCGGTTGTCTCCTACTTATGCATAAAATGTCTGAATATTACCTACCTTCGTACAACCGGTGCACTGAGAAACATAGGTATTACCTATGTCGTCGGTACGCGATTTATGTCACCAGCCGTTTTCTTTGAAGGGTTTATACATAAAGTAGGTGTTGGTTTATATAGGTGTCTATATTATGTGTTATATAATATATTTAGAAATATAAGTCGACGTGGGAAGATATTAAGTTTTTTATTAGACTCAAGTGACGCTAAATTCGAGTGGGTTGAGTTATTGAGATTAATGACAAATGCGTTTTGCATTTTTAATTTATCCTTTGCTATTTGATTTTTTACTAGCAAGATTTATTTAAATTTTACTTACCTTTTTGTTTTATGAGGAGTTGTGTTTTATGTTTTAGGAGGAGCTCGTGGCTAAGTAATAACAGCCGCACGGGTCGACCCGTCAGGTTAAGCTACGCTTGCCGGGGTTGGTCAGTGGATCAGTGACCATCTTTACATACCAAGATTCCTCCGTGCCTCGGAAAGCACGTTAAGCCGTTGGTCCCGGCTGTTATTCGTGTATCTTTGACAGTCGTTACGGGTCGTCAGAAGCCCGAAAGTCTGACAACCAGTATTACCAAGGGGTATTGTATTACCCAGTGACTGGGTTGTGGAGATCAGATAGGCAGTCGCTCCATGTAAAATACTGGTATTCAGTTGCATCCGGTTAGACTGGAAGCCGACCCCAACATAGTTGGGAAAAGGCTAGACAGATTGACTAGCAAGATTTTTTAAAATACAAATACGTATCCTTTTAGTACACAAAAATGTACAGTTAAGGTGTCATTAAATGGTGCAGTAGATACCTTCCATTTTCATTGTTGCGACGTATTATGAAAACCAATATACATCTATATATATAAAATTCAAAGTTCTGACTGACTGACTGACTGATTGACTGATATATCAACGCACAGCCCAAACCGCTGGACCTAGAGACTTGAAATTGCACATAGGTAGGTTATATAGTGTAGGCAGTGTAGGCAAGGAAATTCCATCCCTAAAGGGGACAAATAGGGTATGAAAGTTTGTATGAAATATTTATCTAAGTATATTATTAAGTTTGTTATTTTTAGTTTTCCTAAACTCCACCCCCTCAGGAGGAGATGGGGGGTGTCAAAGTTTGTATGGAGGAAATAATAATCAAAATCTGACTTAAAAAGTAAATTAGTAAAGGTAGGTAAGTAGGTACCTACCTACCATTTATTACTCTCATAATCATTTCGTAATGATATTTCGTCTAATTCAATAATATGATGTAAGTAGCTAAGTACATAAGTAGATAGCTTTACTTACATAATAGTTTGTAGTTCTCATTTATTTATTTAAACTTTCGCACTCAAAAATGTTACAAAGGCGGACTAACGCCCGGTTTCTGAGGTTTTTGAATGGAGTTTATATACATTCGATAGTGATTATTGGTTCGATATCGAGTTTCTGAAGAGGAAGAATTTAGCTTAAAAGTCGAGTGAATTACTAACGAGGCTTTATCTGAGGACCTCAAAACCGAGCATAAGGAAGGAATTCGCTTAAATAAATAATTTAGTCGAATCAATAGCTAGTCTTATCTAGGTATTGAGAGTTTAAACTCCGTGTAAGAATTATTCAGAATCCGGGCCTACCAGTCGCCCAAGAGTGGTGAAGAGATTAGATGGCAGGTGCTCTGTTTGAGAGGAATAATGACATTTTTTTAAAATTAAAATTCCATTATAATGAATTATAAATAAAATACGTACCTACACAAATACATAAAGAGGTTATGAACTTATAATATACATACATACAAAAAGGGAGAGAGGTGTAGAGATGACTCTACGCTATTTTTCTTTTAAATAACTCTGCAATCTCCATTAAATGCATACCGACTGGTGGCCGTCCTGATATCACGAGAAAGCGCATTCAAAAGAGGAATGGACTGGAATGGAAAGGAAGAATGAAGAAAGTCAGAAGTATGAGAAGGACAAAGTAGGAGAAGATTGTTAGAAGGACGCAGATTCTTAGCGTGTGAAGAACATAGATATTGGAAGTGAGACACAAGATAAGAAGTAGGAGTGGGAGAGTTGAGAAGGGAGAAAAGCGTGGTCACAGCGCGCAACACTCTTCTTTGGCGAATAGACATCCATTTGAGCTCAGACCGTATAGCTCGACACATGGACATATTTCCTGAGGTTGAATAGGAACCGGATACAATTGTTGAGCCATCTGTCGAGCTTATCCAGCAAATCGAGCAAAGATGCAAACCGAGATCTTTCACCGTAGAGGTAATGGGTATGACGGTACCATTGAAAATAGGGTCTTCCTCCTAGAGTTACCCATCATGCACGAGCTTCCAATTACAATGGCCTGACACTTTGAGAGCCATCGAATGGATGGCTATTTTAATTTGGTATAAACAGAAATATAGTAAATAATAAATCGACAGTTATTATGCTTTGCATATAATAGTTTCAGCATTAATAATTTGCTAGTGTGTACAGTCAGTAATAATAGTTCTACCATTAGTGTCAAATGCATTGAAAACGTATGTAGAGAATTGGTATTAATAGTTTTGTGGAAAGTAAAATAATAATATGCTTATAGAGAAAAACCTAACCTATTTGAATTTAGCTAATTTCATAGAATACCTACATCATTTTTACGGTTCTTACCCAACGGGACCCTATTACTAAGGCTCCGCTGTCCGTTCGTCTGTCATAGGGCTGCATATTTTGAACCGTAATAGGTAGACACTTGAAATTTTCACAGACTCTGTATGTACGCACGGCTACAGATACATACATTTCCAGTATAAGCTGATCTCGCATTGTATAGGATTTCCTTACAATGAGAGATCAGTGTAAACTGGAAATGTATAGCTTTATATGTAGCCGTGTGTACTACTATGGCCGCTATAAAAGTAATAAAAATATGTAGTGTTAAATTTTCTACGGTGGTACGGAACCCTTCTTGTGCGAGTCCGACTAGCACTTAACCGCTATTTATAAATCTCTGAAATAAGTAACTGGTCTCAGAGAATATTGCCTAAACCACCACCAGTCGTTGTAGTCGGATGTTATAATAGGTAGGTTTACGTCATAGTATGTTGATATTGGCAATTTGGCAAACAGAAAAACATTTCCACTTTTCCCTTGAACCGGCACGAACTTTTATATGAATAACCAAATGCAAGAATGCAAGAACAACGAAGCCTGGTACCTGGTGCCTGGTATTATCTTGAGTAGCATATTATCATATTATTTGTCTTTTTAGGGTTCCGTACCAAAATGGTAAAAAAGGAACCCTTATGGTGTCACTCAGTCTGTCTGTCTGTCTGTCTGTCTGTCTGTCACAGATGGATATCTCAAGAACTACTAATGCTATCAACTTGAAATTTGGAACAGTTTTAGATGACGTTTAACCAACTATTTTGCAATTAAGAAAGAAATAAAAATATATTTTTTTTTTGCAACTGAGGCTGAAAGGGGGTCTTAAAAATTCAAAGTGGGGCTACTAGGGCATGTGGGGTGTCATATGAAAGAACGCTGTTTGCACATTCTCAAACATTTTTTTTCTTTTTTTTAGGCCGCATAGTTTTCGACTTTTGATGAAAAATGTAAAAAAAATACCGTTCCCCCCTCTTATCTCCGAAGTTTGCAAAGTGAAAAATCTGAAATTATTCTATGTGATAGAAGTTTATGTAAAGATTACAGGAAAAATAAAACGATGTCTCTAAATAGCACATTTTTTTAGAAATCGGAACGGAACCATCGGTGCGCGAGTTCGACTCGCTCTTGACCGGTTTTTTTTTGTGGATGGGAAAGCATCAAATGACTTCTTCCGCTCTGGGTGGACCGGAAGGGCGTGTCAGACTTTTACTGACTAAAACCCGCCCGTATTCCTTCAGATGCCTATGCCAGGGCCACGGTATCTCTTTCGAACAACCCGCGACCCCGGCGGCTTGTCTTTACCCCTGGGCCACGAGCTACATTCTCAAGCGACACGCGTCTAGCGACAGCATCTGCGGATAAAACAAATGAAATAAGTTGTTTACTTTACTTAGAGCATGCCACGAGTTACCGAGTCGCGGCTTGCGGAGCGACAGACGGAAACAGGTGACGCGCGCGCGAGAGTTGCTTGACACGAGTCGTGACTCAACCGTACAACCCTGGTTAAGAGTTAAAATAAAAAAATAATAAAATTAATAAAAAAACCACCCTGGTTAAGAGTTAAGAATAGGTTTTAGGCTTGACACCCAGTAAAAGGGTTATCCCTTCAATATGGATAACCCATTGAATGGGTTCTATACTTGAAACCCAGTGAAAGGGTTACCTTTTCATTAAGATAACCTAAATAATATACTTAAGGGTTTTGTTCGGGTTACAATATTAGCTATTTGCAACGTATGCCCATCATCGAGAGATCATATTACATTGCTACGAGTCGGAATGCTACGCTGTTATCGTTTATATGAGAGTTGAAGTGTAACCCTTTTGAACGACTTAAATTAAGCCGTTCAAAAGTTACCCACATCGTATGGGTTTTTGTTTAACTTATTAGAAAAACCCAATCGAAAACCCTTGCAGTTAATGGCTAACCAAATGGTCCCTGGACTCAAGTCGCATCGCTCAAAGCCGTGTAACGGGCTTTACAATGCAAGTAGAGTATTGTAGAGCATTTATATTAATATTAAATCAGCAGTAATCTAATATTCTACGCTGTACTGTGCTGTGTGTGTGTGTTTTAATTTTTCTAGTTACTTAACTGTCCATTGCAGCTGGTCGTTATGCGAACGACCCGTCATTGTGTGCCGCATAATTGTATCATATTAAATGCATTCGCCACAATGCAGTACACAGGACGAGGCCACGTTATTGCCCATTGACCACAACACAAGGAGAACAGTAGGCCAAGTTTATTATTTATGAGTGAGG
Source organism: Cosmia trapezina (assembly GCA_905163495.3). NCBI lineage: Eukaryota > Metazoa > Arthropoda > Insecta > Lepidoptera > Noctuidae > Cosmia > Cosmia trapezina. The sequence continues at coordinate 9,790,466 of LR991030.1, forward strand.
AATACTCGAAGCGGTGTTGCCTTGACGCGGTGAATTGGTTTTAACGCTACGTGCGTTGTTGTTTGATGAGTGAGTTTGATTAAAACTGTGCGATTTCTTCTACTGCTGTTTTTATCCGAACTTATATCAGGACCCACCGAATCAGTGATGTGGTGTATACATTCTAATAGCTATTTTCACTTAAAATTACAATAAGTCCTAATACATACCAAATATTTAGGCATCCATCTTGAATTTAAGTTTATTTATTTATTTTATTTTATTTATTTATTCTTCGGAAAGCTTACAGTCTAATATCTTTAAAAGTAAGTTATGTACAATATCGCTTACAATTGCCATTTAAAAGCTTCCACAAATTAAAAACTATATGTACCTAAAATTAAAAAAGAAAGAAATAGAACATACAAAAATTAAAATTAAAAATAAAATCTACAATTTTTTCTAAACAAAACAAAACATATTCATCTTTAAAAAAACAAAACATAAAAAGATAATTATTAGTATCTGATAATTGTGACAGTTTATTGTGCTAAAACATAATATTAATGATGAGTAATGCTACTCATTGCGGTCTATAACAAAGTATTCATTGTTTATAGTTCTTCTTAATGTGTTAGGGCTGGTTTTAAATAGATCAACATCGAAATGAGAGGGAAGGTTATTGAAGCTTGCTGCGCTACGTAAGAAGAAGGCATTCCGTCGGTAGTTGGTTGATGCGAAGGGAATGTGAAGAAGTGGCCGCTGCCTGAAGCCTACGTGATGGGTTCGGAGTGATATTTTGGAGATAAGTTGGGAACAATCGATGGAACTATTGGCTATATTTAACAGAAATGTAATATCATTAGCATGGCGTCTGTTTTCCAGTGGTAGAAAATGGTATCTTTTGCAACGATGAGTGTAATCCATTGAGCATTGCTTTGTCTTATAATCTAAGGATCTTAAAAACTTTTTCTGAATGCTTTCTATTCTTGACTTATACACGTCATAATTTGGGTTCCAAACTTGAGATGCGTATTCAAGGTGGCTGCGTACGTATGAACAGTACAATACTTTAAGTGGTTTTAGAGAGCTGAAGCAAGTAGATGATCTTATTATGAAACTAAGTTGTTCTACTGTTAGTTGTATGCAAGACTGGTAGTTTGCGGAGCATGTTTATCACACGCCTTGCACTATCACAGATCACTAGAAATCCTACATATATGAGTTTAATGTGCATACAATTACATTACTAAAGTGTATTTTCTTTACTTGTCTTTTTTGGTGACCAAATAAATATGGCGTAAGTATTGATATTTCGATTTTCCGCACATAAATAAATAAATAAATAAATAATGATGCGTCTGTTTAAATAATTAATTCGACATTTAAGTAAAATCTATTTTGACGTGAGTAATATCTAATATTCAAACTTAACTTTTTGTGATTTATGCGAAAAGTCCTGATTTTTGTAACGTGTTTAAATCAGCCATTTCGACCGCGACTTTTACGTTAAATGGCCAACTTTGGCTTTCCTATTCTGAGAAACTGAAAGACTTCGACACATTTGACTTATTGAGTTGTGGAGAATAGTTATTAATATAGTACCATCCATACCCATACTCCATACTACTGTACATCCATACTTCTGTATTTTAGTACCAAATTTTATTTGGATTCCCTATATACAGGCATGCCTAAATTGGGAATCCAGTAATTCAAGAATTTTGTTACTGCGGACGTTTGAGGTAATGTTTTTAGTGAGATGATGGAGCGGCCCTAGTGTCCGTAACACAGGTTAATTCCTAGCACGGAACTGGGTTTTGCTCCGCTATCCATTATAACATTCCTAACTCTCACTCGTGATGTAGTGTTTAAGTTAACCTGTAGGTACTCAAAGTTTTGAAAATAAAGATTTTGTGTATTTATTATTTATTTATTTATTTATTATTAATACATAGCAGCCTCGCTTTTCGCAATTTTTTTTAACTATTTCAAAAAAGTAAAAAAAAAAGCCAAAATTCCGAAGCAACTTTTTCATGAAATGCTCGACTGCATATTTTTGAGCTCGTGGATTGAACTATACTTACGTAAGAAAATGAAATCGAAAATGTATAATAATAATATATCTATAGTGCTTTAGTCCGTAAAGCGGCCTCAGAATTTTGAAATATGTATGGAATATCTTTAAAAAATCCCATTTAAAACCATAAAACTACTAAAAACGCTCACAATTAACTGTCAAGTTTCTCCTTTACGTAAAATTTATACCAGAAAAAAACAAAAAATAAAAAAATTATAAGACTCAAAATAAACGTAATTACAACTGACAAATTGCTACATAGTGTGACATGTCTCCGTGCTTCAATACTATAAACTGACAAAACGCAGTTTTATGATAAGCCTCTTATTAGGGGAAAATAAATACGCAATACAGCTTACATCGCATCAGTCATGTCATGACGCAACACCAAATGCGCCCCCAAGCCTTACTTACGAATAAATGTTTCAATCGGAATACCATTTACTTTAGATTTACTACGGGATAGCGTGAATTCAATTCTACTTAATGTAATTAAGTAATGACTTAGCTACGCTCTGTTGGTGGTCATAGAAAAAAATTGATATTGATTATTATTTTGTTATTCATTATGTTCAATTAAAATCAATGCCATCCATAAATATTTGTACGCTTTCTGGTATAGCATAGCGCGCTTGTATATTTTTTTTAACAACTATTTATTGACAAATGTTGTTAACAATTCAATTCAATTCAATTGTCAATTGTTAACAAATGATTAAATGACTTATGACTAATGTAAATGGCGATTGGGTGACTATGGAAGGAGGGTCGGTAGCTGCATCCTCTATTGCGACACGACCATTAACAAGGCTGTATGATAAAGTTTTATCTAACACTTTTATTAAAATCATCGAGAACTTACTAACGTAGAATTTACGTCGAATACAGTTGGGTACAAGTAGGTTGCTTACATACCTATATAAAAACGTTTATAAGATTTTTTATTGTTTGTGAACGGAACAGAATTTAATATTAAATTAATTTGCCTTTTCTGAGATTTTATACAATATTTTCCACCCAAACTCAACGAGTACGGTTGATCTTCTGTTCCGAGAAAAAAAGCTTTGTTTTTACTTTTCCAAATGAGTTATTATTTATAACAGATGGAACTGTGTAAGTTATAAATTATGTTTTATTTTATATCTTTTACCTTTGTAATTATTATTTAATCAATAAAAGAAACGACCTTACCTTGTTCTCACTACGTTCCCACTTATTCCGTAAATAAAAGTAAAACGCGCTCATATCAACATAAAAGTTTTTATGATTATTCTATTTGCTTAGATAAGGGGAATAGTAGAGTGCGCAATTAAGTATAATTACCTCATACGCATAATATATGTCGCTTTGTCAGCTTAATTCTCCTACTTGAATATTATTCACATAAAAAAAGGTACGCGCGTCCGCACTAATAGCTGTATCATGTGATAAAGTTGCGCAAGCAACTTTGAACTGTAAACCAAGCAAATAAAGAAGAAAATTCTAGTTTACTTAATATGAATTTGTGTGTTTTCCTGCAGGGCACTGTACTAGATATCAAGAGTGGTCTCGCTATGCCACATTATGTCATAATTAGAAGAAATTGCGACGGTATTATAGTGGGAGCGCTAAGAGGATTCAAAATCTCCTTCATTATAAGGTATGTGGTTAATATAAGCTTAGGAACATAGAGGGAAATTATACAGCAGCGTTTCATTTTGGAATTTAGTTATATAGATCGTGTTTACAAGTCCTTCGGGCCTTCGCCCACGGCGACTTTTTGTAGCGACGCTGTCGCGCGTTTACGAAATGCGCGACTGCATCGCTACTAACGCGCGTTAGTCGCATTTCCAACGCGCTACAGAAGCGATGCCAACGCGCTACTAACGCGCTACAGTATCGCGACTGTTTCGATGCAAACGCGCGACCGTGTCGGACGACATCGGGGAAAGAACTGAGGGAGGGTGGCGCGTGAGTGGAGAACCGAGCATAGATTATACAGTGGAACCGAGCTTTCGTTGCCTACGCTTCGGCTGCTTACGTAAAAGCAGCACCAAAGACAACGTGACGAATGTTGCCTCAACGGAGTCCATCTTGCAACTATAGCGATCGCAGGTATTTTTGTGCCGTTACTGAATCGCGTTTGCATCGCGACAGAAGCGCATAAGTATCGCGTTTGCATCGCGACTGAATCTGGGCCCGTGGGCGAGGGCACACAGCGAGCGACCGCTTCGCGACTGTATCTCTGCGGACGCGCGACAGCAATAAGTACACAAATACCTAACAAATCAATGTCATTGACATTAAAATACCGCTTGAACGGCGCCTAAAGCTGTAACTTCTAAATAGTCCGTTTCGAATTTTGTTGAATAAAATATTAATAATCCTGCTATCGAACACAACCAAAAACAATCAGTAGAGTACAGTTGTAGTTCGCAAAGTGCTATAAACATGCGGAGCACGATTTTTTAACGGGCATTGTATTATTTGGTGTGTGTTCTGTTGGCCTAGTACATAAATCGTGTAATGGGTGGTATAAGCAAGCAAGTTGCCAAATAATTCACACGCAAAGTGCTGTAATAGGCTGGGGGAACGGGCATAAACAATAAAATGCTATAAAAATTCACTGGGAAAGTGATTTTACCGTAACAACGAGCAAAAGCTTTTTACGGACCACATTATGTTAATAAACGTTCCTTTAATTTTGCATGGTTACCGTTTTGAGGCACATTAAGGATCGATTTCATTGTTAACGCTAATTTTGTGGCTCCCGGACGTATTTATGCGATATTTTCACTTATGACGCGCGTCATAAAATTTTAATGATGCAGTGAACCATTATTGCCTGAATAAGTTGGAAAAGGACGTTAAATGTGCCGGCTTTTCGTAGATATTTCCACAACACTAGTGGAATAATTTATGCTAAAATTACCGACGTTATAAAATCATTTATTCACGGACTACTCCACCAATAACTTCTTTAATTTAAATAAAAAGAAGAAGATCATCTGAAATTCTACGAAAATAAAACACTATTTTTATTGGAATCCAGGGACTCTTTGAACTGGAGCGCCGTCGAGTCCTCATTGTATTGCCACGTCTTATCTATTAGCATAATTGCCACAATGGTCTCTGAAGCCCAAAAAGGCCGTATTTTTATTTTAGAACTATATATTTTACCTAGCTACAAAGTAACACAGTTGTCGGTATTATTAATAACATTATGTGCGAGTACATTATGTACCTATCTCTAGCGAATACTACGTTTATTGTGTTTTAGGTTTAAACTTACTGTAATAGTAATGGGCTAGTTGATTGTACTGAGCGTCGTTAAAACAACCAGTTTATTGCACTCTCTGGAATTCCAGCATATATACATGGTTTACATTAGTTACATTTGTTGTAACTAAATAAAATACATTCTGAATATACTCTAGGATTTTTGAGAAATTATGTTGTAGATCAACATACTTTCATTATCATCATCAGTTATCAGTAGTAGGGTTATCATCATCTGCCTAGCTTTTTCCTAACTATGTTAGGGTCGGATTCCAGTCTAACCGGATGCAGCTGAATACCAGTATTTTACATGGAGCGACTGCCTATCTGACCTCCACAATCCAGTTACTTACTGCGTAACACTATACCTCTTAGTAAGGGTTGTCCGACTCGTTCGGGCTTCTGACGACCCGTAACGACTGTCAAAGATCCAAGAATGACAGCCGGGGCCAACGGCTTAATGTGCATTCCGAGGCCCGGGGGGTCTCGGTATCTGCCCGTGCCTCGGAAAGCTGTCGACATGGTGGGCAGCAATCGGCGTGTCGAATACTGCAGCAGTTGCTTTTGTCGACAGAAAAGTGCTGCTCGTCTGTTTGACACCTAATGGGATTGAGCTCACTTCACCTAAGTGTTCTTCTGGTGAGATTCTAACTGAATATAGTGAATATTCTTTACTCACATTTAATTGAAGTTACTCACATCACGTCGAAGTTAAATATCAGCGTTTACTTCAATCACTACCATAACTAAAATATCTATCTATAGGAATAATAAAGCTGAAAAGTTTTTTTTTGTACGTTTCAACGCGCTAATCTCTGGACTTACCATGCAGTTGGATTTGAAAAATTTTAGAAAATTTTAAAAAAAATGCATTTGATAGACCAATTCTTGAGGAAGGCTATTTATAATCACGATATCAGGGTTTAGGAGCCGAGCAAAAAGTAAAAAAAAGTTAGAAAGAATGCTAATCAAAAACTAAGAACGCAATAAAAGTTAAGTCACCTCTCAAGTGAAAAAGTAGGTACCTGGTGCAATAAATAAATAAATAAATAAGTGTTTTTAATTTTATTTGATTTATTTTTATTTTTTATTTGATTTATTTGAGATGTCTGGCAATGGGTGTAATTTACCTGAAAATAAATGATTTTATTTTATTTATTTATTTATAGAGATTAAAGATAGATAGTCAGTAGTTCAACATCCATTTTGTTTTAACGTAGGTATGTTCAAAATCAATCAATCTGCCTAGCCTTTTCCCAACCGGATGCAGCTGAATACCAGTATGAAGCGACTGCGTATCTGACCTCCAGAACCCAGTTACTGGGTAATACGATACCCCTTGATAAGACTGGTTGTCAGACTTTCGGGCTTTTCACGACTGTCAAAGATCCACGAATGATAGCCGGAACCGACGGCTTAAAGTAAAATAGTAAGTAATATCTAATAAAAAGCAGATTATTCATCATCAACGACCAAGATTTTGGAGGAGAAAAAAATTTAGATAAAGCACACAAGAGTTGGCTTTATGTATTTGCACCGAAATGTTGACGCTCCTTGCGGATTATAAGGATTTACGGTTCTGCCGCGGAAAAGTATTGCGGTGGAACAAAGGTTAGGTATATTTTAATAAAAAACTTAGTAATGCCTTGCATAAACAACGTTTTTTGGACGACAAAGTAGGGAAATTAAAAATACTAACATATTTTATCATTAAGGCAACAAAGGAATACTTAATAAAGATTACTATACTTTTTTTCTAAGGTTTTTATTACTAAAAACCTAACTTCCTTTGCATTGACACCACAAAAATGTACACAATGATCCAGTCTAATACAAAAACAGCTTAATATGCTAGTGAGGCAGTCCAAAAATTATTCTCATTAGCTTATCTCCGCAGCGAAATTTTGAATTTAGCCTTATCTCAAACGACAGGGCTAAACAGGCGCGCTACGCCGGCTACGGCGTAGCTATCAGCTACGACGTAGCTATTCAGCTACGAGAGAAGGTTAACGTAGTACGTGCCCCTGTTGTTGAGCATGCTTCACATTGATAGCGTTTTGTACGAAAAAGTTGTCGTATTTATCATGTAAGGCATTTCAGATTGAATATACTGCCTTTAAATAGATACGTAATATATGTGTTATAAGCGTGATAAATAATTATTTTGGCTACATAAATTAACTGTGGTAAACAAGTTACTAAAGTATTATAATCTGCCTTTTTATTAATCCGAAGATTCGTTTTGTTTTCTGTAGGTGAGTACGTTTACGAGATTAACGATATTATTTCCGATCATATTAGAGATTACATCTTTCATGGACAAATTGATAAAAACCACTGAGTAAGTACGTCTTATAAGGCGGAAACCTTGATATAATTTTGAAATTAGGATATTACCATAAGCAGATTTGAGTAATCTGATTATTTGACGAATGTTTCAATTTACATGAAAATGTATGCGGAAGGAAGGCATACATTCTCGAGACACCTGAAATTTCGAGGTATAATCACCGTAGGTACTTTAGGTTTTATTTGGCTTTATTAAATAAAACTTTTAAGTTATATAAAGTTTTTATACAATAAGCTAGAGGCCTATTATAGAACTTGAGGTACCTAGTTACTATCACAATGTCTATAATAGGCATCTAAGCACAATGAAGGGTTCCGTAGTTGGGATGAATTTATCCCAATAATAAACTTAACATCGTAGTTGAAAAACATGTTCTTCCATACATCGATATACCTCACGAACTCACGGTCAATTCTCCAACTGAAAATGTAAGTTTGTAATCGCAAAAAATAATAATATTATATGCCTTTACTTGTGCTGTAAGACCTTGCTTCTTGCCAAAATCAATGAGGTCAAAGTATCCTTTTTTTTTTAAATTTATTTGCGAGTATCATAATATGTCCCATAAATGACCGTATTTTTTATTGCTTTGACTCGGAAGCTTGATTTTTTTAGAGCTTCAAGGGACCATAGACCTCCGTATTTTCATATTGATATATCTACGCGTTCCTAAGAAGAAGAATTATAACAGACTGACAGACAGACGGACAATGAAATGATGCTATAAGGGTACCATTTTTTTCTTATGAGGCACAGAACCCTAAAAATGGTTATTCAACAACATTGTCACCTTGATTGTACTTAAAATATACTCGTTCACATTTTCTTACCTACATGAAATTATGTGTACTTTTTTTGTCTATAAGTATAAAAAGAAAAGTCTTTAGTAAAGAACATATTGTCTTATTTATTCAACATCATGTTTGTAACAACGGCATACGAAACAACAACTATTTCGAGAAGCCCTTCGGCAAAATAATCTAGATCGAAAGGTCAGATTTTACTATCTGTACTTGTAGCAAATAGGTTCTACTTATACTTGAGATGTAGGTACTTACTTAGTTGTAAAGGCTGCTATACACTATCAGTTCAAACTTTAGTTTCGCCACATCTCTAAAAATTCATACCGATTGTGAATATTATGGCCTCAAGAAATATTCTCATAAGTAATTATTAAGATAGCATTTGTAACAATATTTTGACTAAAAAGAGTGTTCGTGGAGTTTCTTGGCCGTTCTTCTCAATAGGAACCTACTACGCTTTGGAATGGGCAACTAGCTTCATCTTTCTGACTGACCGACCCCTTGACAGTTCAAAAGTAATTGGTTTATTCTTTAAAAATAAAAAGAGAAGTCCTAACTGACTGACTGGCTGACTTATTGACTGACTCATCAACGCCCAGCCCAAACCCTGGACCTAGAAAGCTGAAATTTTGCACAGAGGTTCCCTTATAATGTAGACAAGGAATAAGGAAGGAATTCTTGGTAGTACGTTCCCGTGGGATATTCACCGACATCCACGCGGGCGAAGCCGCGCGGGAAGTGCTAGTTTGAAATAAATGTTTTGAGTTTGATAGCCAGAGTGACCGTTGACCACTAGTTACTGTCAGCCTGTTTGAACAAAGGCACTTCACTGCTGGGCTGACTTCCAGCTCTTGCCCCCTGACTTCCAGCTATTGCCCCCTGACTTCCAGCTCTTGCCTCCCGTCTTCCAGCTCTTGTCATCCAGTGTCGATAAAGACGTCTAGTCGTTTGTTTTGTCCAGTGACCACAACATAAAATACAGTAACCCCCAATCTTTTTGGCCGGCCTGAAGTTAGCGTGACCGCCATCTTGCGCCGTCTGCGCATGCTATTTTCCCAACTGATACCTTAATTTTGCATTCTGCGCATCGGCTCGCGCCTACGTTCCAACCGGCCAAAAAGATTGGGCACTACCAAGAACGTGTACGTGTCCGATCAGGTTAAACTGACGTAGGTTCGCCTGCTCAATTTTTCCTCTCCATGTAAGATAGGCTTAACAGAGGCTGTCATTACCGACGTATCTGTTGAGTGAAGTAAGTTGTAACTTACTGTAACTTGTACCAGAACGTCGGAAGTTAAGTTGCCAAGAGCTAGGGTTTACGTAGAATGTCTTAACGTTCAACGGTTCACGACTTTTACCGGATGACTATTATAAGTTTCTTTGTTGTTCATACTTAAGTGAATATGCAATAGATTTATTCAATTTACAAAATATTACTGAAGGTTAGGAACAATAGTATATTATGCAATTAGTGAATAAAGGACGGATTTAAAGCGAGGGCCATAGATGAATCACGAGCTAGTGAAGGATTCTAACAATTGAATCACGACCGTAGGGAGTGATTCATAATGATTGAATCACGAGCGTAGCGAGTGATTCAAGTGTTAGAATCCTGAGCGACGCGAGTGATTCATGGCCCTCGATATAAATCCGTTTTATTCAAGAGTTGCATACTATACTTTATACCATGACTACGAGAAAAAGAAAGATTTAAGTGAAAATAGGCATTTAATGAAGAAAAAGGAAAGATAAATTGGCTTTGATGTAAACCACCCGTGATTTTTTGGGTAGCAAGTTTTCCACTATATCGGGCGCCCTCTCTTTCATAAACTCAGGTGTTAACACATCTTCATCACTAGAATGCATTTTAAATCGATTAGAACAACACTAAACAAACACAAAAGATTAAAGTAACACTAAACTTTGTGTTCGTACAACTTACAGTATTCAAAATAGCGCCAATTTACTAAGGACAGCAAAGAACACAAAACAGTTTTTATTCTAATGCTAAACTCCTTGTCGAAAATGTCGACCAATCAAATTGAATTTAGAACACATCAATATAGGTCGAATACACAGATTACACTTACACTAGATACGGCAAGCCACGACCAAGCGTGCCCTGCATGTTCGACTGTTCGTACTAAAAAAAGTCTGTTAGCTCAGTGACGCTTAGCGATTGAAACAATTCTGTTTACGTTGAGCACATCACTAAATGGCTGGGGTGAAGTTATCACAAAACAACAACATCTAATAACATGCCGTATCTAGCCTAGGTACTCTAAATCTGTGGTCGAATACATTGGTGTGTTCCATTTTCAAACATCAAAACAGTGAGTAAAAGTGCTTTTTATTCACTGTTTTCAGTGAATAAAATAAGCTTTTTAGAGGGGGAATGGTATAAACACATTATGTTAATCGATACAATATTTTTGATAGCGTTTTAGGTTCTTATTATAAAATAAAATGAATGAAAGCTGTCCTTTGTTTTTTAGTGGTATTTTAATTATCGTTCTTGTAAATTTTTAAACTGCATAGAAAAATACATGACCTCCACAGTTACAATCCTTTAGCTACGCTATGAAAGTAATGCAATAGAATTTCTCGCGACAGTTCGTACTATATGCTACTAGAACATTCCGTCTCTGGAATAGAAGTAGCTAACTTGTGTAACCTTGAAATTAATAATGCAGCTACTCATTACAGCAAGACAATGGTACATAAACATATCAATACTACCTACAGCGGGAATGAAACATCTATCTATCTATATAAATAAAAGGAGAAGTCCTGACTGATTGACTGACTCATCAACGCCCAGCCCAAACCCTTGGACCTAAAAAGCTGAAATTTTGCACTGAGGTTCCCTTTATAATGTAGACAAGGAATAAGGAAGGAATTCCCGGTAGCAGGTTCCCTTGGGATATTTTCCGACATCGATTCGGCGAAGCCGCGGGCAAAAGCTAGTACTATATAAAGCTACGCTACCAATAAAGTATAATATACGGTAAATACGTCATGAAGTTCTCAATCCAGTTTTCCCTCGATCGAATTTATCGCACGAGTTCGTGCGTTTACGACGCGGTGTTACGACTGTGGTTACCGCCACACGTACGGAATCGTACGGAACCGCACGACGCAGAGTTGTTCAAATGTATTGTCACGTTCATTTCTTTGTGGGACGGATTATTGGGTGGCGGGAGATGCATTGTCTGAGACTGCCACGTTGGAAACTTGACTTAATCTTTTGTAATCCCTGGCGCACGACGATTTATGTTATTTACCTACTGTAGATGTATATTTTAATGCTTTTTGTGCTTCAGCACTTAGGTTTTATTTAAACAAAAAGCTTTGCTGCGAGGCTATAGTTAAAAATTTTAAATGCATACTTAAGTTGAAAATACGACTAGAGACTTAAAAAGTAACATTTTACCCCTTTACAAAGCCTTCCTTTTTAATTAACAGAGTTACTTACTAAAGTGCACGTTTCGTACGCTAACTGTAAATCTACACAGCAAAAGGATATTAGCCACTGGGTTCTTTCTAAGGCACGTTTCACTCACGTGTTTACTCGGATAGCAAAGCTAGATTTTATCTGTGCTGCTCGCCACTTGCGCTCCACGCCGCGCCCCGATAAAAAACCTCTTTCACGTTCAACCGCCAGCTCAATGGGATATTCTTGTACAAGAGACTATTCTGTACATATTTTATACGTATTTTGAACATTTTGTGAAACTTTTTCCGCACAATGGAGCAGTTAAAACGCTGCTTTCATTATCCTTTATTAAGCCTCAATTTGTTGAGATTGCGTATGCAATGCAGCTGTTATTGTCACCTTATGTTGCTTTCATGTAAATACATTTTGCATTTTAAGTTTAATACGTTTTTAAAAGCCAATTCATTAATTTTGTCACTGTGAAAGTCATCCGACTACTAACCCGTCGCACGCCAATTAGCAGACACAATAGATTTTTATTGTAATCTGCACACCTGGGTGTCAATCGACGTTTAAAGAGTTAATGTATGGTAGGTACGTATTGCGAAATGCTTGGAATGGTTTTTGCATCAATTATATATTATATAGCCTTCGAACTCTCTTGAAGAACGACTCCTGAACTTAAATTCAAATTCTTAAGACCATTTTATTCACATTCTCCCCCTCATCATAATTAAATAAAACACAATAAACCCAACAATCTAAATCACATTCCCACATCAAAAACACTTTCACATAGCACTTACTTTTTCAGTATCGTAAATCTCAAGATTATATCACATCTAACCTACTTAGAGGTATTCATCGTGTGTCGGATTTTGTTTGCGGTCGGCCCGGGCACTCAGCGACCGTCGGCGATAAAAGCCTCTTTGTGCCAACCGTGTATGGAGCCACGGAATAACTCTTTCAATGCAAGATTGCGCCCCGGAAAATAGTCGGCGCGCGGATTTTGAATACACATCGGATCTGGGTACTGAGTAAGACGCGGCTTATAGGTTCTGTTTTAGGTTTTCGGTTTGTGTTTTTGTTTTGGTTAGAAATAGAGTTTGGTAATTTTTTAAGGTGTTTTGTCGAGATGCTTCTTATTCTTCCTACATCAGTTGATGTGCGCTGAATTTATTTCTGTCTCGTATTTAAAAGTGCAGCTATTGTGATCGTTGGATCCATGGTTTGATTCTCTAGTCGGGCCTAGTGTCACTGTGGTTGTATATCAGGAAATTATATTCAGTTGTAACCCGGAAATTAGATCTGTTCCCGGTAAATGGCGTTCCCGGTAAATTGCATTATTCTCGCTCCCTATTATGTGGATTATACGAAATGTTGATCTACTCCTTCGGGGGAAAAGGGTTAAATGCTCTGTAAGTAGATAATTGAAATCATTTCCAAGTTATAGATATCATCTCATAATATTTGGGATAAAAATTAGAAGCCTAACATTAAAAACCATTTAAGCTTCAAGGTAAACGAAACCACAGAACACAAAAACGTTTCAAAATAAACCGGTTTCAAAGTAATTTGCAGCACTTGCACATATTGCTCGTTTGTAAGGTGTGGCCCACAACGCTATGCGAGGAGCCTGTTGTTGTAACTACTAGTCAAGACGCCGACAGCGCTCCTGCGACGTGCTTTATTAAATTGAAACCCTACCCGAAATGTTATTTCCGGCGAAGATATTGGAAACGGCATTTGCAGTTTCATTTGAGTGTATTCAATTCCCGGCAGTAGTCAGTGGGTATTCTATCGAGTTGTGAATCTTAAATGAAAGGAGGTGTTCTGTTATATGAATAGAAAATTATTCATTTCGTTCGGTTTGAAGTGCTTGAAGTATGGTGATGAATTTTTCCAGGATTAGACGAGAATTTCTTTTTGTATTGACTCCGTGGTTTATTGAAATGAAGATTAATTGGATTTTTATAAAAGTTATTATAAAGAAACGTGGACCATAAGCACAGGTACTAACAAAGAAGCTAAATAACTTAAAAACTAGCCCGTACCTTCTAATTTCACAATTTTTAAAGAATCTTTGGGTTCTTTACACTCTAATTGTTGCATCAAATAAAGTTGCAACTTATGAACTAGCTTCTGCCCGTGACTTCGTCCACGTGAAATTTCTTGCTCCCCCGACCCAACCCATCGCAATGCATCGCCGCCGCCCGCGCTATTACCTACTTCGTTTTTACTAAGCGTTCTTTCTGACTTTTGTTTCGTTTTGCTCGGCATCTAAGGGTATATCGTGTTGTTAAATAGCCTTTCTCAAGAATAGGGCTATAAAATGAAACAAAAAAATACGAATCTGACTGGTAGTTCTAGAGTTTAGCGCGTTCAAACATACAAACAAAATAACAAACTCTTCAGCTATATTTACATTTAGATAAATAAAGATAGATGAAACTTGGAATTTACGGTTCCTTCGTGAGTGAGGATAAAATAAAACTGTGCCTCTGCCACTAGAGGTGTAGCAACTAGTACACTGCACTCCATATTGCGGGGTTGAATTTCCAACGAATTCCATTTGAATTTCAACCCGGATGCATGGAGAGCTAAGCATTCACCACGTTGCATGACTGACACTCACACATTGCATGACTGCTGACACTCAAATAAAAGTGTATTTGTTAACCCCCAACAGCTGAATACGAGACCATGCGTATTTGAACTAGTTTTTCTCGAGAACTGATAACATTTTATAATGATCGTAGTAGTACGTATTCCTGTTTATTTCCCCATTTTCTGTCATCCTCCCTTCACTAGTTTCTGCGCTAGCACGAGGCACTGTTACCTAAAAAACCGGTCAAGTGCGAGTCGGACTCGCGCATGAAGGGTTCCGTACCATATTATATGTTTAACAATCGCAAAGATAACTTTTTTCTTATTGTGTAATGATACTGTGAATTACAAGGTTATTTTTTGCAGTTGCAGAAAATCACCCATGTTTAAACAAAATACCTTATGAATCGCCGTTTTCAGTATTGTTATTCATGGTACCTACATGGTGTAAAGAAGTTTCAAATTCCTAATTTGTTGAATTGTTGCGCTAGAGCTCGTACAAAAATGGTCTAAAATTTACAGCTTTTGCGGCCCCCTATTTCTTAATTTTAAAAGATAAAAAAAATATGTTTGTACTCTACTCAATGAGTGCTAGACGATGACACCCCACATGCTAGATTCAAATTTTAATTTTTTTTTCAAAATGAAAAGTTTATTGTATGGGTCCGACCCCTTATATTTTGCTTTATTTTTATTATTTGTTGTTATAGCCGTAATAGACAGCGGAGGCTTAGTAAGTTTGTACTGGACTGTACGTGGTGGTCTGATTTCATGGATTTTAATTTTCTTGCGCGGAACCCTAATTATTTTTCTAAAATAAAAATAGCCTAAGTTACTCCTTAAAACATCAGCTATATGCCGTCAAAATCGGTGAAAATTCGTTTGGCAAGTATCCTAACTTGACTCAAAGTACCATTTTTTTAATCGGACTGCGCTTTAAAATTCTTCTATACAAACTTTAACATCCCTAAACCTCATTTGAGGCGTAGTTTTGAAAAACTAATAATGACAAACATTATTACTTACTTATGCAAGTATTTGTGCTAAGTTTCAAGATCATTAACTAAATTAATAAGATTTTTCATATAAACTGTATCTCTGTTTTCACGAACACAGATAAAGAATTTCAAAAATCGTCTGGTATGTTTCCATAACTTGACTCAAACATTATTTACACCAATTTTAGAGTTAATCAAGCCCCCAATAAAATCCTCCGCTATAAAATTAACTTTTCACCCCTTAGGGGTAGATTTTTTGTAAAACCCTTATACACGTTAGTCTTAATTTTTGGTCTCGAGTATAAAAACTGAGTTTTGAGTTAATCAGACCGCGTGTTAAAGTTCCTCCATACAAACTTTGACACCCCCAATCCCTCCTTAGGGGGTAGTTTAGGAAAACTAAAAATGATTAACTTTATAATTTACTTAGATGAATATTCGTGCTAAGTTTCAACTCTATTAACTCAAGGGATAGGATTTTTCATACAAACTTTCATCCCCTATTTTACCCCTTTAGGGATGGAATTTCCAAAAATCCTTCCTTAGTGGATGTTTACACTATATAAGGTATCTATGTGCAAAATTTCAAGTCTCTAAGTCAATTGGTTTGGGCTGTGCGTTGATATTAATATATCAACGCACAGTCAGTGACTCAGTCAGGACTTTGATTTTTTATATATATAGATTTACCATGTTATTTTAAGACCACAGACTTCTTATAGGTTTTCCTGTAATCTACAGGTATATAACTATTTTTAAATTTTTTTCAAAATTTTAGGCTCAGTAGTTTCGGAGATAAGGGGGGGGGAATGGTCAATTTTCGTAAATTTTCTTAAATAACTTTAAAACAATATATTTTAAAATTATAAAAAAATATATTTGAGACCCTTATAGTAACCCTCATAGTAAGCCCTTTCATTTGATATGTCACACGGTACAGTTTACAAAACTTTTTTTTTAAATTTTCTTATTTTCCCACTAAAAGTGACTCTCACATTCAAAATTCATATATTTACTTTAGCTGTACGTGTTTGGGTCACAAAAATACATATGTGTACTAAATTTGAACTTAATCGGTCCATAAGATTCGGAGCAAATTGGCTGTGACAGACGGACAGACAGACAGACAGACACACGAGTGATCCTATAAGGGTTCCATTTTTTCCTTTTGAGGTACGGAACCCTAAAAACTGCCCAAAAACTTACGAGGAGATCATCTTCCTGGAGTGATTTATTGTTTTACGCGTGTAATAATAGCTTTTGCCCATATTTGAGTATTTTGTCATAATTTTCTGTGTGCAATTTGTTGTTGTGCGGAAATTGGCTGTCATGGTATGGGCATGTGATGCGGAGGAATGAGGAAAATGTCGTCAGGAAAGTTTTGAGTATGAATGTGGAATTGACAAATAAATGATGGATGGACTCTGTGAAAGATGGTATGGCTAGAAAGGGAGTGTCTACCGAGATGACGACTAAAAGAGAAGTATGGAAGAAAAAGACATGTTGCGGTGCCCCCAAATAAATTAGGATAATGGCAGGAGAATGATGATTTTCTATGAGTTTGTGGACAGCATTAAAGTCCATTCAAGCAAGTAGAGCCTACCTATTATCTAGTAACAAATATTCCGCTGAATATCTCGATGCAGGCCAGGCGCACTCCGAATTTTAGGTATGAAGCTACAAGTACGCGGCGGGCTCCTTAACGCGTCAGAAGGTAAGATTTACGCGATAGAAAGAGAGGCAACTTCTAGGTGAATATAACTGTAGGTAATTAACGCTGTGCGACCTGAATTGCACTTTATTGTGTCGTAGCAAGTAGCTGTTTATTTAAATGATTTTGCGGAGTGAATCTTCTATACTTGTACTATTATAAAATACTAGCTGCGCCCCGCGGTTACCCGCGTAGACCGTGATAAAAAGTAGCCTATGTGTTAATCCAGGGTATAAGCTATCTACATACCAAACCAAAAACCAAATTTCATCCAAATCGGTCCAGCCGTTTGAGCGTGAAGAAGTAACAAACATACCACACACACACACTCACAAACTTTCGCCTTTATAATATTAGTGTGAGTGTGATATTCTGTGCTCGAGGTCACAATGAAATAAAATCACTCCACTCGCCCATAAAAACTCACAATAAAATCCAAACCGTGTTGGACACCATTTTTTCAGAAGGTGGAACTAAAAAGGTGCTTAGTTAACCGTAATGTATGCCGCGTGTAAACTCAATGATAAATGCTGATATGCGCCCGGGCACGCTGCACGCTACACGGATCGGCTTTTAGCGGCGCTGTCCACCTGCGCCCTTATTCCGAATACCCACCGCCATTTTATATTCAAACCACATTCAACAAAAGTACTAACGTTTTCATCATACCATTTTGATGTTCAACGAATTGAAATAGGCCTTTTATTTTGATTATGCTAACTTTATTCAAGAAACGGCGTCAATTTATTTCGTCTGAAGATGAAGTTACAATAATTGTCTCTTTTCGTATCGGTGACATGAATTTTGGTGAACAGAAAAGTTGTACCTATAATATTACCCGAGACATTAACATATTTACATGATGAGTGTTCATTTAAATATTGCGATGTGTTGCTGTCGCGTTCTTTGGTTACGAACACGCCAAGTTTCAGCTTCATGTAAATCTAATAACAATATGAGACGTGGTAACACAGTACGGCGGTAATGTAGTAAAAGTTTATAACGATGACAGATTGCTACTGCGAGCTGCGAGTTGATCATGTAGCGGCTAGAGATGGGTCATGTTCTTTTTAGGGTTCCGTACTTCAAAAGGAATAAATGGGGCCCTTATAGGATCACTTCTTCTTAGGTCCTCTGTCTGTCAGACCCGTTTTCTCCGGAACGCGTGGTGGTATCAAATTGAAATGATTAGTCCCATGGAGTTGTAAAAAAAATCAAGTTTTTAAGTAAACGAAATACCTCCAAAATACGGCCATTTATGCGACATATTTTGATATGCGCCAAACTAAAACTCATACTCAAAGCATTTATTTCAAATGCATATTACGAACTCTAAAGTTAAGAAGATATCTAACATTGTTCTTAACGCATTATAAGACGAATAAACTTGCAATATTATTTTCAATACACTTTCTCGAAAACTGGTTCATATCGCACTACGATTAGGTTCACAATGCAATGTATGTCGCACGCGTGCGATTTTTCATTTTCCCACCCGTGTCAGCCCGTGTGCGGGAATAAAAATTGCCACAGATAACTTATACCTATACTTAGTACAAATTGGTTCAATGCCTCTTATTCACAACTCTCTATTCGGAGGTGTTTTTTTTTTAAATCTCGGCAAAGACATATGCGTCTTAATATTTTTAAATGTTTATTAAACGTAAATTTGTTAAATTAAATACAAAACTAAAACTAAACCTTAAAAATCTAACAAAAGTGGGTGTCCATAAGGAATGGTTCCAAGAACACTGGCTGCATTTCCGCGTTGAATAGCAATAGCTATTCTCTGTGCGAGAAATGAGCCAGCCCTCCTGTCACCAGCGGCGTCGACTAGACGAGGAAACAATTGTTTGAAAAATTTTATTGTACTGGGACCCCAAGGACCAAAAGTTTCGAAGCCAAGCGGTACAAATATGTAGTCGCTAGAAAGCGTCACATATTTGCGTCGCTTGGCCTCTTCTGCGGCTTCCGCCGCGGCTCCGGCCTTTAAAACCGATCCGCTGAGATGGGAAGGGGCTAACGTGTCGACACATGTAGCGTCCCAAACAAGAGCCCTTCCCCGCTCCCAGGGGATCAACGTCAGGCCGTCCGGACGCTTGCCATCATCACGAACCATCCCTAAAGGTTCTAATAGAGAAGGAACATTGATGGTGGCAAGCGTCCGTTTTATGATGTCGTTAATGGACCCGTGGCGGGAAAATCTGCCAGCACTGCGTTGGCAGTATAGTCCATGGAGTCCGTTCTTTTCGACGTCGCTGCCACATGAACACCGATGACGCTCGACGATGGCAGCACCCAGTCGGAGACCGACGGCGATGCGGAAGCTGCCATTGTCAAACAGCGTTCCGAGGTTGACAGACGGTAGGGCGTGTAGCCACTGTCCCGATTCAAATGTAGAGACAGCTAGAAGTCTTGCGCGGTGTTGGTCACTGAAAGAATTTTGAACCAAATTTTTGTGGACTCTCTGCACCAATGGAACATCCCAAAGTTTTTGACTCGTTGGTTCCTTCGGGAAGTTTTCATTGGGGCAGAGAGTTTTCCACGCCTCTATTGCGTCAGATGCACAGTGTAATTCAAGTGTTGGCGTATTCAAAATTTGAGAACACAAGTTTGTTACACTGTGCACCGACGAAAGAAAAGCCGGAAGAGCTACACTAGAAATTTTTCTTATTCCGATGCCACCAGAACTAATAGGTAAAGTGGCTTGAGTCCAGGAATTGTCCTCGAGGTTTAAATTTAGAATTTTTTCTAAAGCATTTTTGAGGGTGGCATCCAAGTTTTCTAATATGTCCGTATGTTTCCAGATTGGGCATGCTCTGAGAATATATGTAAATTTTGGTACAAAAAGCAATATTTTAAAATTGTGTATGCGATATGAGAATTTAATGTGCCCAATCTATTTACGTGTTCCGAAAGTATTCTTGATTTTTCTTCCAAAAGAGGTCTAACACTCTCCTCAAGTAACGGAGCCCCTAGAAGGTAAAGTGAATCCATTTGAAGAATTTTTATTTCCGGTGAATTTTTATATTTTTTGAATATTTAAATAATGTTTCTGTATAGAATATTATCAAAAACCATGATTATTACAATAAAAAAAACGTTTATGAACAAATTAACATTTATTTGTGTTCTAAAAAAATATTTGAATTTTCTATTTTTCATATTAGGCTGTTTATCGGCTTTATACCTTTGCTTCTCTTTCAACCTGGCGAAAGCAAAGCGCGGAAAAAAAAAGAAAATTTAAATCTTAGTTCAAAACTTAATTAAAATATACAAGGTAATACTAAATTATTTATACTATGTACAAGTAGGTATAAATAAAAAAAGAGGGGGAAGATCTCATAGGGCATCAAAAAATTCGTCCGCATCGCTGTCAGTGGGAAAAGTGGCCAAAAGGCTGGCGGCATTGCCACGCTGGATGGCAATGCTAATTCTTTGGGCTAAAAATAGGCCAGCCCTCTGGTCCCGTGTGGAGTCGACCAACCGTTAAGGAAGTAGGGAAAAGTTTGAATAATTGTTTTTTCGATATATAACCATTTTTTTTTGTTTTTAACTTTTTTTATTGTATTCTTTGAGCGTGAGACTTTAGTTATCTCTTACGTCGCTGTTCTCTCGTATTTGTTAATGTTACTCACTTTAATCGTTGGTGGAAGCTTGTAATTGGCCATCTTTTATACATTGTACTATATATATGGAAATATATTAGCTGTAAGCTTTCCTAAAATTAATAAAATAAAATAAAATAAAAATAAACCGCTTGGCGATGTCCCGAAATACTCGATGAGTTTATAGTTCAATCATAGTTCCCTATTAAAATATTTTCCGTTCTTTTATGTGTTTTTTATTTTATTTCTTCAAAAGTGTATTGAAAAACGTCGTTTAATACTCGTGGACATTTGTTATTGCAGTTCTCGGCTCAAAAACCACCTCGCCTACGGCTCGGGTGTTTTAATTCCGCCTCGAATGCAATAACAAACGTTCTCCAGTAAGTACCCATTTTATGTCCTTAGGAATACTGTTTTTAGTGATAAGAGATTTTAAGTTAAAATCTCTAAAAATAACATGGTGTTTTTAGTGGTAAGAGTTTTTAAGATGATTTAAACAACAGCAGTTTTAAATTAAAATCTTCCGGCAATATTAAAATTAATAAAATATTATAACCGCGTAACCATTATAATAACATTGAAGGCTACTATTATAAAACTCGGTACTAAATCTCTTAGCACCTAACGCTTGCAGCTATTTGCAGTGAACTAGGTTAAATTTGAATAAGCTCACAACTAGCGTTAGTCTTTATTCCGAAGTTTCGCTCTATCGCCTACGAAGCACAGTCTACTATCTATGTTATATGAAACTAGCGACCCACCGCAGCTTTGCTCGGTATTTACGACTTGACAAAACATCGACATTTAGGTATATACTACAGCTTCGTCCGCGCCTTCGCCCGCGTGGATGTCGGAAAATATCCCACGGGAACGTACTACCGGGAAATCCTTCCTTATACCTTGTCTGCATTATAAAGGCAACCTCTGTGCGAAATTTCAGCTTTCTAGGTTCAAGGGTTTGGCCTGGGCATTGATGAGTCAGTCAGTCAGTCGAGACTTCTCTTTTTAAAAGCTTTTATTTA
Organism: Cosmia trapezina; assembly: GCA_905163495.3. Taxonomy (NCBI): domain Eukaryota; kingdom Metazoa; phylum Arthropoda; class Insecta; order Lepidoptera; family Noctuidae; genus Cosmia; species Cosmia trapezina. Next base: position 9,812,318 of record LR991030.1, read on the forward strand.
ACTTGCAATGTATGTATGTTCGCGTGGAATCTTGCTACTCAATTTTGAAGCAGATATCTTCAACCGATTGAACTGAAATTTTGTATACACGTTTAATTTGGATGAAAATACACGATTACCTATGTGACGTCATTCTAAATCCAATATGGCGGACCATCCAAGATGGCGGAATAGTTATTTTAATGCATTTCTACAATATGGGTATCAAATGAAAGGGCTTGTTGAGAGTAACTCGAAAAATAATGTGACGTTATTCTAAATCCATTGTGGCGGAACATCCAAGATGGTGGAATAGTATTTTTTTATGCACTTCTACAATAGGGGTATCAAATGAAAGGGCTTGTTGAGAGTAACTCGAAAAATAATGCAACGTCATTCAAAATCCAATATGGCGGAACATCCAAGACGGCGGAATAGTTATTTTTTATGCACTTCTGCAATATGGGTATCAAATGAAACGGCTTGCCGAGAATAGGTAATTAGAAAAATATTCTGATATCACTCTTAATCCAATATGGTGGACTTTTGAAGTTTTTTATGCTTTCCTATAGTATGGGTAACGCTTCGTTGCCACTAGTTCTATTATTTGTTCCATGATGGAACTAGTGATAATTTTTTATTGCCACTAGTTCCATTTTGAATGAATCTGAAAATAATGGAACAAATGGTGAATTTTTTATCACTAGTTCCATCATGGAACTTGTGAATATTTTAAGGGTGTAAGCACTAGAGGTAAAAAAAAACACTTAAAACAATAATGAGGTCAAAATAAAATCCAAGATGGCGTCTGCTAAAATTTCCTAATTTTTCGTCATGGGTGTCGTTTTCATGGTTTTAGAGGGTGCTGAAAATGATACTGATGCCAAAGATGGCGGCTGCTAAAATTTCCTAATTTTTCGTCATGGGTGTCGTTTCCATGGTTTTAGAGGGTGCTGAAAACGATACTGATGTCAAAATGAAAATCTAAGATGGCGGCTGCTAAAATTTCCTAATTTTTCGTCATGGGTGTCGTTTCCATAGTTTTAGAGGGCGCTGAAAACGATACTGATGTCAAAATGAAAATCCAAGATGGCGGCTGCGAAAATTTCTTAATTTTTCGTCATCGGTGTCGTTTCCATGGTTTCAAAGGGTGCTGAAAACGATACTGAGGTCAAAATGAAAATCCAAGATGGTGGGTTGCGAAAATTTCCTAAGTTTTCGTCATGGGTATCGTTTCCATGGTTTTAGAAGGTGCTGAAAACGATACTGATGTCAAAATGAAAATCCAAGATGGCGGCTGCTAAAATTTCCTAATTTTTCGTCTCGGTGTCGTTTCCATGGTTTTAGAGGGTGCTGAAAACGATACTGATGTCAAAATGAAAATCCAAGATGGCGGGTGCGAAAATTTCCTAATTTTTTGTCATGGGTGTCGTTTCCATGGTTTTAGAGGGTGCTGAAAACGATACTGATGTCAAATAGAAAATTCAAGATGGCGGCTGCGAAAATTAGGTATGTTTTTGTTTTAAATGATACGTGAGAAGGAACTTCTTTGGCCGGGCAGCATATACAACGTGTAACGTTAAATGCGCAAAACCTCTTAAGGGGTTATTGTACTCATCATTAGGAACAACTTTTACTATGAGACCAAACCTGAAATCGCAAAAAAAAAAAATCAGCTGTTCACTACATTTTGACAAATTATGCGAATATAAATGATAGATAGAACAGCTGATTTTTTTCGCGATTTCGCGGTTTGGTCCCATAGTAAAAGTTGTTCATAATGATGAGTACAATGGTTTTGCGCATTTAACGTTACACGTTGTATACAAAATCCACCAACTAAGTTTTGAGCACGGCCTCTGATTGGTTCATAAACGCATGTAACATTATATAATCCCTTAAGGTTCCCGTAAGGTTTCAAGCTAATTTCGACCTTATTGACATTTTAGAACCCCTTTGTTTTTTGCTCCAGGATACTCGGTAAATGATGTGGAAGCTGAATTTAACAAAAAAACATGAATGTCAATAAGGTCTAAATTAGCTTGACACCTCAGAAAGTGTCTAGATCTTTATGCACATCATTTCTAGGGTGTCAGCGAATTTAGACCTTATTGACATTCATGTTTTACTCCCGTCAGCAAAGAAGTTCCTTCTCACGTATTATTTAAATCAAAAACATGCCTAATTTTCACAGCCGCCATCTTGAATTTTCTATTTGACATTAGTATAGTTTTCAGCACCTTCTAAAACCATGGAAACGACACCCATGACGAAAAATTAGGAAATCTTGGATTTTCATTTTGACCTCATTATCGTTTTAAGTGTTTTTTTTTACCTCTAGTGCTTACAGCCTTAAAAAAATCACAAGTTCCATGATGGAACTAGTGATAAAAAATTCACCATTAGTTCCATTAATTTCAGATTCATTCAAAATGGACCTAGTGGCAATAAAAAATTATCACTAAAGTCTAATTAATAATTCACTGGAGTAAACTGACAGATGCTAATGTCACTTTGTAAAATAATGGTGCCATATTTATTGTAATAGTGATGCGTTTCGTTCGTTGTGCTTCAGTTCATTCACACAAAGTCAATAGGAACATTCATTATAAAAAGTAATTAATTATAATACATACAGGGTGTAAGTGTAAATGACCCCTTTAAAAGATTGTGATACTTTTACTTATACCCTGTAAGTTTATCTACATAAATTCAATGCATTTTTATTTCATTTTAAATAATTCGCTTTTTGAAAGTCATCATGAATCGGCCTTTATAGGGTACTACAAATATTTTTATATCGATTAAACAAAACTAACCTGGTAGATTTCTTATTAAAATAAATAAAATAATGTGATTTGATTTAGAACGTAACAAGAATGAATGAGCGAGTGATTGATGTCAATCTTCTTGTCACAACACTATTTTCTTTTCATCAGAAAATGGTAACACCGTAAAAGTCAGCGAATTACTTCAGTGAATTATTAATTAGACTTTAGTTCCATCATGGAACAAATAATGGAACTAGTGGCAAAGAAGCAAATGAAAGGGTTCGCTGAGAATAAAAATGAGATGAACAGACTCAGAAACCTAGCCAGCTATAACTAAAAAGTAAAAAATAAATTATAAGCAAAAAGCCTTTTTAACCGACTTCTAAAAAAGGAGGAGGTTCTCAATTCGGATGTTTGTATTTTTTTTTTTTTTTTTTTTATGTTTGTTCGCGCATAACTCCGTCGCTTGCCAACCGATTTGAAAACTTATTTTTTTGTTGGAAAGGGTATACTTTCCAAATGGACCCATTTTTGTCAAAATCCAGTTCTGATGATGGGATCCTGGAGAAATCGAAGGAACTCTTCAAATATTATAGGCACACCTATAGCGATGTGGGTATTTTTTATAGTAGCTCGTGCATTTGCTCTCGGAAAGCACCACTTGGTGAAGTGGAACTGATGATGAAGACCACAGATGGCTACCGGAACTACTCAATGATAAATATTTCACGGGTTGCGATTCGATTACTTTAATATGGTTGCTAAGCAATTTCCACTCGTCACACAATGCGTGTGGTGAGTGGTTGTTGAGGAGTTCTCCTGGGTCTTACCAGCAGAACTCCTCAACAATTAACGTCCCAGCATCGGGAAAAGCAATATTTTGTAACATGTGATGAGCAATTTTATTGACATTAGACTATTGTAACTTATACAAATTATAAACAGACCCACTAAAAAGCGAGAAATAAAAACTTTTTAACAAAAAAACAAAACCGACTTCGAAGTCGGTGGCAAAAAAAAGAAAGTAAATAAAAAACGAAAGACACCGACTTCCGAAATCAAAGTTATTTTTCACTTTGTAGTGATTTTTGACACAATTTATATGATCATAAAAGCTTGTCGCGAGGTTTGCGTAAGTACCTATAAGTATTTAATTAAACTGAAATTAAACAAAAAATAACTTAGCAGATTAAGTTACTCAATTAACTAAGTACTAGTTTATTTACACAAGTAAATCGCGCGACAAGCTTTTATGATCATATAAATTGTGTATAATGAGATTATAAGTTGATAGTTAAAATTTTAAAAGAAAATTTTATTTTATTCTTTTTAGAGCATTTAAATAAAAGCTTTTTCTAAGCAAGGTTTTTTGCTTTTAATTTATTATTTATATAGATACTCGTAGATACACATAAATCTTTACGACTTTAGATAGGTATACATAGATAAACTATAGATATAGGTAGGTACAATAATGAGGGGCTCGTGGCTAAGTAATAACAGCCGCACGGGTCGATCGATTAGGTTCAGCTACGCTTGTCGCAGTTGGTCCGTGGATGGCTGACTGATTGACTGACTCATCAACGCCCAGCCCAAACCCTTGGACCTAGAAAGCTGAAATTTTGCACAGAGACAAGCACCTTTATAATGTAGACAAGGAATAAGAAAGGATTTCCCGGTAATACGTTCCCGTGGGATATTTTCCGACAACCACGCGGGCGAAGCCGCTGGCAAAAGCTAGTAGGTAATAGAAAAAGTGGTAATTAGATTTGTGAAAAACAATAAAGTTGCAAGGATAGTTTAGAAAATTATACTGTAGTATAAATCGTGTAATAAAATTAAAAAGGATTAAATTCTGTATGCTGGTAAACAGTACTTTTCATATAGGCACCTAAATTTACTCTGTATATGAACATATATCAACAGTGGATTTACCTCGTATAAATTCATTTAAAGAGGTGAAGAGAAAACGCATGAGTTGTAATACCTTAGATATTCCATTTTTATAAATATTGGCCTGGTTTTTATATTCATGTTATGTTTTATGAAAGCTATAGAGACCTATAATGTAGATTTTTTTGCATACGTATGACAGAATAAGGAGCTTGGTTAGCTATTTATTATGTTCGAAACTGTTCTATAACTTTTATGATGCTTGTGACACATGCTAAATTAATGAGAGCTGGCATAATTTGTATCGAAAGTTGGTTATTCGTTTATTGATTTCTTAAAAGAACTAATTTATTATTATCGAACATTTAGAAGGGGCTTGTGGCTAAGTAATAACAGCCGCAAGGGTCGATCGACCAGGTTAAGCTATGCTTGCCGCGGCTGGTCCGTGGATCTTTACATACCTACGTGCCTCAGGGATCTTCGACAGTCAGAAGCCCGAAAGTCTGACAACTAGTCTTACCAAGGGGTATCGTATTACCCAGTTACTGGGTTGTGGAGGTCTAGGCATTCTGTCCTTAAAAATACTGGTATTCAGCTGCATCCGGTAAGACTGGAAGCTGACCCCAATATAGTTGGGAAAAGGCTAGGCAGATGATGGTGGCTTGTGTGTTGGCTTGGGTTAAAAAGCGTCAAAATACTTAATGTAGTTTTTGTGTGGGAAAGTTAATAGAATATTATGGAGAAAGATGAAGTTTCAATGAACTGTCTTCAAAAGTAGTCTCGCCTAGAATAAAGTAAGTGCCCAAGATCAGTAAAACTAAAGTTGTAAGTAAAAAGCCCTGAGCCCTTACAAGATGTAGGTAATAGTAAAAGTAACGTACTCGTAGTATAAAAACCAGTACCTTTTCCTGCCCCTTAACCTTTTTATCTAGCAAGTACCTATGTCAGTCATTGTTGAGTAGTCTTTCCGGGTAACCGACAAGTGGGAGTGGTTCGAACGTGTGACGTGAATAACATGAACAGAACTTCACTCTTAAACCTCGGGAAACTTGAATTACGCTCCATAAGTTAGTGCAGAAAAATTGTGCAGATCATAATATGGTAGTTGCGAGTTAGTAAAACTCTTTATAAATTCTCTAACCTAACAAATTCTAACTTCTAAGGACAGTTTTTAGGGTTCCGTACCAAAATGGTAAAAAAGGAACCCTTATGGTGTGACTCAGTCTGTCTGTCTGTCTGTCACAGCTGGATATCTCAAGAACTACTAATGCTATCAACTTGAAATTTAGAATACTTTTAGATGACGTTTACCCAACTATTTTGCAAATAAGAAAGAAGTAAAAATATTTATATTTTTTTTGTAACAGGGACTGAAAGGGGTTCTTAAAAATTCAAAGTGAGGCTACTAGAGCATGTGGGGTATCATATGAAAGAGCGTTGCTTGCACATTCTTAAACTATTTTTTATTTTTTTTTAAGCCGCATAGTTTTCGACTTTTGATGAAAAATGTAAAAAAAAATACCGTTCCCCCCCTTATCTCCGAAGTTTGCAAAGATAAAAATCTGAAATTATTCTATGTTATAGAAGTTTATGTAAAGATTACAGGAAAAATAAAACAATGTCTCTAAATAGCACACTTTCTCAGAAATCGGAACGGAACCCTCGGTGCGCGAGTCCGACTCGCTCTTGACCGGTTTTTTTTTAAAATTATTTTTGTATCATGTTTAAAGCTGTACGTTGATTCTGTAAAATTGAAACAACAACTCGCTATTCACTCTCACTTCGCATTACTTCTGGCTCACTTGTTTTTAGGGTTCCGTACCTCAAAAGGAAAAAACGGAACCCTTATAGGATCACTTGTTTGTCCGTCTGTCTGTCTGTCTGTCAGTCTGTCAAGACCGTTTTTCTCAGGAACGCGTGAAGGTATCAAGCTGAAATTAATATCGAATTCGTATGTCTATGGTCCCTTGGAGTCCTAAAAAGATCAAACTTCTAAGTCAACGCAATAAAAAAATACGGCCATTTATGCGACATTTTTTGATACTCGCAAGTAAATCAAAACCTATAGGGTACTTCCCGTCGTCCTAGAATCATGAAATTTGGCAAGAAGCAAGTTCTCACAACACAAATAAAGGAAAAAGTCTGAAAATTGTTAATGTGTGTGTTTGTAATTGTTAATTCTATCACATAAAAATTTTTTTTCAAAGTTGTCAGTCTGTCAAGACCCTTTTTCTCAGGAACGCGTGGAGGTATCAAATTGAAATTAATATCAAATATGTAGGTCTATGGTTTCTTGAAGTCCTAAAAAACTCAAGCTTCTAAGTCAACGCAATAAAAAAATACGGCCATTTTGCGACACATTTTGACACTCGCAACTGTCGCAACTAAATCAAAACCTATCTACCGGCAAGAAGCAAGGTCTCCCAGCACAAATAAAGGGAAAAGTCCGAAAATTGTGAATTTTTAATTTTATGACATATTTTTTTTGATATTTAGTGTTAAGTTTGTTTTTGGGATAAATTCTTTTCAACTACGGAACCCTTCATTGTGCGTGATCCGACACGCACTTGGCCGGTTTTTTTTATTTGATACTTTGAATTTGGAATGCCAATCAAGAAACTCACAGCGGATTCAGATTCGAAGTTTAGAATGAGGTCTTACAGAATCATACGGCTGGTTCTCCTCTAAATACGGGCTCTGGTTCGGTATGAAACTTGTATGACAATAAATAATAGGTTACCGACTTCTTTTTCTAAGTAGGTAAGCGGTCAGTCGCACATCAGAAGTGACACTTAGGGCCAATTTGTTAATCGTCAGATAACTTTTAACTGGGGAATATGTTTTGGCACTAAAAACAACGAATACTTACTGCCCTTTTTGCAACGAAATAAGAGGTTAAGATTAAAAAAAAAACTACTTTTTTACCTTAATTTACATTCTTCTTCACCACGATCACAAATGAATGAGTTCTATCGATTATTTATTGTTATAAATATTGTACGTTGACTGTTGCCAATAGAGAGGCAGTAAAGAGTGTGACTAGAAGTTGCAGTTATTTTTTTCTAAAAATTCGTATCTTATGAACTACTTCGGATATATTTTTTTAGAAAGGCCGTAAGATCTATTATAATTCTGCTATTTCAAGGTTACTCATTCATTACCGGACAACCTGTATACAATTTTCGACATAACTTCCAATTCTTTAACGTGATCGCTAGCAGCGACACAATTACACCTTCTCAACAAATAAACTTCCATTATCTGCCATTCCCAATAGCAAATAAAGCAGCCATTTTCGTCGATAAACTGTCTAGTGTCTGTGTCCAGTTCTTCGACACGGATTGTTAGCAGTTGTTCAATGTTCGCTGTTCATTTGAGCTCGTAGTCGCGTGACAACGACACTCGCGATTCTGTTGTCTTGCTGCAACTGTTGTCAGCCTTATTGTTGTGAACAACAAAAACTATTCGACGCTCTTGATAGTGTTGGGATGATATGTTCTGGGTTTAATGGGTGGTGACGTTTCCTTTTTGTTTTTTTTTGGAAGATTTCATCGTTAGGGTTGTTAGTCTATGTGAACTTTATGGAAACGACATATGTACAGGATTTGATAATTTAAACCTTAGAAAGCACTATTCAACTAAACCATGTAATGTTAATGTCGTGTGCCAGAGCTGATAGATCGATGTTCCTTGCACCGTGTAAACGGAGTTTAAGAGATAGATAGAATATGAAAGCAAAGAATATAAAAACAGTTGAAAATCCAGCAAGGGGAAAGTATGTCTTCATCCCTTGCCGGCTTGTGAACATTTTTTTTGATTTTCAAGGGTAAACATTTCCTTTGTCATAATTTCCTGAAAAAAAAAAGACAAAGGCCTACCAGCCTTTTACAACTTGCAAAAAGCTAATAAGTACAGCCAGAATACAAAATTATGACAGGAAAAACAGAGATTAACATCACGTCCCTCGGGCTCGTAGCAAAAGGACTACTCAGGAAATGAAGGTTGTCTGTAGGGCTGTGCCATTTCCGGCCGGTCCGGACGAACTCGCTAAACAGGGAGCTCTATTATCGCGGCTCTGTCATCTGCGATGCGCTCTCGCATAGCGCCTCTATTGTGAACTCGCCCTTTGTCTGTACTCCTTGAGGGTAGGCGCACACTCAATAGTTTTAACACCAAATACAGATAAGACTCAGGGGACTTTTTGGAACGAAGTTCTTTAACGCGTCTTGCGGTAGGAGTAAACTGGTAGCAATCGTCACGTAATGAAAAGCGAAATACCCAAAAAAGTCAGTTTCAAGTGTCAATAGTTTTTGGTTTTTAATACAGAGCCATCTAGCTAGTATAATTAAAATAGTTGGCTCTGTATTAAAAAAAGAAAAACAAATACTTTTGACACTTGAAACGACACTATACTATACCTACTCCATCTCTATGGCGAAAGTGATTGACTGATGTATCAACGCACACCACAAACCGCTTGGTCTAGAGATTCCAAATTTGGTATGTAGGTTCCTTAAATGTGATCTAGGAGTGCACTAAGAAAGGATTTTTCAAAATTCAACCCCCTAAAGGTGTGAATCGGAGGTCCAAAGTTTGTATGAAAAATCGTATTCCTCGAGTTAATAGACTTGAAATTTCCCGCGGGCGAAGCCGCGTGAAAAAGCTAGTTTACAATAAGATTAGACATTTAAACAAATCTTTTTTACAGTCCGGTCAACCGATTTTGACTTTTAATCCGTAGGCCTAAGGATAACATTAGAGGCAAAAAACTGGCTAAAATACCCAGCCGCACGCAGCAGACTCCAGCGTGGTTTAACCAGAATCGATTTTTCACACTAGCCCGTGTGTTGCCTCATGTTATGTTTTTATTTTTTACTAGCTGTGCCCCGCGATTTTACCCGCGTAGACCAGGATAGTAGCCTATGTGTTAATCCAGAGTATAAGCTAGCTACATACCAAATTTCATCCAAATCGGTCCAGCCGCTTGAGCGCGAAGAAGTAACAAACATACAAACACACACACACAACACTCACAAACTTTCGCCTTTATAATATATAAGTGTGAGTGTGAAGTGTTTCTACATGAGTATAGTTTTTGATGTTTTTTGTTGGCAAATAATTTAATCACTTCTACTTCCCAGCTAGAGCAATAGGAAGTGGTGAAAGGCGGGCGTTTTGGGGGACTCCTATATAATTTTGACGTTCGAAAAGTGCTAATTCTCAGCCTAATTTCAATAAATGACTCTTGATTTGATTGGATTTGTGTGTGCGGATTACCACGTCTGTATGTACTAGGTTCGCCTTAGTATGGTTTCAGTAGTTACTGAAAATGCACATAATGTCTTATATTGTTTTTTTTTCTCATAAAAAAAACGTAAAACGCTATTCACCGATCCTAAAGCTATCGTCTGCGCGCCAGTCCTTACTATCATGTCCCCGGTTCATGTGATGTAAACAGACATTTCCGTACTCCTTACAGTGTGATCTTTGTGGTGTGTTTGCGCCATTGAACGGAACCACTCGGCCGTGTAATTGTAGCTGTGTTGGAGATTTAAACTACACGCTGTATCTGCAGCAATAATGTATTGTTTATAAGGCCGAATGTGTAAGTTAAAAGGAGATAAAATGTAGCAATAGTGGTGTGTGTTTTGTTCAGTTTCGGCAATGCGAGTCTTACATAAAACTTACTGTATGAGCATCGCCACATGAATTAATAATAGTATAATAATAAGAACCGTGGGATACCTCTCCGCTCCTCACAAGCACCTCAGGACATGTTGCCCCCTTGCCGCTACGACACTATGTGCTAGCGACCGTTTTCGGGGGCCCATTATTGAGTGTGCAAGTCACCCCCTGCCATTTTATCTGTGTATTGTATACAAAACATTAGTAAGGCAGGGGCCATAGTGTTTTCATAGTTTTAGGTAACCAGTCCTGAGTCCACAACCACCCAAATCCATAGCCCAATATGTTTTGTTTCCATGTTCTGCAATAGTCCTGCACTAACCGGGGGTTGTCCTTGGGTGCACATGCATAGTGCATACAGGGATAATTGTCGGTTGGTGCCTCCTCATAATTTAAAATTGTCTAAGGGGCCTGTGCGAGTTGGCTTCGGCCCCTCGTATGCCTTCCAAAGGAGATATGTAGACATATAGAAAATAATAATATTCTTACCCCTCCATTGGACGACTCACTAACGACCTATGACTGTATTAAATCAACATACAGGTTGTACATATTATAACATTATTACAAATTAATAATACCAAAAATTAAAAAAAATAATAAAAATTGATAGTTAAAAACTAAAGGAAAACAAATCTGGTGGCAAAAGTGGTTTAATACTATTGATTTGGGGGTGAGTATGTGTGGGTGTGTATGTCTCAGTGAGAGTGTAAGTGATGGTGTGATGGGTTTTGGAATTGTATTGTTTTAGTGTTTATCTTAACAAGCATTTGCTTATTCGCCGATTACTGGTTTATATTCACTGAGTAGGCTATCACCTACCACAACAGCCCACCACAAGTCACCTACTTTATGTACACAACGTGTCGTTTTGCATCCTCGCCAGATTTAAGGGTGTGATATAGACTATCAAACCGAACAACATTCTCCATGGCACCAACATCGTAGTCGCGAAAAAATAATCAGCCGCCCATAGGTATTGAAGTTTTGTATGTTAAACATTTTTTCGCGATTACGATGTTGGTCCCATGGAGAAAGTTGTTCGGTTTGATGTTCTGTATCACACCCTGAAATTTGACGAGAATGCAAAACGACACGTTGTATATATATTATTTTGTTTTTCTAATAAATTGGTCAATCAGTAACGGACACAAAACAATGTTTTTATTTCCTGTAAACATTCCGTGTGATTCGTACCCATCAACAATCTACACTTCAGTGTACGGACAAACTGCCCGTACACTTACATACATAGATAGGAGAAGCTTAATTATACCAAAATGTTAAACTGCACTCTAATTACATAACACTCTATCGATCGGAATCTAAATCATTTTGAAACAAATTGCTAAGTGCTCATTTACGGAGACGCGGGGCGTCGTGCGGCGCGGTACGCGGGGCGGCCCGCACTAAATTCAAACATAGGGCGTTCTTTGAGAGCGTTTACGGAGAAGCGTTTAAGATTTCTTCCACTTGACGGCCCGCATCCCGCACCGCGCACCGCGCCGCGCGACGCCTCGCGTCTCCGTAAATGAGGTCTAATCCGTTGCTTCAAAAGTTTGTCTACTCGACTACCGTACGTAAATAAAGCAATGAATGTTGTTGATCTGTCAAAATGAAACCGATTCCGATTGATAGTGTGTTACATAAATAGGGTGCTGTACGAGGGCTCACTTATGATTGGCTCACGAAAAGGACAATTTCATACTCCATTATAACTTTAAATAAGAAAAATCAAACGAGAAAACTTTCCGCTTCGGAAGCTCTTTATACATTGTGTATATATTTTACCGTGTGACCGTTCAAAATACATTGTCAATAAAGTAGGCAGTATTAAAGGGAATCGGTGGGTATAATCGGGCACAACAGGCTTGAGTGCCGCCGAGACGGATACAAGTGCGGCTTATCTGTGCCGGATGTAAGCCCTGTGCCGTACCGGCCGATATTACGGCCTTACGTATCGAGCCCAGATTTACCTAATACGGGAATAATGTACTACACTTATTTTGTAAAATGTTGTTGTGTGTGGTTAAGTTTTATGTTAGGTACCTTTATAGGGCAGAAACGAAATTTCGGACGAAAAAAAAGAAAGTCAGGTGGTTCCACGCGCACTGTACCTAGGTACTTTCGTTTCTGCCTTAAAGGGCAATTTTGGTGCATATTACGCGTCCAGGTTAAAAATCTTTATTTATTAATTAATAATCTCTTTTCTCCATACAAAAAGATACAAACGTTCTCGCCTGTTTTCTTTCTGGTTAATGACCATAAAGCAATGATTTTTTACATAAATATAAATATCACCTACTTGTATGCCCCTATGTTTTCCTTTTTGATGATATATTATTTTTATAAGAACTAGAACCCTCCAAAAATGCTCAAAATTGCCTATTCAGACCGCTGTCAACAGACGCCTAGTGTACCAATTTAACAACTATTACCGAAAAAAGAAAAACATAGGGGCATAGTATATATATCCTTCTTATTCAGTTTATGAAATATCTTTTAAATTGGTCCAATATTGGAGGAGGAAATAGGCGAGAGCAAAACCTCGAAATGTGACTTTTTACATAGGCTATTTAGTCGGATCTGCAGTTACTTTGTCCTTATCGCACGAATTCGAGGGCGAAGCGCTCGCAGAGCGACAGCAATACCTTCTTAAAATACCTAATTTTCAAAAGTCTGGCCACCGGCCCGTTCTCTTAAGGAAACCAAACATAATCAAGTTGTGCTTACAAGCATGGAACATTTACAGGTCAAAACAACACAATTATTAAATTATAAATAAAAAACTTAATGTATTGTCATTTCCTTCGGTGTCCATTTCCTAATTTCCCGGTATTATTGAGTGAGTATTTATGATAATAATTATTCAACAGCTAATTATCATTTCTAATAAGTACCTTCGTTTTTTAGAATATGCATGAAGTTCGTAATGTTGATATTATTTAAGAAAAAAATAATCAAGGTGTAAAACCTCATTACCTTCTTCCTCATTGCCTTCGTTTACCGTCGTTTTTTTTTCTATGTAATTTCTTTCTTATCCGTAAAAATGAGGTATAAATCACAAAATCATGAAAGATTACCTATTATTAATGATATAAGGAAAAAAAACAACGTTATTCGTCAATTAATCTGAAACTTAGAAATATCACGGAATATGCACGAAAGAGAAACAACCTAAAAAGGGTTAAGTTTTCGATGTCAGGGTTTATATTGTGTCAAGCCGTTCAATAAAACTGTTTTTTGTTTAATAGATTTTCATGATAAAACAATGATTGATCACTAGAAAAAATATCATTGAAAAGAGGGCCGCATGGTTTACTAGAAGTGCAATTATTATTTTCACTGATTACCATTATTTGCGGACAAGATATAAAAGCCGACCTTTATCAAATGTATATTAAAGACTAATTACCTACACATATTTTATGGGACTCGTGGCTAAGTAATAACAGCCGCACGGGTCGATCGATCAGATTAAGCTACGATTGCTGAGGTCGATCAGTGGATGGGTGACCATCTTTACATACCGAGTCTCGAAAAGCACCGAGGCCTTAGTGCGAGTTTTTAAACTTAGTCGATCGCGTTTACGTTAACGTTAGCTTACGTCAATTTGTATGGAATAATTGTGTTTCTCATTATAGTCACCAGACGGCGCTTATTCAGTTTCAGTACAAATTGAAGTTTACGTTAACGTGATAAGCCGTTGCTGCGTTGGTCCCGGCTGTCATTATTGGATCTTTGACAGTCGTTAACGGTCGTCAGAAGCCCGAAAGTCTGACAACCAGTCTAACCAAGAGGTATCTGTAACCATTACTGGGTTGTGGAGGTCAGATAGGCAGTTGCTTCATGTAAATACTTTGATTAAATAAGGCTATTAGGCAGATAATGACAATGTACGCTTATTTGTAGTCAACTCTTGGTCATTGTTAAGTATTTTCCATGTTAACTGTCTGGGAATACTTTCCAAGGTCATCTACAAGCTCTATGCTTGAGAGCAGCTTAGCGATAAACCATTGATCACACCATGCTCCACTGCTTGATCTGATAGATCTATGGCTGTAAGCTAGATAAGATTGCATGAGACAATGTAATAGGTACAGTCAGCAACGAAAGTCGATTAACAGTTGAGTTTTCTAAATCTTAATTATTGAGAAAAATAGTTCATTAAAATCGGAACAGATGTAAATTTTAAAGAAAAGTAACTCTTCCTTCCTACTATAATCCTACTAATATTATAAATGTGAAAGTTTGTATGTTTGGATGTTTGTAACGGATTTGGATAAAATTTGGTATACAGATAGTTTATAACCTTGATTAAGACATAGAATACTTTTTATCCCGGTAGTAGTGTCGGGATAACTTCCGACATCCACGCGGGCGAAGCCGCGGGCAACGGGTAGTATCTAATAAATGAAATGATAAAAAGCAGGTTATCGTATCATGTTGTGTTAATTTAAATGATGTCAAAAAGTAGCAGTGTTAACCGACTTCTGTTGCTGGCCGTACCTACTCGTTCAATGACCTAAGTGATCTCGTGAATATTTCTTATTTATTTATTTAAGGATTACCAAAGAGAGATACAATACAATTACAATATATTACAGGATATGTTACAGGTAGGTAACCACAGCTTACACATTATGTACATATTCTGAATATGTACATAATTAAATTATGAATACCACA